>OY998248.1:48599588-49066225 GCA_963922005.1 Cornus suecica | reverse complement strand
GAATCCTCACCCTAATCAACTTTCTCCAAAGCTTCTTTATTACATCAAAGGCATATTATCCTCATTAATCTTGATTTACAAAACGGACCCAAACACTCAATTCGTACACTAACAATCAATTGAAACATCTAAAGACATTAAGGGATTGATGTAGATCCACTACGGAGGGGGGGAGAGAGAAAAAAAAAAAAAAAAGATTCCTTCCTACACCACATCATCTACCTCTTGAAAAATCATTTCTCTTTTTAAATGAATAAGGGTTTTAAGTTCGTGCAAACATAAAGAAGAAAAGGAACTTCAGGAGCTCAGTACATTAGATTGAACTAAAAGAATTGTGCTTCAGATTTAGCAGCTCCATAATTTCCCTAAGTCTGATAAACACAGTTTTTCGACATTGTGTTTTTTGTGTGCATACATTTCCATTTATTTTATGTTGGATCTCGTTGTGGAATCTCTTTTGAAAGCTGCAAAATGTGGTATCCATTTCGGCACCTAAGATTAGAACACAACATTCGAAAAATAAAAAACACACCTAGAGTTCATAGACGCCCTTTAGGCTCGCTCAAGGGTTCCTAGAAGATTTATTTTAGTACAAGATGAAAAGGGGAAATGAAAGGAAGTAGGACCAAGAATGGAAAGGACAGAAAGACTAAAAATTAGGAAATTACACAAAAATCATGTCTAATATGCATTTGCACCAACTCTATTAATCAACAGATGTACAACTATACTTCTATTCACATCCATTTAGCTATAGATAATTTTACCGTTCCTGCTCATATCATACTAGATAAAGAAAAAGGTGTCTTTGACTGTAAATTTTAGTTTGGCACTCAAATAGTCTTCTACAACTAAGAGTGAAGTCATGACGATTACCACAATAAACACCAGTTCTCTCTGAAAGAATATACAACACTGAATACACGTCCCATACACAACAAATCACCTGATGTCTAGAATCAAACAAAAAAGGACCTGGCCGCAAGATTTACCAAAGAGGGGGAAATAGAAACCTTCAAGTTCCTTCAAAGCCATGAAACATACCTCTAAAGCCAACAGTCTATATTACTAGCCATAGAAAAGTTAATAATGAGCAAAGCATACATTTAAATCTTGCGAACAACTTGAACCAGAAAGTATCACGCTTTATCACCAAAATAATAAGTATGCTGTTCAACTGAGTGCAGTACTATATCGATCTCAAACTCGTAGTGTATAGAAAAGACATTGAGAAAGTATAATATCCGTCATGAGGATCACCAAGGTGCATTTTTCAATCAAAGCAGTAGATCAGATAGGGAAGAAACATTACTTTCTTTTGGACCATGGAATTCCACATTAAATTCACTAATTCCATCATTTATTGGCTCAACAGCATAGTCACTCATCATCCTGTAGCAAGACAACAACAAAACAGTTATACCATTAAGAAGACCGCCATCTATGACTAATGTAATTTCAACATAAGAAATTTCAGGAGAATATCCAAGTAAGAAGAAACATGTATAGTTCTAGACGGCAAATTGATAAACAATACCACTGACAATGAGATATTAGTAATTGCACAAATTTAAACAAATGAAATAGAAAGAGTACATAGAAATTCAAATCACATGATTAGAGAATAGAGATAGAAAGAAATACGTTAAACAATGATGACAAGTACTGTAGAATATCGCTTACAATTTCATGACATCCATATCCCTCCTCTTGCTTGGAGAAGACATTTTCTCGACCGGTAAAGACTACCCAATTATGAACCTGCAAAAATAGAGAAAAGCGGCAACATCAACTGTTTGAAGTGCTCAAGTTGCTTTACATTCCAAATAACAACAATAAGTAAACCAGATGATGCAAAGAAAACATAAAAATTGACATAGAATAACTTGGCATGAGACAAGTGTTTCGTTAGAAACATAACAAATCTCGAATTTCAACCCCATCAATCTCGAGGGAGGTGAACACATATCTATAAGGCATCAAAGCAGAAGTGGATAATGATATTTAAAGAGGCTGTACAATTCATTGTATTTGTAGCTTAAGTGAATTTCACCAAACCAACACAACCATTACATATAAAGCATTATTTATTCTGCAACAGCACCAAATGTGGCACTTCTTGATTCCCCAACCCAAACTAGCAGATCAGAAGTGCAATGTGGAAGAATGGCTATAGTTGGTTTTAGTAAAGATCAAACATAATTGGTAATACAAATTATAGAAGACACAACAAAAGGAAGTTCACAAACATTTGGTTCATCAAAAAGGCAATGCCATGGCTCAGGTTAGTGTAGGACAATATGGTGAATTATTCTTACCAGTGTTGACTGATATGCCATTGTTTTACAATGTCATTTTGGTGTTTGTCACTAACCTTATTATTATAACAAAATATTGAACTAAGTTATTGGAAAAATAAACAATACCCATTCAAAGTCAACATAATTTTAAACCTAAATTCTCAAAAAATCACTTTCATACATCCTAAACATGATATTCAACAGGGAAAAAAAAACATAATGAACTATGCAAGAAAGAGAAAATATTGAATTTGAGAACTAATATTAGTGAATGTGAAGGAAAAAAAAAACAGAAGATGAAAAAGGCACCCCAATAAGTCAGAGACTGAAATCACCAATGACATATTAAAAGAGAACAACCAGTAAAAACAGGAGATTTTGCTATGTATATATATAGCATAACCCTCAGTGGAACACCTTTTTTCTATAAACTCTTTTCATATATATATCTATATATATAAGCAAATTCTAACACAAGGACATATATATGAAACACCCAATTCAAAACCATTGTAAATCAGACCAATTCAGTTATCAAAACCAAATTTACATTCTTTGAAGATCTGTGAAACACCCAATTGAAATTAACACACACCAAAGGCAAAAATGTGTGTAACCCACAAAAACTAACCGAATTATAAGAAGTATGCGATCTATAGATCGAGTGGTCAGCCCAATGATCGATCAAGAACACAACTTTATCAAATTTTATTGACACCCTTTTGTTAATACTTTGCCTATCCGTAGAAAACAAGTGACCAAAGAGATGAGAAAATACAAAGAAAAAGGAAAGAAGACGAGAAAGGAAGGCAATGGAATGAAATGATGGATGGTGAAACTGTGTGTAATATTGTGTGTTGTGTGTGTCGACATGATTTCAGGGCACGTGCAGAGTCGGTGGATGATACGTGTCTCATGCGCATTACTTTTATCTCTTTCACTATTTTTTTCATTTTTTTTCAATTTTTTCAATTTTTGTTTTTTATTTTCTTTTACTTTTTTAACAATTGATCTGATTGATGATGATACTGAAACAGAGCAAAGCGGGTTTGGCTCTTCTCCACAAAATGTGTTCAATGGTCCACGCACCATCTAACTTCTGTCCTGGTCCAATGCCTGTTTCTGTCATTTCCCATTCACGGTGTGTAATGTGTGTGTAACATATATATATATATATATATATATATATATATATTGTAATTATTTATTTTATTTAAGCAAAAGTACATAATACCCTGTGTTTTTTTCATGTGTTATTTTTGCCCCAAATCACTACCATATGATTTTCAAAAGTTGTAAAATATGTTTTGCTTAACTTCAAATCACTATCCTATATTTTTCAAAAATTGTAAAATACCCCCGGTTATGTTTTATACAAAAATACTGATCATTTTACATCATTGTCTTGTAATAACTTATTTCTAGTATTTGGTTTGATTTTTTTTTCTCTTTTTCAATAATTTAATTAATAATTCAAAACGTCACACACATATATTTATTTATAGACGTATTTAAAACCGGTTTGGTTCCTTCAAAATAGGAATCGAAACCGAACCGAATCGGAATCAAAATTTTGGTTGCGGTTCCAATTCATACTATCATTTTTATATAAAAAAATAAAAAACACAAATATCAAAACATAATATAATTTTATATATGTTTCTATATTTAATTCATGAAAATATATATATAATTCATGAAAAGCTATTTAAAGCTACCAAAAATATAAGCAAAACAACTACCAACAAATTTTCGTGAATAACTACCAAACAAATATATATAAATTTGTTAAATTATAAGTAACACTATATTGAATTACGAATTTCACTAAATCTTTGCTCTCCTCCTCCTTTCTTTCTCTCTCTTTTCCCTCATTTTGTTTATAAACCAAAATATTAACATATATAAAATTATATTATATTTTGATATTTTGTGTTTTTTACTTTTTTTTTTAAAAAAATTAATATTACGAATTGGAACCGGAACCAAAATTTTGATTCCGGTTCGGTTCAGTTCCGATTCCTATTTTTAAGGAACCGAACCGGTTCTGAACACCCCTATAAATAAAATATATGTGCGTGAAGTTTTTAATTATTAATTATATTATTGAAAAAAAAAAAGTAAATAAAATACTAAAAATGGATTATTACAAGACAAGTGGGACAAAATGATCAATATTTTTATGTAAAACATAATCAAATGGGGTATTTTACAACTTTTAAAAACTACATGATAATAATTTAGAACAAAATATAACATAAGAGATTATTTTGCAACTGAACCAGGGTATTATGTATTTCTGCCTTTTATTTATTTTTATCTCTTACGTATTATGATGGTGCCGGGTCACATAGCACTCCATAATTAACCCACCTGCAGGTGCAATCTCTTATTTGTATCCCATTAGTAATGATGGACGCATGTAATTTCTTAATATCCATAAATTATTTCTTTAGAAATAATTTTAGTGTGATAATCTCATTGATAAATTATTGAATATTTCTGGAAAATATGATCTCGGCTTTTAAAAACGTAAATTGACATATCTATGTAACAATCGTGTTTTGATTGATCGGGATCATAAAAACAAAGATTATGTAATTTCAGAATTTATTGAACTATTACATGATCTTCTTTTTTGTTTTTTTTTTTCTTCTGTTGACATGACAAGGGAGTATTTTTCTTCTGGATCATTGGGCATACATGATCTTCAACAATCAGAAGACATGTCAAAAAAATAACTCTATTAAATAAACAGATATATTTAAGTGTCATGAGATAATTATTTAAAATCTTATAATCCAAAATCATACAAAAAAAAATCTAAAAATTTATTTCATATTTCATATTAATTTATTTGATGAAACGAAAAATACTCTTTTCCAAGTAGTTATGGTGGTGTTTCTTTCGAAGAAAAGCAATATTCGGAAATGGAAAGTTGGTAATTGTAGCATTGATTTTCACCGTTACATTCTAAAAAGCTATAATGTTTGTCTGTTCTTGAAATTCTTTTGACAAAAGTGCATAACACCTTTTACTTTTCAAAAGTTACCAATACCATCTATGTTATTTTTAGCTCAAATTATTACTCTCACATTTATAAAAGCTAGCAAATTATCTTTTTGTGCTTTTTAAAAGTTACAAAATACCCCTATATTATTTTTAGCTCCAAATCATTACTCTCATCTTTGTAAAAGCTAGCAAATTACCTCATTAAATATGTTTTATTCAAAACATTGATCATTTTGTCATCTTATCTTGTAATAACTCATTTTTAGTATTTTTTAATTTTTTTTTCTCTCTTTCAATAATATAATTAATAATTCAAAACTTCACACAGATATATTTATTTCAGACCTAAATATGGTATTAAAAATCTGTTTAAAAATTATTATTATTTAAAAAATAATTGTGATAAATATAATAAAACTTTAAAATATGACTTATAAAATTAAAATATGCCTAAAATTCGCTTTTGTTTATTCATTATCACTAAGGAGCTAACAAGACCTGAGAAGTTATTTTCATTTGAAATATTACAGCACTTGCTATGTTGGAAAATACTCCATTAATGTTGATGTATGACTATTCTACAATATATTTAGATCTAAAAATGTGGTATGTGATAAGTATTTTTCAACATAAAAAGTACTTCCAAATGATAAAAGCTTATCATGTATTGTTAGTTTTTCTCCCCAGTGAAAATAATTAACAAAAGGCGAATTTCAGACGTGTTAATTTTGTGTCATAATTTATGTTTTATTGTATCATTTTAAAATAATTATAATTTTTTAAACAGATTTTAAATACTATATTTAGGTCTGAAATAAGTATATGCGTGTGAAGTTTTGAATTATTAATTGTATTATTGAAAAGAGAAAAAAAAAAGTAAAAAAAAAAATTGATTTTTACAAGGTAAGGGGGCAAAATGGTCAATTTTTTTATTAAAATATATCCAATTAGGATAATTTGATAGCTTTTATAAATGTGAAGGTAGTGATTTGGAGCTAAAAATAACATAGGAAGGTATTTTACAACTTTTGAAAAGCACAAGTGGGTAATTTAATAACTTTTACAGAAATGAGAGTAGTGATTTAGAACTAAAAATAACACAAGAATATTTTGTAATTTTTGAAAAATACAAAAGAGTATTATGCACGTTTGCTAAAAATTGTATTTAGATTGCTTTAAGTTTCAATAATTTCAAAATAAAGTCTTAAAGGGACATGCATCCCCTTAATATCTCACTGGAATAATTTTAGTGACCAGTAATAATTTTTTATTGATCCAACTAGTATCCGATTACATTTTAAATCTATTTAACGGATGACGGCACATCACTTTTCTTTTAAATTGCACGAATAGTGATGAATAATTCACATACATAATTCATTATCTTTCACATATGTTATCTCACATAACTATTTTGAGTGAGATGCAAAATGGAAGTGATTATTTTTTCGTCTTGTGAGATGCGAAATGGAAGTGATTATTTCTTGTCTCGTAGTACTCATCTTTTTACTATCGAGCAGGCGTAGTTTATTTTTATAAAGGTTCAATAAATATATAAAAAAAAAACTAGTCCATATTGAATTATAAGTCTATTGTGTAGTGCGCGGTATATTATATTTTTGTTAAAATTGTATGATTTTGTCTAACATAAAAGAGAGATTCTTTTTTCCCTAAAATTTTCATAAGGAAACTAACATATCTATACTATTTATAAAAATAAAAGCCCCCTTTAATATTTCCAATTTTTTTTTTTTACATTTTAAATTAAATAGTTGTGTCTCTTAACTAAATTTTAATAAGTGTATGACGTTTATATCTTTTAGTAAAATTAAATATTAAATAGGTATGTTTCTTAACTAAATTTAAATAAGTGTATTTCCTTTATAGTTATACTACTTATAAAAGTATAAGGCCTTCCTATTATTTTCAAATATTTTTTAAATAAAAAATTAAATATTATTAATTATTTAAATATACGTGTCTTTTCAAATATATTTATTTGATTGTTTGAATCTTTCTATCTCTGAATGTCTCTTGCTAGAGATACATTATTTCCTTGTAACTTTCTATCTCTGAATGTCTCTTGTAAGAGACACATCGTTTTCTTGTTATAAATCATAGTTATAAAAAGGTGTATTGTTAGTAAGAATTTGAGTTCATTAATAAGAGTGAGTCTCTAAACCCAAATTCAAATTAATTTAGGTGTAGTATCAATTGAATTTAATTTGATCAAGAAAGTTGAATGGATTCCAATGAGTGTCTCCATATCTCCGCATGTTTGTTTCCTCCATTCTTCTTAATATTTTACTTTTTTAAACAAATTATCACATTCTATTCAGTATTCACTCTATTAGGCTGAGTTTACATTTTTTTTTTTTTTATAACTAATTAGTTTGAGTTCAAATTATTGAATTTACAATGAAGTTAATACTTATGGTACAAAATATTGAGAAATTATTTTTTTCAACCTTTCATTGTTCCATTCCTTCTTATTTCACTTTTCACTCAACGGGAAATCTATTTTTATTGCTATGATTAATTTTGATTATTTATTCTTATTGTTTGTTATTATTGCATTTTTATTGCTATGCTTAATTTTAAATTTTCTTATATAGTTATATATATTTATTGTATATGTGTATTTTTATTTATTGTAGATGAGTGAGAGAAAAGAATCGAAGATATTTTGTATATAGTTAGTGACATATTAATTTGAATTTTTATTCACTTACTTTACTCCTCTTTTTGTTTAAGTTTGAAAATTGAATTTTACAACCGAATTTTATATTCTTTTATCATATTTAATTACACATTATCCTATTATTTATTTTTTAATATATATTATTTTATTATTGTTCAAATAAAAAAAAATTATCTTACGTGCAACACGCGTCCTTTATACTAGTTTTTTTAGTGGTGAATGAAAAGTGACGGTTCTTCGATCCAATTAAACGCACTATCTCATTATTTTTTTCGCACAGACTCTTTATATTCCCCACCCCCTCATTCCTCTCACCATCACTCTCCTATGTTCAATCAACATGTTCATATTTCACTAACTACTTTCTAATCTCTCTCTAGATATATACAATTCCTCGTGCATTCTAGCAAACTTCTAAACGAAAAGGAATAAATATCGCTGAAGTAATCAAACAAATAAATAATGCATAAGTAATCAATCATCAACAGGATCTTCACGAGTTCTTGCAGTGTATTTGACTGTGAGGAGATCGCACTCAGTATGCTGTAAACAAAAACCACTCAGGGTTTCATCAGAATCACTGCAAAATTGATTCAAGAAGAGTAATTTTATCAGTAATTAAAAAGAAAAATATGACTGTCTGAAGTATCAATATTAAAAAGTTGATGACCATAGAGGACCATAAAATTATTAACAGAGGACCCATACCCTTCGGTAAACCGCTCTCCAACAATCAAAGTAGTCAGTTGGACTCGATTGGCCTCACGCAGAGTACTTATTTAGGATCAAACCTTGATCCATGCTTCACAAGCGACCTACAATCATTCACATATATACACATTAGTGACTTAATCATAGAACACGAGACATATCAGAAGTACCAAACTTTACGATACCAGGTGTGTGGTGTGTGTGTAGATATAGGGAGAGACTCGAGAGAGATAGGTTCAGTACTTATTTAGGATCAAACCTTGATCCATGCTTCACAAGCGACCTACAATCATTCACATATATACACATTAGTGACTTAATCATAGAACACGAGACATATCAGAAGTACCAAACTTTACGATACCAGGTGTGTGGTGTGTGTGTAGATATAGGGAGAGACTCGATAGAGATAGGTTCAGGATTTTAAAAACTAAGGGCCTATTTGGTTTGTATTTCTAAAAATTATTTTTGAAAATTATGAAAACTGGAAATTATTTTATGAGAAGTTATTTGAAAACTGACATTTTTATAACTAAATTTTCTGAAAACAGATTTTAGAAAACTCAACCAAACAGATTTTTGTACAGTTTTTAGATTTTCAATTTCCAGAAAACTAAAAACTATTTTCAGAAATACAAATCAAACAAATTTTTAAGTACCCCAATATCATGACATCTTTTGACAAAGTACTCCAGCAGATGAAGCCCTCCCATCTTATCCCTGTGCTTCAAGTTCTTAAAATCTTCAGGTGATGCAAATATACTATCCACATCATCGAAACCTAACACAAGCATATGAAAAATCCGTCAGCTTGTATATGCATGAGTAAATACATAAAATAAGGTTTAATTCCTATGTGCACCTAATCAATAGTCATAGTTGTTAGAATCCCGATTTTAACTTGCAAAATCTTACAATTCTGCTAAATTTTAACACAATTCCCACGATTCCACTACGTTAGATTAATGGTTGGACGGTTAAATCATTAACGCTCCATATGAAATGCTCAAAAGCTTAATGATTTAGTTCAATATCCTATGACCTAAATTTATGAGAAAACAGTTAAAGGCCCGGTGTATTAGAAAATTTTGAAAATTCTAATATAATTTAGACTTTTAAATTAAATATTTAATATTTAATTTAAAAAAAAAAAAATCAATACATTTGGATAGAATCCTATAATTCCGATTCAACGGACCAAAACGATTCTTCCTAAACTCCCTATTCTGACAGCCTTGCCAATAAGTTTTGCCCTATTTTTGGGTCTCTCAATTTAAAGGCGCTTTGATTTGATTTGATTTGAGCTTATTAACTTGGCTAAAAAGGGTTTAATGACAAGGGTCCTTGAATATGTAACATTGCAAAGAGCTATTTGCCAGAATTGGTTTTGTGTTAAGAATTATTACAAGTAAATCAATTGAATTATTGCTTGTATTCTATATGGATCATAATGTTATATTAATTTACTTATTTTTTTCTTAACTCGTAAAAAAAGGTTTAATTGGGCGGTTTTGGGGGTAAAGGTTAAATTTTTAAAAAGTTTGAGGGTGAAAATTTGAGGGATTTGGTTACGGAGATCGAGAAAATCCGCCCCATGATAAATAAAGTCCACAAATCCGAATCAAACCATTCGAATTGCCAAATAGAAATACAAGTATCATATGTATATGTATGTGTGTGTGCTTAACAAGATATATGAATAGTTATATAAATACATGATATATATATACATAGAGAGAGAAAGAGTTACCATTTTGGTCGGGATCGCAAACATGGACGATGAGGTGGAACTTAAACATAGAATATCTGGATCTAGCGTAGGTGTTGAGAGTAAACTCGAAAGCTTCAAGGCTGCCTTTGGAGGGATGAGGATAACCCTTCGTCGTCGACCGCTTCACCCCCAACATGTACAGACTCGATTCAGCTGAAATCGCCATAACTAACTCACTGACTCAACTCCTCTTGATGTGTTTGGGAGGAGACTGAATTATTAGGTTCTAAAGGTCCACCCTATGTATGTATGTAAGTTAATATAGCAGACTGAGAATTATTAGGTTCTAGAGGTCCACCGTCCACCCACACACCAGTGTTTATATAATGTATGTATCATGTATTTATGTATGCCTCGGTTAGAATTCTAGTGCAACTATAATTTTACACCTTTATTTGGAAACAAATTCTACCGGAATTTCGTAGGATTAATTTCATTCACAACACATCCCTGAACTATGTTAAAACATCCTCTCACTTTAGCATAAATATATTTACACCTCCTAATTAAGAAAATACATTTCAGCCCTGTTTGGTAGGTGATCTGGTTTCAGGTGGTCTGGTCTGGTCTTACGTTTTATAGGACCAGACCGTGTTTGGTAGCATTGGTCCCAAATTTTTGGTAAGACCAAATCAGACCAAAATGACATCATTTCAGACAAAAAAAAAAGGTAGTTCCTGGTGGTCCGGTCTGGTCTTATTAATAAAATATATTTATAAATAATTAAAAATGAATAAATAATAAAAAATAATAATAATAATAATAAATTAAATAAAACATATTTTAAAAATAAAATATAAATAATAAATAATAAACAAAATAAAATAAATAATGCCTAATAATAATAAAAATGAATATAATAATAATAAATAAATGAATAAATAATTAAATATATTTATAAATAATTAAAAATGAATAATTAAAAATATAAATAATAAATTAAATAAAACATAATAATAATAAAAAATGAATACAATAATAAAAAATAAATATAATAATAAAAAATGGACTAAATAGTAAATAATAATAATAAATTAATAAAATAAATAATAAATTGCATAAAACATATTTAAAAATATAATAAAAATAATAAATAATAAACAAAATCAAATAAATAATAATAAATAAATAAATATAATAAAAAACAATAAATAGATATAATAATGAATAATAAGTAAATATAATAATGAATAAATACTTCATAATAATAATAAAAAATGAGTATAATAATAAATTAATATTAAATTAATAAAATATATTTTTAAATAATTAAAAATGAATAAATAATTTATAAATTAAATGAATAAATAATTTATAAATTAAATAATTAAATAATAATAAATAAATAGAATATATTTATAAATTAATATATAAATTAATAAATAATAATTTAATAATATAAATAATAAACTAATAAAATATATTATAAAGTGAAGAAATAATAAATAAAGAAATAAATATTATAATAAATAATAAATAAATAGTAAGACCAGACCGCTTACCAAACAGACTTTTCCAGATCAGATTAGACCAGACCAGACCAGAAAGACCGCCTACCAAACATGGACTTGCACCCCCTGACCGAAAAAGGATGTTAACTTTGAATGAATTGACTAATATAACCTTTGCCAAACAACCATATTTCCCATTGTAAAGATATCCTCAATATGGATAACTAGAATAGCTTAAACCCTACCCAAACACCCACTATCCCTATACCCAAACACCAACCCATCTCCCTCAACCCCTAACCCTAACCTTAATTTCACCCACCCTCACCCAAACAACTCTGCCACCTCCACCTCACTCCGCCACGACCACGGCCACCATGCTATAATTTAGTAAGATAAACTTTAATGATTTTTATCCAAAAATCATCATAAACTTTAATAATATTTATCCAATAACCATATTTTTCTTCTTCAAACCAAAAATGGCACAAACCCTAACTCCCTAACTTAAATTAGTCGATAGTTCTTTTTGGGTTTGCAATTTAGTGCATTTACAGAATTGAAACCTAACTCCGTAACTCCATGACAACTTGACTCCAAGAACAATGCTTGCTCCATGAAATTTCAATCGCGTATGCGAATTGCACCGGCGGAAAAGACAACTACCTCTAGTGACGGATCTAGGAATCCGTGTTAGTGGGGGCTAAAATTAATTTTTTTTGAATTTTTGGGGTATAAATGATATATATTTATTTTTTTGCGGTTTAAAACAAATTTTTAGTAGGGACTTAGTTATAAAGAAATTAAAATTTTGTGATATCTAAGGTAAAAAAAAAATCAATGATGGCTAAATACGAAATATTCAAAATTTTAAAATAAATAAATAAAATTTCAGTGGGGATCATGGCCCCACTAATCCTTATTTAAATTCGTCCCTGACTACCACTGCGACTTTCCTCTTCTCTGATCCCGACCTCCTTCGTCGTCCTCTCTTTGATTTTGAGGCCGTCCTTTTGCTCTCGTCACGGGCAAACCCATACCACTTTCCTCTGCTTCTGTATCATTCAAGGTAAATCCCCACAAATTAATTTATGGATATATGTGTTTTTATTGATTATTCTGTCAATTTTGGTTATTGGGTTTTGTTTATGTTAATTACTAGTGGTTAATTTTGTGTTTTTTATTTACATTTTCATGGTCCATCACGAATTTGCTTCATATTGGTTTTGTGTTTGATTTTTGGTTATGGTGGTAGTGGGATTGAGGAGAGAGGAGATAGAAAAATTGAATATTTTTTTTATAAATTATATGAATTATATTTAAAATACAAATTTATCATTAAATTTATATAAATAAGTTTTTATAGTTATTTTAATATTATAAATGTATATGTTTGACCAAATTTTTTTATTTATGTGTGTAATTTAGTATTTTTCTGAGAATGCAAATATTTTGTATTTTTATTTTGATTTAAAATATAATAATTTTATTATTTTATGAAGTGTGTCTAATACTATTGAAAATATATATTAGCAAAATCAAATATATTTCAAGATCAAAATAAAAAAATGAAAATTTGTGTTAGTTTATAAGTTTGATATATGTAAATATAAATATTTTAAAGAAAAAAATAAAAATAATAAAAACTTGTATTTCTTTACAAATTTGAGAAAGATAAATATAAATATTTTAAATGTAAATACTTGTGTTAGTTAAATATGTGAATAATTTTTTTTTGTTAATTTCATTTACACCTCTTGAATTTTGAATAATATAATTATTTTCTAAACTGAGAGGTCAAATTGATATATTAAAGTAGGGATATGGGCTAAGGGTAGTTAAGCATTTCACACAGTTTCTGATATGAAAAGGTTCCAAAAGTACATAAGGGGGTGCAAATGAGTGTCTTTTTCTTAATTAGGGGTCTGATTGTATTTTTGCAAAAATGAAAAGATCAAAATAATATTTTAATATAATTCAGGGGGTGTAAGTGAAATAAATAGGAATTCCAGTTATAATATAAGCTTTCCAATTACCACTAAAACAAATGTAGAATTTAATCACAATATATATATATATATATATATATATATATATATATATATATATAAATTGGGCAAGAAAAGTATTTATTTATTTTAGGAAGGACAATTCTTCATAACTGAATAATTTATGTTTATTTGTTATTTTAAGGTAAATACATATTCAGATTAGAAATCAAATAAAAATAGATTATATCAAATTTTCTTGAATTAGAAATTCGGTCACTACAATCTCACGACCACCATTCTAAAGTCATTGAGAAGTACTATATAACTGATATTAACAACGTCAACCACCGTACTTTAAAAACAATTCGCTCTCTTGGTCGGGTCAAAGTCAAACCATCCAATAAGAGGGAAGTCAAAACAACACACGACGTCGTTTGGCTCCATTTCCACCGCGAAACTTCACATTTCATATATATATACTGCCCTAGATGAACTTGGCGGCAACAATAACGAAGAAGAAGAAGAATGGGCGTCCACGGCCTCTGGGAACTCCTCTCCCCCGTCGGCCGCCGCGTCTCCGTCGAAACCCTTTCCGGCAAAAAACTCGCTATCGGTACTCTCCTAACCCTAACCCTAGCCCTAATTTCTCCGAACACACACACAACCCCTCTTCTAATTACACCACTAAACACACACAAATATATAAACATATATATATACATAATAACTTACTGAAACATCCAAATTGTCTTTAATTCAATCAAACACACATAGACACACAGAGACATATATTGTAGATGCTAGTACATGGACAATCCACGGCCTAACCCTAACTCAAACCCTAGTTTCCTCAAACACACTCAACCCCTCTTCTAATTCCTCCACAACACACACAAAACACACCCACATACATAGAAACATATATAACTTACTGAAACATCCAATTCGTCTTCTAATTCAACCCCTAAACGCGCGCACATTCGTACACATATATACAGAAAATACATTATTTATTGAAAAAATTCCAACTTGAATTCTAATTCAATTAAACACACACACGTATATATATTTTGTAGATGCGAGCATATGGATGATTCAGTTTATGAAGGCGATGCGAGACGAGAAGGGAGAGATGGTGAGGAACGCGCACATATTGGGCTTCTTCCGCCGGATCTGCAAGCTGCTGTTTCTCCGGACCAAGCCGGTGTTCGTCTTCGATGGTGGGACGCCCGCCCTCAAGCGTAGAACCGTTGTCGCCCGACGCCGCCAGCGAGAGAATGCGCAGACCAAGATCCGTAAGACCGCTGAGAAATTGCTTCTCAATCACGTGAGTTTTTTCTGATACACTGAAGTTATTTGTGAAATGCTGCAAAATAAGTGCTAATTTGTTCGGTTTGGGAAGTGAATTTTGTTTTTGCAATCTATATTCTTTTGGGGAATTCATGTTGAGAACACTTCAATATAAGTTAATCGGTTGTGGGGGAGTGTGTGAGTTGAGTTACCACTTAAGTTAATCGGTTGTGGGGAGTGTGTGAGTGAGTTACCACTCTCTTTAGTAAGGAAATGTCGTAAGTATATGTGTGGGTGTATATATACACATATATATTTGTGTGTAATTAATAGCTAGGGATTGGAAGAAAAAATGGTTCTGGGGCTGAATTAAGGTGGAAACGGTTCTGTAAAAACTAATCCGTGGGTGGGAGACGGAACATAGTAAAAAAGAGGAATTATATATATGTACTTATATGAAATGGAAAGGAATTGACCCCATTTGGCCTAATTTAGCAAGCCTTTTACTTAGTTGATCACCAGACAACTCAGACAATTGTGGAGAAATTGCTTCTCAATCATGTAAGTTTCTTTAAATATTGTATCTTTGTGTTGCATTATTTCAGTATTGAAAAATGCTGTAAAATAGCTATTATTTATTTGGGTTTTTTGGAAGTAATTTCGATTTTCCTAATCTCCTTTTTTTTTTTTTTGAATGGTAAGATGATTATATAAAGAACCAAAGGCCAAAGCCTTACAAAGAGCAAAGGGGCATACCCCAGATACAGATATGGAAGCCGTACTTCCACCAAAAGAAAGAGAACAATGCAATATCTAGTGACCTATGGTAAAACCAACTAGGAATAAAACAAGCACAACTCCAAACAAGAGAAATAGAAAGCTGCAGACTAAGCTGAATTTGAAAACAGTCGAAATGCCAAACACCCATTTGAACCTGAATCTGAGCGAGCATCAAAAGAGACGAAAGCCACATCTCCATCCCAATAAGCATGTTGGTAATATGTTTGTAAAACCTACCCCATGGTGGGGTGTCTAACTATGTTATCACGAGAAAACATGTATATATATTAAACATAATTCACTGTAGTCATTTGGCCTACTTTAGCTAGCCTTTCACATACTCACAAAACAGCTGAAAAAATGCATTCTTTGTGGTGGGGTATTTTCGTGTGTTAATACTTTCTTCTACGAGGAAATGTAGGAAAAGAGAAGGTTTGTAATTTTGTTTCCGGGAAGTCAAAGCTAACCCTTGCAATATATAAAGAATCAAAAATATTTTCTTTTGATTAATATTATCAGCAAGTTAGCAACCAAGTGTTAATTCGCTATCTAGTTGTTCCCATTTTACGTGAAATTCAGATATATATATTTTTTTAAAACTTTTTAGTATGATTTTTTGGTAAAATAGCTCAAGGCTATGAGGTTGAAGGAACTGGCCAATGATCTTGAGAAGCAGAAACGGGAAAACGATGGCAAGGGTAAGAAGGTCATTACGGATCAGTCAGAAGTGGTGAATGAGGCCAAGGGTAAAAAGGCCATTATTGATCAGTCAGATACGGGGGGAAATAATTTGAAAGGAAATGATTCTGTAATGGGAAATTACAACCAGGAAGCTCTAGATGAAATGTAAGTTTTACACCAGTTTCTATTTATATACAAGCAAGATATGGAAGATGCTGATGTTTTTCATGAGTAAATTAAGGTTGGCAGCGTCCCTAGCAGCAGAGGAAAACGGGAGTTTTACTACCAGTGCGTCAACTTCTTGTGCAGGGTTACCTGCTGAAGAAGAGGATGACGATGACGATGAAGATGAAGAGATGATACTCGTAAGTATCATGTATGTGTTGTGATTTTAATTTTTTATTGTGTGTGATGAATTGGATGTTTGTTTATTTGTTTATTTTCCTTTTTCTATAAAACTTACAAGTTCTTGTATCTTGCATATCATGGTGTTGGGGTGTTAGATCCAGTTCTCTTAACAGATTGTTCAAACTACTAAAAATTTTTAACCTGGAAAAGCTGGTAAGTTACAATAACACTAGTATATTATGAAATTCCAATCGTAGGATTGTTGGGCTGCTCACCGCGCAATTTTTAGTGATCATGACATAGACTGAGGTACTCTACTTATCAAACCAAAAGATGACCAACTTACTCGAGGAAAAAATACCTATGTGAATAATGCTTCATTATGACAAAAGAGTGTCTTAACTAAGGTCCGTAGAATTTAAGCATATTGACTTGGCATTACTGCGGGAAAGAGATTTATCTGATGCAACGATATCAAACGGAAAAACTGTTTGCCCTTTATTATTGATAAAGAGCTTTTCTATTTTAAGATGTGTGGTATGCCATGGATATCCATCTGTTCAGTTTATTGTCCTGCAGGTAAATATATGAAAGTTTTGTTGCACAATCCCAATAGAATTTGAAGCACTCAGTAATATGCATTAAAGAATGTAATCAGACACGAATTGTTCAATTTCCTTGCTAGTTCATTCCAGTTAAGTTTCTCGATTGCTTTTGCAGCCAACAATACATGGAAAAGTGGATCCTGCTGTTTTAGCTGCTTTACCTCCATCCATGCAACTTGAACTTCTTGGCCAGGTTAATATACTTACATTCATGTTTTTGGGTGTTACGAGCTAAATCCATGCCAGGTCTTTCGTCGATCAGTTTTCTTATGTGTGGTGTGGAATTTTCTGTAGATGAGAGAGAGGTTGATGGCGGAGAACAGACAGAAGTATCAGAAAGTCAAGCAGGTAGGATCTTAGTTCAAATAGTGACCAAGTACAGTATATTTGTCAGGTATCCTTTGTATCTTTCTCTTATATGGCATTGATTGGGTGCTCACTGTGCTCACCATGGATAAAAGTTTCCGGAGCATCACACATCTCACCTCAATTTATATGTCCCAAGTATGTCATTGGTGCATGCATAGATCTCTTGGATGTGCAGACAAAGTGATCAGTTTGTTTTTTGCACAGCTAGGCCCCTGCAAAATTTTCAGAACTGCAAATACAGTCTTATCTTAAAACTGTTGCTTTCCGTCGGGAGATAGATGAAGTGCAGAGATCTGCTGCTGGTAGGGGAGTAGGTGGTGTACAGACTTCACGAATAGCTTCTGAATCTAACAGAGAGTTCATTTTTTCATCATCTTTTACTGGGGATAAACAGTGAGTAAAGATATCTTCTGAATATTTAAAAATGCTTATATTAAATATTGGCATAACGGTCATGGTTTTCCTCATAATTTTTTTGCCATCACTCATTTTAGTTCTTGTAATAAAATTTATTAGGGCGCTTACATCTGCTGGAGGAGAGAAAAGTAATGATAAGCCGCATCAGACGCCAACTGGTAATCTTTCTTCAGTTTCTCGGGACAGAGGTGCATCGACTAACAAGTCCGATGATGCAACTGGGTCTATTGTGGATGAAAGTAGAAAGAATTTTGACGATGGTGCGGAGACGTATATGGATGACAGTGGCCGCCTCCGAGTCAGTAGAGTAAGAGCTATGGGAATTCGCATGACCCGGGATTTGCAAAGGAATCTGGATTTAATAAAAGAGATTGAACAGGAGAGAATAGGTGCTATTAAGATTGCAAATGATGACTTTATCCGTAATGAAAGTACTTCTGGTACCCCAAGAAGATTTACTAGTAAAATTCATTTTCTAGAAACTTCAGATCATGGTGATGTTGGAAATGCTTGCCTAAATGGCAGAAATGAAGAGTCTGCGTCTAAAACCAGAAGTTCTATAGAAATAGCATTTGAAGATGCTAGTGAGCATAAATTTTCAGATGGGGATGATGATCTATTTGCTCGTTTAGTAGCTGGAGATCCTATTTCTCTTGCTGAGGACACTTCCTTAAAGAAACTATCTAATGACTCTGCTTCAGATTGTGACTGGGAAGAAGGATTTGTTGGAGAGAGAGGTGATAATTTAACTCCTGATCTTGAAGTGGAAAACAACCCCTCTCTCGCAGAAAGCGGCATTAATGATGAGAGTGAAGTTGAATGGGAAGAAGAACTTTCTGATGTTCCTATAGGCGCTACCCCTGGTCCAGCTGAAAACAAAGAAACTTCCTCAAAAGGTGTTTTGGAAGAAGAAGCTGATATACAGAAAGCAATTAGGAAAAGTCTTGATGAGTTAAAGGATAAAAAATTTATTGATGTCTCGTTTGAAAGCGATATATCCCAAGTAGCTAGAGAATGGACTAACGACGGTACAAGTAATATGCTCCTTGATAAAGAAAATTATAAGGGTGAGGCAACTATAGCTATGCAGAATGCTGCGCAGCCAAATGAATCTTGTATTGTGACTGGAGTTGAAGGACTGGGTGGTGAAATTAATATGTTGAAGACTGGTAGTTTTTCAGGGAGGCAGTTGACACCGTTGGTTGCTGTTAATCCTGATAATGTGCATGTAAGGGGTGAAAAACTGTCCGAAAGGCACCTGAATTCCCACCCTGAACCTCCAAGGCAAGATGCATGTGCAAGTGGATCTTTATATGGAGAAACGGGACCTATGAGATCGCTTATGTCAATTAAAGAAAAAGGGATCCACGAGGTTGCTGAGCAACTCTTGGATAGTTTAAAAGATATTAGTCAGACACCTACCTCTGCCAATGGTGATTCTATGGTTAGATCTGATATTTCTGGTTCCGCATGGGTTGACGTGCCTCATATAGTTCTTGCAGATGCTAAACAAAATGATTTTGAATCCGCACAGCCTGACCATTCATACAAGATGGCAGAACAGGGAAAATCTTCTGTTAAAGAATCGAAGGGCGACGTTGATGCTGTGCAAAAATTGTCAGAGGACCGAACTCATGGTGATTTTTATAAGGATAATGATGACAGCATTGACATATCTGCATTTATGGACAATAAGGACCAGGCTGATGTGACAGAGGCTGCTTTGGAGGAAGAAATGATGATTTTAGGCAAGGAACGTATAGATCTAGAGGAGAAACAGAGGAAACTTGAACGTAATGTGGAATCTGTTAGCAGCGAAATGTTTGCCGAATGCCAGGTTAGCAATTGAATTTCGTGTTGGATTATGTTAAATACTTCTGTGAGGAGAGGAAAGAAGAGAAGTTTCTATGCAATCACACCCTGGGAATAGCACTTTTAGATTTACCGCTTCTAAGAAGCATTAACATCCATTTTAACAGACTTAAAGATCCATTTGAAAGAACGTAAAGTAAACTAAGGCATCCCCTATAGATATGAACACAAGCTTTTAGAAAATCTTAATCACATGGAATCTTCTATTTTCCTTCATGTACCATGTTGACAAGACATGACTTGGGTAAGGGTAACAGGTACAAGATGTGTCCAACCCAAGAATCGATAGGGCACCCGATCCTTGACATAGCACGACTAATCTTCTATTTTCCATTGCATTGGGTATCCAGCAAAGATTAGAATCTTTTTGTCTTCAGTATTCTGAAGGCTCAGTCCCACACACTGCTTTCAATGGCGGGAACAGCCTTTGCACTTTTATACTTCAATGGAACAATAGTTCTTCTCCTTACTGTATTTACAATAGTGGTCGATCCCTCAGATTGACATTGGTAACTTACTGTCATCTTCACACGGTGGTCAAAAGATTATGTTTATAGGCCCCTTCATTATTTCATCTAAAAAATATTGTAGCTAAATGTGGACTTGACACTAAACCTTGTTGTAATCTTACTTTTATAGAGAAGATTGTACAGATGGGGTTATATCTCTTAGGTCACATTGGACGTGTCAATGAGCATTGTTATGATTGCATTTACCTTTATGCGCGACGTAATGTATCAGAAAGTTTTAAGGTGGTTAGTTTTGTATGTCTGTCTACTACATGTTCCAGCACTTGTGTGATAATCTTTTTGTTTCAGTTATCACTTTTTCACTCGAGGATATTAGGACTGCATCTTTTTTAATAGATTCTCTTTTGCGGATATTTTGAGTTCATCATAAATTAAGAAAGTCTAATTTAGAAGAACTGGGCTTATGTTCTTGGTTGTAGGAGCTGCTTCAAATGTTTGGCTTGCCATATATTATTGCACCGATGGAAGCTGAAGCTCAATGTGCGTATATGGAACTTGCGAACCTTGTTGATGGCGTGGTTACTGATGATTCTGATGCGTTCTTATTTGGGGCACGGAGTGTTTACAAGAATATATTTGATGACCGCAAATACGTTGAAACATACTTTATGAAGGTTTGTATGCGGCATAGTAATTTTTCCTCATCTTTGATTCCCCAACAGAGACACTAAACTAACCCAAATGTTAATTATTATTATTCTTTCTAAATGCATTAAAACAGCGTTTCCTCACCTTTAGTTTTACTTCTTGACCAGTTCTTTAGATCTTTTTCTGAGTACTTAATTTCATATGGCCTTGTAGGAGGGCAGCTGATAATTTTGATTTTATTAAAATTGAGCAGTATAATTTGCTCATTATGCTTTCTTCATAGAGATCGTTTTCTGTTTCTTTTTGTTTGTAAATCGTTTTCCAGTTCCTTGGAAATGCTTTTATGGCATACAATTTGATCCTTTTAAGGGTTTTCCTTTGCTCCCATTTGGGGATGTGGAAGGTGACACAGATTATTTAATCCTATCTAATTGTTTGTCAGGACATTGAGAATGAGCTTGGATTAACCCGAGAAAAATTAATTCATATGGCTCTTCTTCTTGGGAGTGATTATACTGAAGGTGTAAGGTAGCTAATAGTTGGAGCTTTGGAAACTCCGATTATGAATAATTTTGTTCGTCATGTTCTTATGTGACCAAATTTATTTTTCTGTGGGTTGTTTGTGGTATAGTGGTATTGGCATTGTCAATGCTATTGAAGTTCTAAATGCATTTCCTGAGGATGACGGCCTCCGAAATTTCCGGGAGTGGATTGAGTCTCCAGATCCAGCCATCCTTGGAAAATTCAACATGCAAGCAGGATCAAGTTCGAGGAAGCGAGGGCCTAGAGTTAGCAATATCAACACGTGTAGCCCGAACAACAAATCCGAAACAGATTCTACAATTGATCATAATGTTTCACGTTCGATGGATTCTGATGAAAACATAAAGCTGATCTTCATGGATAAGCATGTAATAAAGTGGTTCAATTATTGTCATTTTATTTTCAATTTTCATTTTTTATGAAGGAATCAGATGTCACTTCTTTTGTATTATATTTAAATGTTAAACTTTGGTTTACCCAGAGAAATGTGAGCAAAAACTGGCATATTCCTTCTTCTTTTCCAAGTGAAGCAGTCATTTCTGCATATGATTCTCCACGTGTGGACAACTCAACAGAGCCTTTCGCATGGGGAAAGCCAGATCTTTTAGTTCTTCGCAAGTGAGTTGTAGTGAATATTTTGCTTACGATTTCAATTTGGGTGACCATGGGAATGCGTTTCTCGTGGCATTTTATTTTGGATTATACTGCAGTGTTGATGTGCGGTGAAAACAACAAATTTTGTTGCTGATGTAGTCTTAGCATTGCCCCCTCTATGTACAATAAAGTGGTTCAACTATTGCATTCTTTACGGAAGATATATAAAATGCGTGATGGTCTAATTAATTGACTTCATTTCATACAGATTGTGCTGGGAAAGATTTGGATGGGGTAGCCAGAAGGCTGATGAGTTGCTACTACCTGTTTTGAAGGAGTACAACAAACACGAGGTCGGTCTTTCTCTTAAACCTGTGCCTGACGCGCCTTTATACACCTTTTGGTTGGAAAGAAGAAGTAACAAATTAGCATATATTCCTTTAGCAATGTTAATTTTGTTGGTCTTCACTCCCCATAGAAATGCTTCGCAGTCCATACCCTCTCTGGTTCATTGTTGACACTATCAGAGTGGTCAGGTCACGTTTATTTCAGTTTGCAGCCTTTGCAGTTCTCGCATTGCCTACTGGTAGTGATGACAATACAAAAAAAAAAGAATAATGATAGAAGAGTACTTGGCACAAAGCCTACATTTCTTAATATTTTATTTATGACTTTAAATTTACTGTTTAATCTGGGCGGGTTATCGAAATTTCTTAATTGGCTCTGTGATATATGTAAACACTGGCATTTGTTTTCCCTATTTGACATCAAACATCCACTTTGAATCTATGGGGACTTGAGTTAGTGGGTTTGTTTCCTTTTTATGTGTTAGAATGAAAGAAGCTCATGCTGACATTTATATTTCCTACGTGTTTCCTTTTTGTTGATTGATTAAAGACTCAACTGCGTATGGAAGCATTTTACACTTTCAACGAGAGGTTTGCAAAAATTCGCAGTAAGAGGATTAAAAAAGCTGTTAAAGGAATAGCAGGGAACAAGTCCCTGGAGTTGACGGATGACTCTGTGCAAGATGTCTCCGGGAGTAGGAAAAAAAGAAGAGTAATCCCCAATGAATCTAGTGATGACAACAAAGCAGGGAAACATCTTAGTGAAACAGAGAATACTGGTGCTAAAGATGAGAGCAACATCACAAAAAAAATATCTGCAAAGCAGTCGAGGAGGAAGACACGCCGACGCGGGGATTCTGTAATATCTGAAGCAGGGATTCCAGAACCACCAATGCAGACTGATGGCAGGCAAAAATCTAACAAAGGGTCAGCTGCAAGAGGAAGAGGCAGGGGAAAAGGCAGAGGTCAGGCTGTGGGCAGAGGGAGGAGGAAGAAAAACCCTGCTTCTGAATATGCTGAGGCCAGCTCCAATGATGGTAAAAGTAGCGATTCTGAGCAGGAACAAGTTGGGAAGTTAGAGGGCTCACATGAAGTACGAAGGGTGAGTTTTCTTATCTTATCACTTCATTCATAGCTTAATATCTGAGGGGATGTTGCTGCTATGAAATTTGTTGAGTAATTAAGCAGTTTTTTCTGTTAAGGAGATGGGAAGAAATAATATAATATGAGCTGCAAGATGCTTATAATTGCTACTTTCATCTATTCTTGGTTTGATTTCCCATTTATTTTAGGAATTTGGGAATAAAATTGAAGAAAAATTATCTCAAGAACAAAGGTATTGAGACTTTGTTTAGTTAATCTAACCTAACTTGCACTGTTAGTTTGTCAGATCTTTTTCAACTACAGCGAAGTATATCCTGTTTTTCACATTGGAACTGTGTAAGTGGCCTCCCAAATGAGCTCCTTGTTTTTAAATTTAAATTTATTCCAAAATGGAAAACTAAAATTTTTGGTAGGAAAATGAAGATTTTCAAATTGGGTTGTGCTCATTTTAGGTCCTTTGTTTTAGTTCTATTTTTCAGATTTTAGTAACCTGGTGGGTCATAAACATGAAAAATGCATAATTAATATCATCTTGTCCTGCAGTTGTGTAGGAACTCTCCTTGTTGGGACTCTAAGATGGTGGAGCATTCACACCATGCATATTGTGTGCTTTTTTGGTTTCTGTTTTCTAAATTTGGGAGTTTGTCATAACACACATGCACGTATAGCTGCTTAGACATCCTATTTGGAGAAAACAGCATATATGTGATTTTTTTTTTCCGCCTGATTCTTCACTTTTTCCCTCATTTATTGGGTTAACCAAAGTTTTTTCTTCTATAAATTTTCCAGTCAACACGTGTTCACAAGGCTGTGAAATACACTCCGGATGATTTGGAAATTGATGAACCAGGCAAACCAGACCAAAATAATGAAAATTGCTCTAATGAAGAGGCAATGGAAGAGGAGCCTTCTAGGGATGAAGACTTAGTTAGGGATGCTGCTGGTAGTTCCACTCTAAAGAATCAACATGAAGTTGGAGATTCTTCACTTGAAGAGGATGTGCGTAGGGAATATGTTGAAATTGGAGGTGGAGTCTGCATGGACGAAGCTGAGCTTGAAACTGGATTAGGTCAACTAGATTCAGGCCAAGATGACCTCTCTTATGGTGTCGAATTGTCTAAAGAATACCTCAAAATGGGTGGCGGATTTTGCTTGGATGAAGATGAAGTAGATAAGGACCCGGACATATGTGCTACCAGTCCAGCTGGGGCTTCTGTCATTGAGACTCCCAATCCTTCTCATCAATCTGGGTTCATGGAAGAAGTTGATCACGGTATTGGTTCAGTTGAATTGGTTACGGACCCAATAAAAGCTCTGGATGGACATCAAAATGAGGCGAATACAAATGCAGCCGATAGTGAGAAGAACGTAGATCATCCAAATGTTTCAACTAACGAACATCTTAAAGTAGACACGTCTCCTCAGGAAAATACTAAAGATGAATCTGGGACGACACCGGTAGGATTTTTAAGTGCCATGCCTAGCCTGAGAAGAAAGAAGAGAAAAGGTTGAAATTGTTCAATTTTTGGATAAATTTTCGGAGCTAGTCGAGACGTCTGCGTTTGCTTTCAGTGCTTCTTTCATCCCACCAAATATTTGGGCAATGCCATTTTTGTATAGGTGTTTTGTACATTTATAATTGATGCCAATGTACTGATTTCAAGTTTGAAAACCAGTGAAGGTTGTAAACTGCATGGAAGTACATACCAGAAGTAATTAGAGAAAGAGCTTAAATATCTGAAATTGTTACAGCACGAAAGATATATATAATGAAGATAAACTGGTTTAAATTAACCACAGTTGGTGGAGGTTGTCTGGTGTATTCAAGTTAATTAGGGATACCCCATTTACATGGGGCTAAAGTTATGTGAATGACATTCTAGTACAAGTATTGGATGGATTATAAATGATTTCATTTGTTTATGCAAGTCAGGGATAGACCCAGTAAATTCTTTAAAGTTTCCAATTTCTTCATTTCAATAAAATGAAGTATAATTATAGAATCTCTAAATCGGAAACCTTTAAATATTTCGTTGTTTTGGAACTTTGTATGTTAATTTAGAGCGATACATTTTATAATTATTTATCGTATATTAGAAAAAAAATTATAATTATTTGGGAGGACTTTCCCTTGGAAAATAAATGAGTCATTTGGCTTAAAACAAGTGTGCATTGATAAACACAAAGATGATGATATTTTTCAATATTTATGCCTGATAGAACAAATGAAAAAGCACGATCTGTGTGGTTCAACAAATTGGCCTTGGCAGTTTCGTCATTAAACTAGTGTGATGTTATCATAGTTTCTTCTTAAAAAAGAATTGAATGTGGGGCCAATGAAAAAGTAGAGGGAATATGGAGGTGGACCCCATGTTTAGACTGGATCAGACCATGTTGATGATGATAAATGAAAATAAAATGTTGTGATTTTTTCAACTAGAGAAAAGGCATGTTTTAATATATTTCATTCTAATCCTAAATGATAGAGGAGGACGATATTTTTAATGCAGCTTACTTTTTATTCATTTTTTGACCATGTTCTTTTGGTTGGTCTTAATGATGTATTATACTTACTATACACATGATAATAATATTTATCAACTTACCCAATGAAAAAAAATAAAATCATTTATCAACATTAAATGGACATCATATGGTTGCGACCTCAAGTTGCACCAAGACATTGCAAGTTTGCTTCTGTCTTACCAACTCTCTAGAGTACAAATTCTTCAATATATATATAGATATATATATATACATTTCGTGTCTTACCAGCACGAAAGATATTATTTGGTTTTGATCTTCAACTTTTGTTTAAATTCAGAGATATGGCTGTGGGGACAGAAATACTGGGAATATATATCCTTGTGATCTCATGTTCGTTTATATTAAATTTTTACACCATATCTAAGCTATGAACAAAAGTTTGTCCAAGGCAACTTGTGCAAAATATTTTGTGATGATGTGTGATGTTTATTTTTATTATTTCTTGACGTACGTTAACAATGGTAAATCAACCCATAAAAATGCCAGTTCAAATTTAAAAGACCGGAGTTTGATGTCCTTGAAAATTTCGAATTTGCATTTTTGAATAGTAAATATAGTAGTATATTTAATAATGTTCTTTATTGATTTTTAGGGTAAATTATTCTGACCTCCCTTAAGGGTTTGCATAATTACTCCCATATTAAATTTTGTGTAAATTTATCCTGATCTCCCCTGTAAAATTAATATTACACTAATATTTTTATGTATTTACTAAAATATCCATAATTTAAGTGCTTTAAATTGAAGTAATTTACTCTGATATAAAATTAAGTTAATATTTTGTTACCTTGGTTTGGATAATCTTACTATCAAATGAAGCTAATGAAGCTAGCTTTATTAAATTAAGAAAAAACAAACATATTAAAACACAAAAGTACCCTTGAGAGTAGTAAAAATATTGAAATAACATCACCAATTTGCCTGAAAAGTAATAAGAATGTTTTGGATGATGTCAAATGAGGGGTATTTTAATATTTTAAATGATAGGAGGACATTAAACATGCAAATCATAAATTACTTCAGATTAAAACACTTAATTTAGGGATACTTTAATAAAAATACAAAAATATTAGTGTAATATTAATTTTACAGGGAGGTCAGAATAAATTTACACAAACTTTAATCTGAGAGTAATTATACAAAACTTTAGGGGAGGTCAGAGTAATTTTCCCAATGAACAGTGACTTAATAATGAACCTCAAGAACTAGTTAGCTTGTTTTTCCAATTAATACCCTTTTCTCTAAATCATATCTATTAGTAATATTTTTATAGCTATAATTCAATTCCCAAAATGATAGAAAAGCATATTCCTCAAAGTTTACCATGATGAATGCGGGGACACGATTCCTAAATGTTAAAGTGCGGACCTTACGTAGATTCGTTTGGTTGAATTTTTGAGATACTAATAGGGTCCACTATCATTTATCAACGGTTCAGATTTTGCTTTGTCCGTGGGACTCGCACTTCACCATTTAACCGCACAAGATTAATTTCCCAATGTGGGACCTACCATGATGTGACTAGACAGAAAAATTGAGTTGAAAAATGTATATATCAAAGTTTTTCACTTTCAACATAATGTAGTCCAGACAATTCTTTTTTGGGATAACTTCATTTACACCCCCTGAGGTTTGTCCTATCATCATTTTGACCCCCTCAGGTTTGCATATCTTCATTTACACCCCTCATGGGGTGAAATGTCTAAAATACCCTTATACCAAACACCCCTTAAATCAATTTAATCCATAAATCAATTTAAACCCTAAACCAAACACCTCTTTAGAATCAATCTAACCCTTAAACCAAACACCCCAATATCTATTCAATTTTTATTATCTCTCTCCTCTCTATCTCTCTCTCTCTCTCTCTAACTCTCAGACACACACACACGCACACACACACACACATATATATATAGATCTATACACACACATATATATATATATATAGACTCATCGGGGGCGGCGGGAGGAGGCGGCGCCGACGGGGAGGCGGTGGTGGGAGGGGGCGGTGCCGACGGGGAGGCGGTGGGAGGGGGTCGGTCGGCGACTTATATATATATATATATGTGTGTGTGTGTATATATATATAGATAGATATCTATCTATATATGTGTGTGTGTGTGTGTGTGTGTGTGTGGTGTGTGCGTCTGAGAGAGAAAGAGATGAGAGAATTAATTTTTTTTTTAATTTTATATTTATTTTCGAATTTAGTTTTTTTTTTGAAATTTAATATATATATATTTGAATTTTATATTTATTTTCAAATTTTATATTTTTTTTGAAATTTATAATTATTTTCGAAATTTAATATATATTATTAGAATTTTATATGGTTTTTTTTTAATTTTATATATTTGTCTTGAATTTAATATGTTTTTAAAAAAAAATTAAAAATTTATATATATTTTTGATTTTATATTTATTTTCGATTTTATAATTTTTTTTGAAGTTTAATATATATTTTTGAATTTTATATGTTTTTTTTAAAAAAATTTATATATTTGTTTCAAATTTTTATGTTTTTTGTGATTTTTATATTTATTTTTGAAATTTAATATGTTTTTTTGAAAAAAAAATAATTTCAAAATTTATATATGTTTTTTAATTTTATATTTATTTTCGAATTTATAATATTTTTTAAATTTTAATATATATTTTTTCAAATTTTATATATATTTTGAAATTTTAATACAAATTAAATTATTAAATGATGGGAGGGGGTCTAATTGATAAAAATACTATCCTTGTTTCCAAACAGAATAAGGATAAGACATTGAGGGTAGTTTAGGAATTTTAAAAAAAATTCAGGCTGATGTCATCGTTCAGGGGATCTAAGTGATGAGAATATTGAAAAGTAGGGGGTGTAAATGAAGATATGCAAACCTGAAGGGGTCCAAGTGAAGATAAGACAAACCTCAGTGGGTGTAAATGAAGTTATATGTGTAAAAAAGAGTCAATTGCACCAGACCTCCTCAGGTTTGAAAAAATTATACTTAAATTGTAATATTTGGAGGGGTTAAATTCATAAACCTCCCTCAACTATGATCATTTTTGCAAATAATCTCCCTGGACTATTTTTTTAGCAACAAACCCCTTAAACTATAACAATTTGTTGTAAAATGCTCCATTCTATTGATTTTTTCATAATATGACCAAAATGCCCTTTTTATTGAATTATGCTTCATACATTTCTTAATAGTTGTTAACATATATTACAAAACAATTGATACTAATTTGATAACACATTCACCACTTAAATATTCAAAAAATAAATACATAATTCTTAAAATTTATTTATTAAATCACACTTTTAGTTTGTTTAACTTTAATTAAATAAAATATTTAAAATGATTAAATCATTAGTTAACAAACTTCATGTATGTTACATGAGGAAAAAAGGTGTTTATTATTTAAGTAATTTTAAGGTTTTTATAGGTATATTTTATGATTTTTTTTATTTTACGGTAAAAAAGTTTAAGCTTAAGATAAATATTTTATTATTTAAATCAAACTAAATTTTTAATAGAGATTTAATTATTAATAAAAATAATTATAACTTATAAGTTTATATTTTTTTCATTTGAGGATGTATATAGTCTAATACAATTAAGGTGAATGGTATTATTAATATATTAAATAAGATAAAAGAATATTGGTATAATTTAAAGAAGGGACACGTTTAAAAAAGAAAGGGTAAAATAGTATTTTAAAATGAAATGGGGATTAGTTGCAACAAATTAATAGTTCAAGGGATTGTATAAAGTTCAGGGGGGTTTCCTGCATTTTACCCTATTTGGAGAGTGGTTCCATTTACCCCTAATATTTGAAAAAGTTAACAATTACACTCCTAATAACCATAATACCCTCTTGACATTGGACTTGCCTATGCACATTTAACTTTCCTTTCTTACACATGTTTAACTTGGACTATGCACTATACACAAGTTTAATGGACTAAAATAAATAAATAAAATATTATTTAAATAAATAAAATAAATGATTTAATAAAGAAAAATAATAAAATGAATAGATAATAAATAATAAATAAAAATTAATTAATTAATAAGAATAAAATAATTAATAATTAATTAATAAATAAAATATAATAATAAATAAATAAATAATAATAATAATTAAATCATTAAATGATGAATAAATATAATAAAAAAATATGCATATTTGAAAAAAACTGGCTTATTTGTTTTTAATACAATGATAAAGATATAAAATATTGGAAGAAACTGGTTTATTTATTTATTTTCAAAATAATTTTAATATTTTTGAAAACAAATTGTAATTCTTTTGTTGATGACTTTGTTAAACATCTTTTTAATAAACATACTTTCTATTTTTTATTTTTATTTTTGAAAATAATTGATAATTAATAAATATAATTTTTATTTTTATTTCTTTTATAAAAGTTAAAATTATAATTCTGTTTTTCCATAAAACAAAAAAGGTTGGCAAACGACCCTATATTTTGTGGCTTTGGGGTTGGTTGTGAACACCATCCAAATGGAGAAAAAAATCTGGTTGGTGGGTCACAAAAGTTTTCACCCTTAACCTTTATTTCACTATTTTTGTCAAATCTAGTTAGTCTGACCTGGCTTCCAAAATCAAAACAGTTTCATCATTTAATTTCCTAGGTAAAATATTTCATCATCCCTCATTCCCTTATATATTGAAAACCTTTAGGCCCATATTGTTAGGTGGTTATGGTTTTATCTGGTCTAGTCTTGGTTTTCAGGGATCAGATCATATTTGTTTGGATTGGTCTTAAAATTTGGAATCAGATCAAATGTGATATTTTTGGAACCAATTTTTTTGGTGGTTCTACATAATTCGGTCTGATATTGGTAACCAAAATAAGATTTTTGAAACCAACGATTAAGACCACCAAAAACTAATATTGAATTAAAAAAATAATAAATGAATGAATGAATAAATAATAAATTAATAAATAAAAAAATAATGAATAATAATAAATAAATTAATAATTAATAAATAATAAATTAATAAAATATATTTCTAAATAATTAAAAATGAATAAATAAAACATATTTAAAAATAAAATAAAAATAATGAATAATAAACAAAATGAATTAAATAATACATAATAATAATAATAAATGAATAAAATATATTTATAAATAATTAAAAATGAATAAATAATAATAAGAAATTAAATAAAAGAAATATAAATAATGAATAATAAACAAAATGAATTAAATAATACTTCATCTGTCCCAAATTATAAGTCTATTTTTCCTCTTTACCTTGTCCCAAAATAAATGTCCACTTTTGAAAAGTCAAAGCACTTTATTTGGTCAATTTACCAATTTAACCTTCAATCATTAAAGTTATAAAACATATACACTACAACCATCACATCATTATAATGGGATCATGGATAAAGTTAGTATTTCATTCACTAACGTTACAATAAAAGTCATCATCTTAAAAAGTTGGATTCCCCAAAGTAGACCTATAATTTGGGACGGAGGGAGTACATAATAAAAATAAAAATGAATAAATAAATATATGAATAAATTAATAAAATATATTTATAAATAATTTAAAATGAATAAATAATATAATAATATAAATAATTAATGAAATAATAAAAAATGAAATGAATTAAATAATAAATAAATCAATAAATAATACATACAAATAATAAATGAATATTATAATAAATAATAAATAATTTTGTTTTCTTAAAGCGAAAATATCAGACCAAATCGCTTTACCAAATATGGTATGGTTCAATATTTGTGAGACCGTGATCATCAGACCAAACCGCTTACCAAACAGACTTTTAAGTTCAGAATCTAGACAAGTCAGACCAAATCACACCGAATCCGACAAGACCGCCTACCAAACATGGCTTAAATAAGTCCATTAAATTGTCATTCCTCTACAACACTTGTGATGTGCATGTGGACGTGGTCACCTATTATATATATATATGTATATATATATATGTATATGTACATAAAATATTTAATTATAACTACTACAATTGAATGTAGCGGATATTTTGCGTAGTCCAATAATTTCACAGGTAATTTACACAAAACTGCTTGAGGTTTAAAGATTTAATCACTAAATTCCCTGTTGTTCATTAAATCTGACATTTTAGATTTTAATAATATCTTCCTCAAGCCAATTTTTATGCTAAAATAACTTAAATGTCCCTCACATAAATTACAGCTTCACCTTTTTTTTTAATATATTATACTTTCCCCCTCTTATTAAAATAATTACACTTTCCCTCCTCTATAAAAAATTATATAAAAATTCAAAAAAAATATTTAAAATTTGAACAAATATATAAAATTTGAAAAAAAAACATATATAATTCGAAACAAATATATAAATTTTGAAATATATATATATAAAATTTGTAAACTATATATTAAATTTCGAAAAAATATATATAATTCAAAAATATATATATAAATTTTAAAAACTATATAAAATTTGGAATATATATATAAATTCATAAATAATATATTAAATTTAGAAAAAATATATATTAAATTTCGAAAAATATATAAAATTTGAAAAAAACATATATAATTTGAAACAAATATATAAATTTTGAAATTTATATATATATAATTCGTAAACTATATATTAAATTTTGAAAAAATATATAAATTTTGAAATATATATAAAATTAAAAAAAACTATATAAAATTTGGAAAATATATATAAATTCAAAAAAAAATTATATATATAATTCAAAATATATATATATATATATAATTCATAAATAATATATTAAATTTAGAAAAAATATATAAAGTTTCAAAAAATATATATATATTTCAAAAAACATATATAAATTTACCTCCATAAAAAATAGAAATGAAAGAAAAAGAAAATGATAATGCTAGTATCCAATAAGAGACAAACAATCAGTCAACCATCTTACCTTATCCCACTTCTTCTTGTCCAACTTTCCTACGGGTCCGTTTGGATACCCTATTTTTTGTTTCTGTTTTTTTACTGTTCACAAGACTAAAAAAAAAAACACGTTTGGCAAACGCGTTTATTGTTCACTATTTTTTCCCCAAGAAAACTGTTTTCTGTTAATAGTGTGTAAAAGTGATGAAAACACCAAATACAACTTTTAGTTGTTTTTTGAGTTTTTTCACTGTTTAGGTAGTAAAAACAATGAAAACACCAAATTCATAAAATACAATTTTCACCAAATAAAAGTGGTGAAAACACCTTCATCCAAACACTTTTTTTGTTTTTAGTTTTTTCTTGAAAAAACAAAGATAAATACAAAAACAGTTTTTATATTTGAAGACAGAAAACAAATACAAAAAACAGGCTTTCCAAACGCACCCTACATTTACTTCTTTTTTCTTTAATTTTTTGTCCAATTAAAATAATATAATAAAAAATAAAGATTTAAGTATGCAACATGACATAGGTCCCCATTCAACCTCACGTGCCACTAATGTGGTGACATAAAAAAACAAAATTCATTTTTTGAAATATATATATATTTTCTGAATTATATATATATTTCAAATTTTATATATTTGTTTTGAATTATATATATATATATTTTCAAAATTTAATATATTATTTATAAATTATATATATATATTTTTAGAATTATATATATATATTTTTTTCAAATTTTATATATATATTTCAAAATTTATATATTTTTTTAAATTTTAAATTTTTTGAATTTTTTATATTTTTTTCAAATTTTAATATATTGTTTATGAATTATATATATATTTCAAAATTTATATATTTGTTTTGAATTTTATATATATATTTTTTATAAATGGAGAAAGTGTAATATATCTAAACAAGAGAGGTGAAATTATAATTTATGTGAGAGACATTTAAATTATTTTGATATAAAAATTAGCTAAAATAAAATATTTAATTAAATTCTGAAACCTAATAAAATTTTGTATAAATTATCCTAATTTCATTGGAGCATTAATCATAATTGGCCTTGGCAGTTGGGCATTAAACTACTAGGCAAGTGTGATGTGATGTTATCATTTCTTTTTAAAAAAGAATTGAATGTGGGGCCAATGAAAAAGTGGAGGGAACATGGTGGTGTACAGAATGAGACATTAGATTGGATCAGAATAGCACTGTTGATGATGAAATAAAATGAAAATAAAAAGGGTTAATTTCAAGAAATTTTATACACTATCCAATTTAATTAACTAACCTTCATTATATTCATTTTGCCCCTTATATTATTCAATTTTATTATTATGTTCCCTCACTTCATATTTTGAGTCAAAATGCCTAAAATTCCCTCAATAATATAAGGGGGTTTAGTGAAATCAACCATTTAAAAAAATTATTTTTTGAAAATCAATTATATTTTTCGCAAAAATTATAAATTCAAAAATATATATATATATTTTTCGTAAAAAAATTTATATTTTGGAACATAATAAATACTTTTTCGCAAAAAAAATATTTTTCAGAAAAAAAATCATATTTTGGAATATATTATATATTTTTTGAAAAAAATTATTTTTTGGGCTAAAATCATATTTTGGAACATAATATATATTTTTTGGAAAAAATTCATATTTTGGAACATAATATATACTTTTTCGCAAAAAAAATCATATTTTGGAACATAATATATATTTTTTCGCAAAAAAAAATATATTTTTTAAAAAAATCATATTTTGGAACATAATATATATTTTTCACAAAAAATATTTTTCGTAAAAAAGTCATATTTTCCGAAATATATATATATATATATTGAAATTTATAGTTTTTACGAAAAATATAATTTATTTTTGAAAAATAATTTCAAGAAGTGATCAGTTGAAAAACATCACATGTTTCTTTGTTATTGTATATCATAAAATACAATACAATAATGGGTTAATTTCAAGAAATCCATATATACTATTCAGTTTAATCAATTAATCTCTACCGTGTTCATTTTGCCCTATATACTATTCAATTTCATCATTATGGCTCCTCACCTTATATTTTGAGTTAAAATGCCTAAACTACCCTCAATACTATAAGGGGTTTAGTGAAATCAACCATTTTAAAAAATTATTTTTCAAAAATCAATAATATTTTTCCCAAAAATTATAAATTCAAAAATATATATATATATTTTTCGCAAAAAAAATATTTTTCGGAGGGAGTATATTATTTTCCAAAATATGAATTATTTCGGAAAAAATAATATATATTTTTTGCACAAAAATTATTTTTCGGAAAAAGATTATATTTTGGAACATAATAATATATATTTTTCGCAAAAAAAAATATTTTTCGGAAAAGATCATATTTTGGAACATAATAAATACTTTTTCGCAAAAAAAAATATTTTTCAGAAAATAATCATATTTTGGAACATAATATATATTTTTTGAAAAAAATTATTTTTCGGAAAAAATAATATTTTGGAACATAATATATATTTTTCGGAAAAAATTCATATTTTGGAATATAATATATATTTTTTTGCAAAAAAAATTATTTTTTGAAAAAAATCATATTTTGGAACATAATATATATTTTTCGCAAAAAAATTATTTTTCGAAAAAAATTCATATTTTGGAACATAATATATATTTTTGGCGAAAAAAAATCATATTTTGGAACATAATATATATATTTTTCACAAAAAAAAATATTTTTCGTAAAAAAATTATATTTTGGACATAATATATATTTTTCGTAAAAAATCATATTTTCCGAAATATTATATATATTTTGAAATTTATAATTTTTACGAAAAATATAATTTATTTTTGAAAAATAATTTTTTTAAGGGTTGATTTCACTAAACCCCCTTATAGTATTAATGGAGAGTAGTTTATACATTTTGACTCTAAATGTGAGGAGGATGTGACATAGTGATGAAATTAGATAGTATAGGGAGCAAAGTGGATACAGTATGAATTATTTGATTAAATTAAATAATATGGGGTTTTTTTTGAAGTTAACCCTACAATAATAGATGTAATGCTATCATTAATATGATATTAACAACCTAATGACTCCTTTCATTGGTAGTTGTCATGTTTATATCTTAAATCAAGGGGATGAGATTCAATGTTTTTGGCTCACTTAATTATATAATTGATGTTTTTTTTTTTCTTCTGTAGATGCTCTCTTGGTCGGTCTTGATGACCTCAACTTGAGATTGGATCCATATGTCATAGTTGGTTAGTTGTGACAAAAATATTTATTAACATCCAAATAAAAATCATTACTCTTTTCATTTCAATTTAATTGTCCATATTTGATTTTTTAATTTTTTTTATTGATTTTATATTTTATATTTTGCCCTTTGATAATGTAATATAATTGTTTTTTTAATGGAGCCCATTCATTTTTGAAATTAATGAAAATGAATAATTTGAAAAAATATATGATAATATTATATTATGATTCGAAACTGGACAATTAATTTATAACAAGTAAAATAGATAAAATGGATAACTAAATTAGGACAGTATATTTTTCTATTTCAAGATCTGAACTGTGACAACCAAGAATTTGCACCCATTTTTTGTTTGAATGGATAACTATATCAACATGTATCTTATGAATCATGAATACTTTTCTTGTGAACCAAGGATTTATTTTTGAGATTAATTATCATAAATGGGTTGGTATAAAATAAGTTAGACATTTTTTATTAGACCAAATAAAATGTCACTTTAATTTGGTAGAGGATTATCAAACAAAAGTAAAGATGTGACAACGTTCCAACCCTTTTTAAGATTCCAATTCTCTATCATCAATGTCTCATCTCCACAATGGTAGACATTTTTGAACCCTTAAATATAAAATTAAAGAAAAAATAAATCTAAAATTCACAACATTGTAAAAATGATATTTTTATCCACTGATCACCCTCGTGTTACATCCTATGCTTCTTCATTGATTTTTTCACTGAGTGATTTAATTGATCATATAACATTACGACTCAATAATGGACCTATAAAAATAGATGGGAGACTTTTTTGTATTTACCATCCATTATTGCTTGTTTTTAAATTCATTTCCACTATGTATGATATATTGGACCGACCATGATGTGACTGAACAAAATAAATAAATTGAAAGGTAGGAAGTTGTTTATCTATTTAATAACCACTAACCTACTTTTATTATCATTATGTTTAATGTGTAATAATTTTATCTTTCCTTTTGTGTTCAATGACAACAACAAAGACAATTGAATCAAGCAAATAATTAAGTCACAAAGAAAAACAGACCCTCACTTGTCTCTTTATTCATTATAGTTGTCTTTTACTATATAAGGAAGCACAAGAGCTTTATTATTTTGTTCTTTGATTCATATGGTTTGCTACATGTATAGACTAAAGAATGAATGCACAATATTGCAATAAAGTGGGATTCTTTTCTTCCCTGTTAATAAATCATTTGTGCTTTTCCCTTTTCTTGTTCCTTTTTTATTATTTATTTTGATTTTTATTTTGTGATACTAAATAGTGTATGGGGGTTATAGTCAAATTTGTTCCTAATATGTATGTGTGTATATATATATATATATATATATATATATAATTATTTTTTTTTCGATTATGCATATAATTACTTGCTCCCATGAAAATGAAATTAGGACCTTTTAGGCTAACAAAATATTCAGATGGTTTTAAATACAGTAGTGTTATTGAAGCACAACTGTATCTTACTTAAACTTGACCTGATATTGTATTTACCATAATACGGTCTCAAAATAAAATCATGAAATATTTTGATATATTTTATCCCTCAAAAAATTTTCTACTATAAATCATGGTTAATTTTCATGAAAGAATTTACTTTATTCCTGTGTTTGGTTGGCACTATTTCAATAAAGACTCGTGTGGGAGGTGGTCATTTTCAACACGTTACTTTTCCGTGTAAGCCATTGTAGCAGATATTGCTCATTGCTTGTTAACTAGAATGTCTTTATGAATAGGACAGTTTGAAGTTAGTTGATTTGATTAGTCCCTACATTTATGGTGACTACTATTTGTCAAATAAAAAAACAGAATATGGATGGCAATTTAAGTGTCCAAATTTACTATTCAATTCATTCTAAAATAATAATTTTTATTAAAAAATTAATATATATTTTTATTAATTTATGATTTTCATTCACTATCACACCAATAAAAATTATCACTTTAAAAAATTAAATTTCCTAAAATAAACTTATAAATTAGGACAAAGAGAATATAATAATATTTAATGACAATTATTTCACATTTATTTTTATTCCTTAAGCAACATGCAATTTCTTAAGAGTTAATTTTAGTAAACTCTATTGTGCTTTCAAAAAAGATCACTTTGCCCCTCTTCTATACAAAAAATCCCTCTATGGTTACCAAAATGTATCAATTTGTTCTCCTCCTTATAATTTTTTACCAAAATACCCCTGCAATTTAATCAAATAAAAAAAACATATAAAATTCAGAAATATATATATACATAATTCGAAAAATATATCAAAATTCAAAAAAAACATATAAAATAAAATTAAAACATATAAAATTCAAAAAATATATATAGATTATTCGTAAAAAGTATATATATTTTTTTAAAAAATATATAAAATTCAAAAAAAATATAAAATTCATAAAAAAACATATAAAATTTGAAAACAAACATATACAATTCATAAAAATATATATATAAAATTCATAAAAAAATATATAAACTAAAATAAAAACATATAAAATTCGTTACAAATATATATAATTCATAAAAAATATATATAATTCGTAAAAAACATATAAAATTAAAAAACATATAAAATTTGATATAAATATATATAATTTGTAAAAAATATTTTTTAAAAAAATCATATAAAATTAAAAAAAAAACAAATAAAATTCATAAAAAATATATAAAATTCAATATATATATATATATATATATATAATCCTTTGTCACACTACAATAGTATATTCAAACAAGATTATTAAAAAAAAAAGGGATAGGAAAATAATAATATTTGATTTTTGGGAAAATCATAATACAATCCAAGAAAGTGTTTTTCCACTATATTTGATTTTTTTTTTCAAAAATATTTAGATGTCAAGTATAGTCATAGTTTTAAAACAATTTGTGGTGTTAAAAGTGCTTTTTTAGAAGTCAATTACTTTTTTTCATTTCCATGCAATAAACAAAGTGCGGATTGAACTAACCTTTTTTTAATATGGAGGGTCCAATATAATCTATCCATTCATGTGATTTAATAATAAAGTTATATGATTTTATTTCTAATTAAAATAAAATGATATTTATGTTTTCGAGATATTTTATTTGATTGGTAATATGGTTTTTTCGAATTTTATATATTTTTTACAAATTTTATATGTGTTCTTTCGAATTTTATATATATATTTGAATTATATATATATATTTTCAAATTTTATATATTTATTACGAATTTTATATATTTTTTTCTAATTTTATATGTTTTTTTACGAATTTTATATATGTTTTCTAATTTTATATGTTTTTTTATGAATTTTATATTTTTTTTGAATTATATATATATATTTTTACGAATTATATATATTTTTTCTAATTTTATATGTTTTTTTTTAATTTTTATATTTTTTTTTATGAATTATGTATATATATTTTTTGAATTTTATATGATTTTTTTTTAATTTAATTAAATTTCAGGAATATTTGGTCCAAAATTATAAAATGGGGCAAACTGATATATTTTAATAATCATAAAATAATTTTTTATATAGGACGGTGACAAAGTGAAATTTTTTTTTTAAACCACGGTTAACTGAAATTAACTAATTTCTTAAATATAAGTTGTGCCACTTATAAATAACGCCACTTCTTTGGTTTATTTTTCATTGACCTAGCTTCATTCTTAAATATAAGTTGTGCCACTTATAAATAACGCCTCTTCTTTGGTTTATTTTGCATTGACCTAGCTTCAGTCCTTCACCTTCAAGAATTGATAATACTCGAAACATTATATACATAACCTCTGTGTGTGTGTGTGTGAGAGAGAGAGAGAGAGAGAGAGAGATGGGGAGGTTCTTTTACAGAGAGGTGTTGCCATTCACAGTCATGGTGATGGTGGAGATTGCAAATGTTGGGTCAAGCACTCTATACAAAGCAGCCACTTTGAAAGGGATGAGCTATTGTGTATTCATAGTCTACTCTTATGCTGTTTCTGCTCTTGTTCTCATACCTCTAGCCTTCTTCTTCCACAGGTCCCCACTTTTCCTATATATATACACTGCACACACACACATATATATATATATATATATATATATGTATGATATTATATGTAGTTGTGGTACAAATTTGGTTTTGATTCTCTTTTTCCTCTTGCAGGTAGTAAATATTTTTAGATTGATTTTTACTTAATTGGGTTTTTGAATTGCGGTGATTTGGATAACATATTGCATCATGTATATATGGCATTAATTTTTTTTTTATTTTTCAGGAAAACCCCACTTCCCCCATTTGACAAATCTATTGTGGGTAGAATCTGCTTCCTTGGATTTATTGGGTACAAATAATATTAGCTTGTAATTTCATTCTTATATACTGTGATTTTTCAGGATTGGAGAAAAAAAAAGGTTTTGACAATTTATTGTTCTGGTTTATAATATATTTCGGTATATCTATATATGTGGGTGTGTGTCAGAGTAATTGCTCAGATGCTGGGATATAAAGGGATCCAGGATGCTTCTCCAACACTTGGTTCTGCCATGAGCAATCTCACACCAGCTTGTACCTTTGTTCTTGCCATCATGTTCAGGTTCTTTGTTCACTATTCTAGTTTAGTCTTTTTCTGTTATCAATTGTTCTATATTTAATTTTTTCTTTTCCCTTTTTGTTTCTAAATTTAATTTTCTGTAAAACCCATGTGTTATATATATATATATATATATATATATATTGATTTACCTTAATCTAAAGTCAGATGATATAATCCCCAGTTTTATCAGATCTTATATATTCTGGGTACATCATGAAAATTTAATATATATTGGTAATCAAATATGTATTGGAAGAAGAAGAAAAGGAAAAAAGTCTTCTTGAATAATTTTTTAAGGGTGGAGAAACCAATCCATGACTTGTTCCTATTAACTGTAGTCTTGGAGATATCCTCTAAATGTCCCATACATGGGATATTTAGTCACTTTTGAAAGGGATTGATGGTGGGTTTTTTTGGTAGAAGAATATTTTCTTCCTCTCCTTTTTTTTTTTTTTTTTAATATATTATTTTCCATGGTGGTAGTGTAAGTGATAATATTTAATGATGTGTCCAAGTTGTTGTGAACACTGTCAAATTGGAAGCTTAATTTGGTGAGCCATTTGATTGTCTTTGCCTTAATTTCAATATTTTGGACCAATCTAGCCAGTCTAACCAAACTTCCAATAATAATAAAAAAGAATTGAGAAATGAATTTGGTGTTTGGAAGTTATTTGAGAATATCACTATTATAGAAAAAACCTAACACAACTTTTTGTATCAGTAGAGAATTTCAAGTTCTAGTTCTAGTTTAAGACCTTTACTAAATTTATTTCTTTTTTCTTAGTTTTGCAATTCCTATGCTGGGAAGAAACAAAATTGTGAAGAATGTTTCCATTTTTAGTTTGAAGTTACTAACACAAATTTGTAATTTTATCCCAAATTAGGATGGAAAAGATAGCAATAAGAAGCCAAAGCACACAGGCTAAAATCATTGGAACTGTAGTACTAATCTGTGGTGCATGTGTAGTGACTCTCTATAAAGGGCCAGAAATTGTCACGACGACGACTGTATCACAACCTATTTCACTTGGTCAAGTTCTCAAGTTATTACAATCAGATTGGGCTATTGGTGGTGTTCTCCTTGCGATTGATTATTTTCTAGGCTCTCTTTGGTACATTATTCAGGTCTAACAAAAATCTGTTTAGCAATAAGTTTCATTATACATTTTTGCGCCAGATTTTAAATTCACACGAAACCATATGTTGATTATGAGTTGGAATCTTTCAGGCTCAAACGGTCAAGAAGTACCCAGCAGAGTTTGTTTTGGTCTTTCTGTACAACTTGTGTATGACCATCTTCTCTGCACCAGTATGTTTACTAGTTGAACCAAACCTAAGCGCTTGGAGAATGAGATTCGATATATCATTGGTCTCGATATTATACACAGTAAGAACTTAATGCATATACCATTTCATTTCATTATTTAAATGATGCTAAGAATAGAATTACTAACTCAGCCTTAACCAATGTGCTACAATTGCTTTGGCCTAATGGGGTTATGGTTCTTATAACAATAATTATATACGAAATATAGGCTACTTATTAGTAGTTTTTGATGGATGGTCTGTCTCTTTGTTTAGGGAATAGTTGGTGCAGCCTTTGGTGTTGTCGTCCACACGTGGAGCCTGAAAATAAAGGGACCTGTGTATGTAGCATTGTTTAGGCCATTGTCGATTGCCATTGCAGCTGTCATGGGTGTTGTTTTCCTCGGCGAGGCTCTCTATCTTGGAAGGTACCAATCAACCGATTAATCCCCTCTTTTTGGTCAATACAATCAATTTCAGATATTGAAGAACTATCAATTACTATTTGATTTAGTTGATTTACTTCTTCGTTTCCTATTGATTGATTCATTTACCTCGACTTATCGATTTTGCAGTCTCATTGGAGCAATTATAATATCTGTTGGCTTTTATGTTGTAATGTGGGGAAAAGCGAATGAAGATATGAGTGATGACTTTGGACTTGATAGTTCGGAATCGCTGCCCACAACAACTGTTCCTTTGCTAGATGACTATGAAAATGAAAAGAAGCAGAACAAACCTATAAAGACAGATAATTGCTAATAGCACGATGTCTTGGCCTGCGTCCTAAAACCACCAATCCTTTTGTTCATGGTGGGAGAGACGGGCACATTGTACTAGAGGCTAGACGTTGAATGTGTTTGTTGCAGTATATCGTGAAGATGTATATAGTATTGTTCTTCTATTTGTGCAATTGTCAATAAGCTTGCCTTTCATTTCCATTTTTCTCCGAGGAACGTAAGCTATCTTGGAGAATAGAGCTAACTAGCTCTTGAAAAGGCCTGAAAGAGATTTGAACGTTTCCGGTAATGGTGCTCTTGAGTGCAGGACTTGGAACTGTTGGGAGGAAGGTGCATTTTTATTTGCCTCTAATTGATGAATGCCCGTTGTACTTTGAAGGTTCATTTTGATCATTGAAGGCAACTGTCTATGCCAAGTCTTAGATTTTCTGGTTAAGATTTGTATGCAATGGCTGCAAATTATTTCCGAGTATTGTAATTTGTACAAATTATTTTATAAAATACGTGGGCGACGATCGCCAATTATATTTTGATTTTTTTTCCATGGTATTAGAAGATGGTACACTTGGATCTGGAGAGCATTAAGGAGGTACATTATGTTGGAAGCTATTAGGGTGAATTTTTTTTGTTGCAGTGTAACCCTAATGTGTTTGCTGTCTAGTACCTGTATCTGAACAATACTGATAATAAAAGATATATATGATGTCTTTGGTTCATAATTGAGTTTCAAATTTTTTTTTTGTTGGTATTGTTTATGTATTGCATAACAGCTTTCTGTTGAAGGAGTTTGGCATATATATGTTTGGATTTACTTGTCTCAATTATAGTTCTCAAATTCATGTATCAGCTCTCAGCATTCTTATCCTGATATTTACTTTTTTGGGCAGTGTTCATAATTCGTGTAATATTGAATTGCAGACTTGCAGTTGAAAAAAAATTTTGAACCCGCATTTAATACCCTGGATATGATTTTTTCTAGTTGGACTATAAATGAGTTATCATAATTACTTATTTTATTGGAAGAACTACAACTGGCATTGGACCTATCTTGGAGGAATCATAACTGCTAATAGGCATCATCAAGGTTATGGAGTCATTTAATTATTATAATTAATATTTTAATACCAAGAAACTATTATAACTAGGAGTTTTTCATACTCCAAGCTAGAACACAACCTTGATATTAGCAATTACTTGCAAACTACAAAACCACAAACAAACGCTTATTAGAAAAGATTGTTACTTGTTATGGGTCATAAGCATTCATGCTGGCCTTTGAATAACTGACAAGGCAACCTTATGTCAACCTAGTCTATATTAAATTATTAATGATGCTTGTCATTGAAAAAATAGTTAATATTAAAAACTAGTGGTCTTTTTTTGGTTAATATTTAATTTAATATTGTAGCTTCCACATATGTTAAAATTTGAAAGAAAGTGGGGACAAACCTAAGAGGATGACATGGTTGTGGACCATATTTCTGGATAAGCTTAGCTGATATACATATAGAATGGGGAATGAGATAAGATTGAAACAACAGTGTTCTTTGGAAAAAGACATGACAAAGTTTGGATTTCTATTAATGCCCCAAGTTTTACTGCCTGATTCAAAAGTTTTTTTCTTTATTTAAAGGGTTATTATCATAAAACCCATGAGATTTGCAAATTTAATCAAATAACTCCTCAGGTTTAATGACCCCTCAATTTTTCAATTTGTATCAATTACCCCTCTCACCCTCACATTTCAGTCAAAATAGTTATAATTAATTTTATTTATACTCCATAAAATTTACTTTATCTTCAATCAAACATCTTTAAATTTGAAAAACTACATTCAGACCCCCTTAAGTTTGAAATAAATATATATAATTTGGAAAATATATATATTTCGAAATATATAAATATATATTTGGGGGAAAATATATTTTTTGAATTTTTTTTATATTCTTAAGCATTCATTATCATGTTAAATACAACAGAAGATATTAGATTTCTAATATTTTGATCAATTCATCAATATGTTAAATATATATATAAAAAATTCTTATAATGATAAAATTATAATCAAAGTGTACCATTAATGATAGCTCTATACACTGATCACTATTAACAAAAATCATAATTAAAATGTGTAACTATTTCTCTATATGAAAAGAGAAAACACAAACAAAATTTATTAAAGTTTTATTAGAAATTTTTATTATTCTTATGCATTCACCACCATGTTAAATTGAAGAAAAAAAAAAATGAAGACTTTCTATTATGTCAATTTAAATTCTCATTTTGCGAAAAAAGTTATTTTAAACTTCTTACAAAAACTTTAAATTTGTTCTTCAACAAGATTAGGGCTAATTAATTTAATTTATATATATATTTGATTTTTATTTTAAATATTTATTTTATTATTTTTTACAAACATTTCTCATCTCATGATAGAATATGCTTCCAACTAGTTATTAAATCAATCCTAAAAAATAAAGGCTAGAGTTATTAATTTTACCATTTCTTACAATATATATTTTGGAATATATATATATTTCCAAAATATATTTATTTTTTCTGAAATTTATTTATTTATTTTCCCGAAATATATATATTTTTCAAAAAATATTTTTCCCAAAATGTATATATTTATTTTTCCAAAATATTATTTTTTTCTAAATATATATTTTTCCGAAGTATAGATTTTTCCCCCAAAATATAGATTTTTTTCGAAATATATATAAAAAATATATATTTTTTGAAATATATAATTTTTTTTCCAAAATATATATATATTTTCAAATTGAAGGGGTCTGAATGTAGTTTTTCAAACTTGAAGATGTTTGATTGAAGATAAAACAAATTTTATGGGATGTAAATGAAATTAATCCTATCTATTTTTACTCAAATGTGTGAGTGAGGGGGTAATTGATACAAATTAAAAAATTGAGGAATTTGAACGGGGAGTTATTTGATTAAATTTACAAACCTCATATAATTTTATGATAATAACCCTTATTTAAAAGTTGAGTACAAGTGTTGGTTTTATATAATAATTTAAGATTTTAACTAATCACTTGACTTGTAATCAATAGTATAATCGAATCGGATCGGATCCTTCGTTGTAAGAGTGGATAGAGTGGGTCAACTGTATTGCGGTTTTGGATGGAGAGAATATAAAATATTTTATCTTACATCAAAAACCAAATGAGAAGGTCTTTTATAACCTAGACGTCTTAACTCCACTTAATAACTTAAAGCTTTTCGGTCCGATTGCAAATCACCCACTATGAGACTGTAGGAAAATTTTAAAACAATATTTAATATAGATATCATGGTGTATACATGTATATTTTCAAACAAGAAATCTACATTAATAACTTTCAAAAAAAGAAGAAAGAAGCCACATTAATGGTCTTTACCTTCTTTTGTAGTAATTCTACACATAAATATGATTTATTGCTATCTTTCAAAAAAAAAATTGATTTTTTTTTTGTCTTTTATATTCTTCCTTTACTTAATAACTAATTTTTCTAATTTTTGATATTTAATGGTCTTCGGAATTTATTTTTTTTATTTTTTATCATTTATGCATTTATTTATTTTCTTGATGATGCTCTCCTAGTCGGCCTTAATGATTTCATTTCTCCACTCAATTTACCATAATCATGACAACAACATTTATAACATTTAAGCATACATTCCACTTTTAGAATTGCACTATGACCTTAAGTTATACAAAGACATTAATTTCACCTGTTATATTTTGAATGGATGAAAAAATATTACATCTATATGCACTATATATAATAATGAAACCACCAAGAATTTTTGCATAAATGGTGGATTAAAATAATTACTTATCATTGTTAGCTTAGCTGGACCAAATAATATGGAGTAATTTTTTTATGTAGTTTATTAATTTCTCGGAGTGGGATGGGCAAAGAAAGTAAAGATAGAGACAGCATAAACACACTTTCGAAATTCCAATTCTACCATCACTGTCTCACCAACATATTAGGAGACCTTTTAGCTAAAAAAAAATTCACCCTTTTTAAAACACAACCTTGCTCAAATATATTTTCAGATTTTTTTTTTTTTTTTGACATGAAATATATATATTCAGATGTTGATATATTGTTTTACAAACTATGACATTTCTTTGAATTTTTAAAATTGAAGGATCCAATGACTCAATAATGAACCTTAAATAATACTTAGGTCTCATTCTTACAATCCATAATTGCTTGATTTAAAAACCATATCCTTCATGTATGACCCTATCATGATGATGATTATTATTATTATTTTTAAAAAAGAAAAGATTAAGCTACCATGATGTGACTGAACAAAATAATAAAATGAAAATTCTTATTTCATAACCACTAATTAACCTATTGCTTGGACTAAGTGTGTGAAAAATAAGATAATATTGGCACTGTTTATGTTGCATCACCATAATTAAATCAAATAAATAAAGCAAAGAAATGTAGCAACTCAGGTAAAAATCACACCATCATGGATATATATATATATATTTATTTATCTTGAATGGTATCACAAATTAATTATTATTTAATATTTTAAAGAGTCACGCAGGCTTTTGTTCTTTAATTATTTTGGTATGAATGAACGTGGTGATTAATGAAGGTAAAATAATAAATGCTTCAAATTGCAAAGCACTTTTCCCTTTGTTATTTGCGCTTTTGATTTCACTTTTCCCTTTGTTATTTGCTCTTTTAATTTCATTCCCTTTCATTTATTTATTATATTGGTGAGGAGACTATGTCATAGAGTGGTATGTGAGAGGGGTTATGGTTAAAATTCCGACTTTATTTTATTTACTGTTTTCACACTCGTGTAACTAGTGACGGATCTACGGATCCGTGTTAGTGGGGACTAAAATTTTTTTTTTTTTGGATTTTTGAGATATAAATAACATATTTATTTTAGTGGGATTTAAAACAAATTTTTAGTGGGATCTTATTTATAAAAAAATCTAAATTCTGTGGTACTTAAGGTAATTTTTTTAATAAAGACTAAATACTAAATATATAAAATTTTAAGGTAAAAAATATATATAAAAAAGTTTCAGGCCCCCAGTGGGCCTTGTGTGTAACATTGTCGCGAATTTTTTATATTCTAACTTGAAAGATGAAAACTTACAACGATATAAATAAAGGGATTAAATACTTCTATATTTAATAATATCACTGACTTATTACCAAATTGAATTTGGATTTATGTCAATTCGATCCAATAATAACCCGATCCGATATATAATATTTATATATATATATATATATTTGATATTTTTATGTATATAAATGTTATTACCAAATTGAATTTGGATTTATGTCAATTCGATCCAATAATAACCCGATCCGATATATAATATTTATATATATATATATATATATTTGATATTTTTATGTATATAAATGTTATTACCAAATTGAATTTGGATTTATGTCAATTTGATCCAATAATAACCCGATCCGATATATAATATTTATATATATATATATATATATATATATTTGATATTTTTATGTATATAAATGTTAGTTGTTAATTATTTTATTATTTATTAATAATGATTGATTATAAATACATTTATTAAAAAGTGTGAATAATTTTAGTGTTTCAGTGTTTATTGATTTTTATATTTTTATATATTTTTAATTAGATAATCGGATCAGATATCCTATAATGGAGAAATTAGAATATGAATTAACTAAGTAAAAATCCGTCGAATTAATGGATTCGGATCGCGGATCGAGAGCTTTTGTCATCCTTATCAATATACCTATTAATAATCCGATTATGATCTGAATCCGATATTAATCGTATATGGATTGAAAATAAAATTCGATAATTCGATTAGGACCCGAATCTGATAATCCGATTTCTTAACAAATTGAATTTGAATTTAACTGATTCGATTCGAATCTGATCCATTGACAGGTCTACCTATAAGTCCTTTATAGAAAATAAAAAATTATAAGAATCATATTACTCCCTCCGTCTCAAAATAAGTGTTCACTTTTGAAAAATAAAAATATTTTATTTGGTCAATTTACCAATTTAACTTTCAACCATTAAAGTTATAAGACATATACACTATAAATTATTATATTATTATGGTAGGATAATGAGTAAAGTTGGTATTTCATTCACTAATATTACAACAAAAGTCATCTTCTTAAAAAATTGGATTCCCCAAAATGAATCTATAATTTGGGACGGAGGGAGTATAAAATAGTCAAAATTAATTTTCATTAATTTCACAAGGAGTCATTCTCTGTTCCCATTAAATGTGACTTAGAAATCACACCACTCCCTTTGTTTCATGTTCATTGAACTAGCTCAATCCATCAACATAAGAGAAATCATCATCACACCATTTTGATATATATCATCCACTGTGTACGTGTTTGTGTGTGAGAGAGAAAGTGAGAGATGGGTAGAGGAAGGTTTTGTTACAATGAGGTGTTGCCATACACAGCCATGGTTATGGTGGAGTGTGCAAATGTTGGGTCAAGCACACTTTACAAAGCAGCCACTTTGAAAGGGATGAGCTATTGTGTATTCATAGTATACTCTTATGCTGTTTCTGCTCTTGTTCTCATACCTCTAGCCTTCTTCCTTCAGAGGTTCTCTCTCTCTAAGATACATATACACACATCATTTCATAGCCCCCTTTGGATACGGAAAAATAGTTTTTGCTTTTTTACTGTTCACCGAATTAAAAAAAAAAACACGTTTGGCAAACGTCTTTACTGTTTACTTTTTTTTCCCAAGAAAACTGTTTTCTGTGAATAGTGTGTAAAAGTGGTAAAAACACCAAATAGAACTTTTAATTATTTTTTGAGTTTTTTCACTGTTTAAGGTACCACCACCGCCACCGCCCCCACCACCAACAGCCACCAGTCGCCGCCGCCGGCCCCCACCACCCCCGGTCGCCGCCGGCCGCCACCGGGCCCCGCTGCCGCCAGTCACCCACCACCACCGCCCCCTACCGCCATCGGTCACCGCCGCCCACCGCCGCCGCCCACCAATACCATTTTATTTTTTAATACAAATTTTCATCCAAACGCTTTTTTGTTTTTAGTTTTTTACTGAAAAAAATAAAGACAAATACAAAAACAGTTTTTATATTTGAAGACAAAAAACAAATACAAAAAACAGGCTATCCAAACGCACCCATAGAATTCTACCTACGTATTCGGTACAAGTATCGATGTTCTTAATTTTATTGTATTATTGGTTCGTAAAGTTTTCGGAACATTTCACGGTCATATGATTAATAGCTCTTGTATATATTGTTAATATTACATGCTTCTGTTATATCTATATATTTAAATATATCATGCATACAAATATATATGTTGCAATAATAAAAGGAAACTGACCCTTAAGGCAAAATTGCTCGCATACAAAACTGTATACGTATCTTTTTAGCAGAGATATTTGCAGTTTTGGCCCACCGCACCGCACCGCACCACGACCCCGGCGGGCAGCGCGCGTGTGGTTAGGCTAAGAGTAGCATGGTCTAGCTCACCTCCCATGCCTCTAGATGTTCAAGTCACCCATTCAATGCAACCATATATAAACACCTTTACACTTTACTTTATTTTCAATGTGGGACAACCATTCTTACCTAAGTTCAAGTGGGTCACTTTGAGAGATAATTTCTCATTCAATAATGAATAGTTTTGAACATGTAATTATACCAACTTGATCTCCTCACCAAAGAGAACACATTAGTGCTTGGTCCCGTTAAAATCGGAGTTCGAGTCCCATAATTATTTAAGCTCAAAGTTGGATTTAATTACTATTTTTTTCAAACTATTTCCAACATATATAATATCTATTTATTTTCATTTTTTTGCAGAAAAACACCACTTCCTCCAATTGACAAATTTATTGTGGGAAGAATTTGCTTCCTTGCAATTATTGGGTACATAACTATTAATCTTGTGATTATGAGGATGTGTGATTTGAATATTGACAATTTTTGGGAGGGGTTTATTGATATATATATATATATATATATATATATATATATATATATATATATTTGGGGATGTGAATGTCAGGCTTACTTGTCAGTTGCTTGGATATAAAGGGATTGAGGATGCTTCTCCAACACTTGGTTCAGCCATGAGCAATCTTACACCAGCATGTATCTGTTGACACCTTAAATGAGGCAACACATGGCAATGAAATGGATCGAAATTAGGCCAAAAATTAGCCAAAACCGGGCTATTTTTCTGGCCAAAACTGGACTGTTTCGGGCTGTTTTTAGGCTGTTTTTGGGCTAAAAATGGGCTGTTTTTCGGGCCTATACTGGGCTATTTTTCGGGCTGAAATTGGGCCGAAAACTGGGCTGTTATTGAGCTGAAAACTGGGCTGTTTTGGGGCTGCGAAGTGAGCTGCAAACTGGGCCAAAAACTGTGTTGTAATGGGCTGCGAATTGGGCCAAAAATTGGCTAAAACTGGGCAGAAATTGGGCTGCGAAAATGGGCCAAAACTGGGCTGTTTTGGGCTGCGAAAATGGGCCAAAATCAGGCCAGATATGGGCAGCGAAATGGGCCAGAAGTTGGGCTGAAATGAACTGCGAATTGTGCTGCGAAAATGGGTTAGAAGATGGGTTGAAAATGAATCATATCATGAAGTTGATTAAAACTAGAAGATTACAAAATTTGTGGATCATTGGACACTTTTGAAAAAAGAGATGTAGTTGAGTTGGTTAAAGTATTTAGATATGATTAGAATTTAGGTGTTTTTATCTTTTATTTATTTGTTGTTTGTTTATTTCTAGTTTATCTTTAGGTTAGTTTCATTATAAATAATGTACGTATACCTCTGTTACAGAGGTCCACGACCAATACAAAAAATTTATCTTTTGCTTCAATAGCTTCATATATTTTACTTTTCCGCAGAGTTTATTTACCAGTTCATTTACATTCTCGTCTTGCAATTTTCTTTACTTTCATTCCAGTAAATCGTATTTAATTTTTTTGGTTACCGAAAATCCTCTTCATTGAGGCAGAAGAATCCAAGCACATGAGTTTTGTTCTCTCTCGTATATTTTCGCCTGATCTTTAAAATCTGTTCAAAAGAGACGATAAAGTGTTCGTCTTGAACCGTTTGAGTCACGTCACTGGTTCTGGCACACCCGCAATTTATGTAAAATATATTCGGCTGAGTTCTTCATTTATTTTTAGTGTGAACAGTACCTTTATACTTGCAATCATTTTCAGGTTCTTTCATCACTACTCCGTTTTTTAGTTGGTCTTGTTTAGTTAACCACTATATTGAATAAAAGAAGAATCAAAGGTAATAGTTTTTAACTTTTGAAAATCAAATTTAATTTGTTAACTCTTAGTTAATACTGTTAAAGTTGAAACCGTTGAAGATGGTGTAATTTTATTTTTTAATATTTTCATAACTTCACTTGGTGTATTATTTTGATTTAAATGCATATAATTTTATTTTTTAAAAGTCAAATTTAATTTGTTAACTTTTTATTTATTTTAAAAGTCTAGATTATTTATGAGAGTATAAATTTATATTTAATCTAATACCTATAAGAAATTTTAAACTCATTTATTTTAATAAAGTGGAAAAAATATAAACTTTTCATATTCAAATAAAAAAGTTGAGCATGAGCGGATGCTTCGTGGTTTGAAAAAAAAATTAAAAATAATAAATAAGGCTAACATCCACCCAACCGGATGATGGCAATTTAATATGACACTGGATGAAGAACTCTGTCTAGCTTTAATATCAACTGAAACTTCGCAATTTACCCCAAAAATTCAAATTAATGATTAAGACTAATATTTACTGATCATTACGTACCCAATCACTTTTTCAATCTAAATCCGATGGGAGACACTTTAAACACTTTTTCTTTATCTTTTTGAAAGATAAACTTTACACGCATACCACTTTGTCTCCTAAGAAACCATTAACTATTGTCTCGTACAAGATGGTTGGATTGTTATAGTTGATTATATATGGTAACGTGGCAGTTCAAGGTTGGTTGTGATTACCGACCATTTGATAAAAGTTGTAGTCGGTGGGGTGATTTATGAAAATAATTCTAAGTTGGTGGGACATTAATTTTATTGTCACCATCTACTTTTTGTCAAGTATATATACATCTAATGCAACGGGATGGGGAGCTAAAAACAGTTTAGGGTGATTTGGGAATTTGGTTTTGGTCTTATGATTTTTATTTTGGTAATTTTGGGTGATATTAGGTAAATTTAAAATCTATATATAATATTTGGTAAAGAGTTGATCTTGATCTTAGTTTTGGTATAATTATATATATATACTAATATGCATTAAAAATATATATATAAAATTGGAAATATATATTAAAATGAATATATATATATATAATTAAAAAATATTTAAAATTCCCGAAAATATTTGACATTTTTATTTTTTTTTATTCCAAAAAATATATATATAATCGAAAAAAATATTCTAAAATGTGAAAATTATATATAAAATTCAAATAATATATCTTAAATTCGAAAATATATATAATTCAAAAAAATATAAAATTATGAATAATTTTATTATATACTGAAAAATTTTAAAAATTTAGAAAAAAAAAGGATATAAAATGGGGAAAAATAATTTCTTTCCGAAAATTAATTTTTTTTGGGAATAAAATTATTTTTTCGGAAAACAAATTATTTTTCCCAAAAATTAATTTTTTTCCAAATATTATATATTATTTTTTTCAAAATAATTCATATTTTCGGCCATATATATATATATAGAAAGAGAAAAAAAAAAGTCAAAATTGGTAGGCCAAAACCATGATTTTAGTGGTTGGTTTTAAAAAACCCAAAACCAAATCCAAAATCCACCAACCAAACATGATTTGGTCTTGAAATCAAAGATCAAAATCAAAACCAGACCCAAAACCACATATCCAAACATGCCCTTAAAGTTAGACTATCGTTCAATCATTTAAATTCTTTTCACTTTTTACTCGAACCTTCAATAGGATGATTTATGAAAAGAATTCTAAGTAGGTGGGTCATTAATTTTATTGTCACCATCTACTTATAGTAAAGTATATATACACCTAATGTAACAGTTATAATAGGTGAATATTTCACGGCCTGATTCAGAAGCTTAAGCTAATGAGTTAAGTTAATATTCATTTATTTAAATTTTTTTCACTTTCTATCTTTATCCGATTTGGGACACAAAATGGGCACAATGTGACATCTAACTTAAACATGCAAATCAAAACCGTTGAAAAATGAATTTAGTGGTTAAATAATTGGTTATTGGAAGTTATCCGAGAATATCACAGTCCAAGACAATTTTTAGGTATAAAGTTCAGAATATCAGGAATTAGGGTGGTTTGGTTTGTAATTTTGAAAGAATAGTTTTCTGTTTTTATAAAATTAGAATTAAAAGACTGTAGAAGCTATATTTGGTTCAGTTTGGTTGATAAATGTTAAAAAAGTTGGTTTTGAGTAAACTTAATTTTATTGTTTTCTTGAAACAATTTTCAATTATAAAATTGTTTTAAGATATTTATACCAAGCCCGTTCCGGAACACAGAAAATAAAAAAAGACCCAAAAAACTATAAAAATGGTACTTTAAAAACATACATTTTATAATCAATTTTTTTTAAAAAATACCCATTATACGAAAACTGAACCGAACACAATTTTTGTACAATTTTCTAGTTTTGAGTTATCGTAAAACCCATAATTGCTCTTAGAGATACAAACCAAAAATGCCCAATTAAATTAGGGTTCCTATATTTTTATATATTGAAAAAGAGAAAATTAAAATTCACTGACACATTGTTGTTATTGATACCAAAAATAGGATGGAAAAGCTAGAACTAAGAAGCCCAAGCACACAGGCCAAAATCATTGGCACCATAGTATTGATCTCTGGTGCATTTGTAGTGATTCTCTATACAGGCCCAGCAATTATAGCTACAAATGTATCCAAATTCATTTCACTTCATCACAATCTCAAGCTATTTCAATCCAATTGGACCCTTGGTGGTGTTCTCCTTGCAATTGACTATATTATACTCTCAGTTTGGTATATTGGTCAGGTATATATATATATAACTTATATTTATTCCAATTTCATTATTTATATATATATATATATATATATATATATATATATATATATAATGTTGATTTTGAATGTTTATTTTGCAGGCTCAAACAGTCAAGAAATACCCTGCAGAGTTTGTTTTGGTCTCTCTCTATAATTTGTGTATCACCATCATATCCATACCAGTATGTTTATTTCTAGAACCAAACTTGAGGGCATGGAGAGTAAAAGCTGATATATCATTGGTCTCCATACTATATACAGTAAGAGCCTAATGCATATACAATTTATGTTTTTTCATCAAATTTTAAAAATTAAATCACTAATCCATCCTTAACCATTGTGCTACAATTTCTTTGGCCTATGAAATATGATTCTTAGCACAGTGATTATATAGGAAATGTAGTCTCACTACAAGAAATAAAAGTCCTAGTACCAGTCGCAATGGCCACTAGAAGGAGTAAACACTACAGATGTAAACTTTAGTGACAGGTTAACGAAGGATTACAAATTGTCACCTAAATTTTCGACCCTAAAAGTTTGTTAGACACCCTTGTTATATCTTAAATTACCCGGTCTAAAAAAAAGCCAACTTTTGTTCTGGTTACGGACAATTTTAGTCTGCTATTAAATTTTTGTCAGTATATATATATATATATATATTTGTAGTGTGTATTTATTAGTGGTTTTTGATTGAGGATTTGTCTATTTATTTAGGGAATAGTTGGGGCAGCTTTTGGTGGTGTTGTTCACACATGGAACCTAAAAACAAAGGGACCTGTATATGTAGCATTGTTTAGGCCATTGTCAATTGCCATTGCAGCTGTGATGGGTGTGCTTTTCCTTGGGGAGGGGCTCTATCTTGGAAGGTATAAAATCAATTATTAAATTAATTTTGCTTAAATTGATTTTATGATTTTTGTGTCATATTTAGCTTATTTGTTTAATTTGAATTTGCAGTGCTATTGGAGCAATAATTATATCAGTTGGTTTTTATGTTGTCATATGGGGAAAAGCAAATGAAGATATGAGTAAGGACTTTGGAAGTGATAGTGTGGAATCATTACCCACAACAAGTGTGCCTTTTCTGCAAGATTATATAAGTGAAGAGAAGTAGAACAAATATATATATATATATATACAGACACATATATTTATAGAGAGAGTAGAACAACCCTATACAATTAGCAGATAATTGTAATACCATTATGTCCTGGCCTGTGTTCTAGAACTACCAATTCTTTTGGCCATGGTAGGAGAAAAGGGCTTATTATATTACAAGCTATAGGTTGAATGTGTTTGTTGCAACCTATTTTTATGATGGTTGTTACTTGTTAGTCTTGTATCTGCATATGACCAATTGTCACTAAAATTGCCTCGTTTTTTTTTTTTTTTAGTCTTACTGTATTAGCCCTACTAGTCTTGTATGAATTTATTGCCACTTGTATCAAAACATTGTATTTAATTTGTGTAAGAAATGGTATAAAATATATATGGGGTAACATAGTCATTTTATTTTGGTATTTTTCATGTTTGGAGAAAAGGTCCAAGCTATTATGTGAACTTGTTTGTTGCAAGTTGCAAAGTACCCCCAAGGTGTTTGCTGTGTGTACTTATTTCTGAAAAATTACTGATAATTAAAAAAAATAAGCATGTTTGGTCCTCAAAAGGAATGGACTTGTTTGATGATTTTTTTTTCAAGGTAAATTGAAAAATGGTTTTCTTGGGTGCAAAAGAACATATATAAAGGGACTGTGCTCACCCTTTGGTTTGTACACGAGAGAGAGATGTACAATAATTTTATCGTCTTAAAATAAAAAATGGAGTAAATTTAATTGAACTAATTTTAATTTTGTTAGCTAATATTCAACCCTTTTTTTTTCCAAATTCAATTCGATTAATGAAGTAGAATTAGTACTATTTAAGATATCAAGAGAAAATACAAACGGGAAAATGAAAATAAAATAGAAATTAATGTATGACACTTGAGAGACGAATGATTTTGGAATTGGATGCCAAGGGATGAGAAACAAAATATCTTAATATATAAATTATACATTTTAACATAAGGTTGTGATATTATTATACTAGAGATAGTGATGTATATCATTGATATGATATGTATGAATGAAATGAAATGAAATGAAATGGAATGAGAATGAGAATGAGAATTGAGTGAAATGAAATAATCATTCACATTTTATTGTTTGGTTGTAAATATGAAGCTATTTAGAAATGAAATGAACTTAAAAGAAAATTTCTCAAAAATACCTCTCTTAGTGATAAAAATATAATTTTAATCAAATAATATTACCTCATAAAAATTTTACAAAAAATGGTAAAAGGTAACGAAAATAGTAGTGGCGAACAATGGAGGTGATCATGGTGGCGGTGACGGTGGAAGGTGATGGTGGTGGGAGTGGTTTGTTTACTTGAAATGTGAAAGAGTTGTTTTAATCATTTTATGTTTTAAAAACATTTATTAACGAATGAAATAACCATTCCATATGTTTGCTAATGAAATAATTTTTTATTCCAAAAAATAAATTTTCATACATTAAGAATGACCATTCTCATTTAACAAGAAATATATGAACATTTTATTACATTCTTACGTGCCAAACATAACATATAGTGAAACAAATAATAATATCCTCTATTCTCAGACTTGTAACTTTTTGTCAGTCTATTTTGGCCCTCTTTAATTGGGCTTTAGATGAACAAAATCAAGTCGGGTCAGGCCCAATATATCTATACATTAATTAATTTAATTGTGATTAGTTGATATACTCAAGAGTTTCAGCTAATCACCATAGGTCATATCAATTCCACTGATTAGTTTTCCTTGGATTGATCAGTACTTTTTCTAGATAAAATTATCTTAAGTTCAATTATTTGGCAAAGAAAGAAAAGGCAAATTGTACTTTTTTTTGATGTGGTGACAAATTATATAAATAAATAAATATATATATATATATGTAATCCTATTTGGGCGGTTTATAATTGGTTGTCAAATATCAGGCGGAGATAACAAGACGTGTAAGCAATTCATAGGACAATGTAATAGAGTGTGTCTTACACTATCAATAATTTAAGCTAAGACTCATCATTCATATAAAAGATTGTCCATTATTGGTGGTGTCCTATCTCAATTTTGGTATTTAAAATGGTACATAGAAAACCAGGAAAAGATTTGGACCTTCTTTTGGAGTACTGGTCTAGCAATTTTCAGTTTATTAAACCACTAGTTTTGAATTTTGATGCACCAAAATTTACTGAAAATTTCTTAAAAGTCATATAGACATTCATATCATTGTGATGGTATTAATTTTGTCACTGTCATGATAACGATGTAACGAACTTAAATAATATATTAATTTTTATATTAAAATATTATGATATTTCAAAAATATTACGAATCAACAAACAAAATATAATGTAAGAACGACAAATCATGATTCAATATATAAATTCTATACATATATACTAATTCTATAAAGTACATTATTACATTCCTAATATAAATACACTGTTCAATGTTTATTGATGTGTTAAATGACATTTTTAATATAGTCGTTCATAGAAAATTATAGAGATGTTAATTTTGTTCTTTGTTGTATGAAAAATAATAAAAATTATTAATATAATATAAGAATATTATTGACTTCTTGGATTTAAAATCACTTTATTAGAGGTAAAAAATATATAGGAAAAATAAAACTAATAAATGTTGAACTATTGAAATTTGTTCGAACCTCATAAAAGGTGATACCCAAAACAAGTTGGACTTTTGTAAGGATGCCAAAAAACAATAAAATAATACTAAGCTATTTTTATGTTTTTTGTGTACAAGTAACACATTGATGATATGAAACACATAAAAAGTTTTTGATCATGAATTGAGAGTGTCCTCTAGAGAGAGAGAGAGAGATGACAGGTGGGAGGTACTGGCACATAGATGTGTTGCCATTGACAGCCATGGTGAGCATGGAGTGCCTCAATGTGGCCTTGAACACCTTATTCAAAGCAGCCACAGTCAGAGGCATGAGCTACCATGTCTTTGTTGCTTATGCTTATGGTGTTGCAGCTCTCCTTCTCCTTCCCTCACCCTTCTTCTCTCACAGGTATGTATAAATATATTTATATATATATAGATATAGATATAGATTTACTTGTTAATTTCTTCATGAACTTGTATTGGAATGAAAATATATATATAAAGATGATTACTCTGTGTCTTTTGAATAATTGCTTATATTTAAAATGAATGATTGTGCAGATCAAGGGTGCTTCCTCCAATTAATTTCTCAATCATGTGTAAAATTTGCCTCCTTGGCCTAATTGGGTATGCTGATTTATAACTCATCTACATACAGAATTATTGCTTGATTATCATTAGCGAAAAAATTAAAATTAAATGTGCTAAAATTTTAATATATATATATATTTTAAATTTTTATATGGGTAGGTGTGCATCTCAAATAATGGGGTACACAGGCATCAATTACAGTTCCCCCACTCTTTCTTCAGCAATCAGCAACTTGGTCCCTGCTTTCACCTTTATTCTTGCCATCTTTTTCAGGTTCTCTCTCATCTTGATGCTTGTATCTGTATATGTATATGTATATATACCTATAAAGTTTTTTTTCCCTGATAATTGTTTGCAAATGTATGTGAGATGCTTAATTAATTTAGCACTTACCATTGGTTGAGTTTTACTTTTGTCCTTCACGTAGATGTGACTTTGTAGCTACTTCTTTCTCCATTGACTTTTTTCTCTCTCTTATTTATTTATTTATTTTGTTTTGTTTTCTTTTTAGAATTTTTGAAGTGTAAAATAGGGTTTCAATTTATTTTATAGCTTAGGGTCCGTTCGTTATAATGGTCAAATCCAGAGAAGAATATGAGATGAGCAAAAATAATGTTATTTTTTAGTTGTTTTAGATAAAAATGTTGGTGTCTTTTTGATTTGGTTGTTTTAGATAAAAAAAAAAAACAAAACAAATATCCTGGATAATATATTCAATTGATTGACAATTTCTAATACAAAACAATATCTGAAAATTGAGTTAGAGAAAAAAAAACTATCTCTTTGTTTTCTTCCACTGATTTGGAGGTAATTAAATGTTTTTGCTTCTTTGGGGGCCTGAAATAGGATGGAAAAACTAGCATTGAGAAGCACAAGCAGCCAAGCTAAAATCATAGGCACTATAGTTTCAATATCAGGAGCATTTGTTGTGGTCCTCTATAAAGGCCCACCCCTCATTTTCACTTCATTTCCTTCGCTTTCGCTTCATCAGCCTCTGCGATCTCCCCACACGAATTGGGTCATTGGCGGCCTTTTTCTCACTTCCGAGTTTATTTTGGTGCCAATGTGGTACATTGTTCAGGTAATATATATATATACGAGTCTAAATTCATCAAACACGGACATTAAAGTCGAGCTCATTTTGAATGACATTTGAGACCATAAAATAGCTGATTTTTGAATTTTGTGATGTTTAATAGGCGCAAATCATGAAGGAGTATCCAGCAGAATTGACCGTTGTCTTCTTCTACAACTTAATCGTTAGCGTCCTAGCTGCAATCGTAGGCCTATTTGCAGAACCAAACTTGAATGCTTGGAAAATTAGTTTCGATATATCATTGCTCTCAATTGTATGCTCGGTAAGTGATTAATGGCATTTAACCACTCACCTAAGATGGATTAAGTGTGTGTCGAGAACAATAATATTTAAATGTTGAGTTTCCAATTCTTTTAGGGGATTTTTGGGTCGGGCTTGAACAATACCGTGCACACATGGGCGTTGCGCTTGAAGGGTCCGGTCTATGTTTCGATGTTCAAACCATTGTCCATTGCCATTGCGGTTGCCATGGGAGTAATGTTTCTCGGAGATACCCTATATCTCGGAAGGTAATAAATATGTTGCGAAAATTTCCATTTTCCTGTGTATTTCTCTGTACATGTATGTATAAAGTAGGCTATTAATGTAGGGAATGTTACGGGTCACCATAGTAAAATTGATATTTTATGAGAGACTAAAGAAATCCCAAAAATAATAATTTATAACACGAGAACTAAAATTTTAATTTGAAGAAAATGGAAATACTAATATATATTTTTTCCTACATATTGTGCAGTGTTGTAGGAGCAACCATAATATCAATTGGATTTTACACAGTAATGTGGGGAAAAGCAAAAGAAGAGATAGTTGATTGCTGTGAAATTAGAAACTTGGAATCATCTTCAGACCAAAAAGCCCCACTCTTGCAGAGTTACAAAGTTGAAGCAGTATAGTGCAAACGAAAAATGGAAGCCCAGTACAAATTGTTCATTTTCTGTATTATGCACCAAGCTTAGCAATAGTCAAAGTGGTCAAAATATGCATTAGATTCGTAGTTATGTATATATTCTATATATGTATGTGTGTACTATATAGATGTGTCTATCTCGGACCCTAGGTGCGTTCACTAATGTGAAACGTTTTTTATTTCTGTTTTTTTAAAAAATATTTCTGTTTCTCTTATTGAGAAGAAAAAATAGAAAAAATATTTATTAATCATTAATATTCTCATACTATTGAGAACAAGAATATATAACAACGTTTAATAAAATATTTGTTTCACAGTTTTCAATAACAATTTTATATACAATGTATGCATATTTTATATTAGCTAAAAAAATAAATGACAAAAATAATATAGTAGATCACTATAGTATACTAACATAAAAGTATTATATATAATAAATTATATATGCTTATCTCAAAAATTATTCAAACTAGTATATAAAATTTTATCTATTAAAATTTATTTTTTATTAATAAAAAATATATTCTATTATATAATATAATATATTATAAATTTAAGCTAATATTTGAATAATATATTAATTGATATTAATAATATATATATAAAGTTTGTTCTAAATGAATAGTGCATATGGGTGACATGTGTGAAAATATTTCCATACTATAGTGGTGAAAATAAGAGAAACACATTTCTCATATTTTTACTATTTCAAATAAACGTTCCTCAATAACTTAAAACAGTAATATATTATTAAACATGATTTATATTTTTGTGAAAAGAAGAAAAACAAGAAACATTTCAGTTAGTGAACCAACCTTACCCTTTCAATTCATTCCTCAAACCTCTTAACTTTGAAAAAAATTCTTGCATGATATTGGGCTATATGGTTTACATGTATTACATTCCAACACAAGTGATTTTGTTTATTTTATAGAGACAATAACTTGTATATTCAACGGTGATGGTCTGAGTTCATATAATTTAAAGTGATACAAAAATTTATTCTGACAAATTTCATGTGAATAAATAATGTACAAAAGTTTCCAATGAAAAAGCATACAACAAAAGCTTATCGTACTACCAAATTAGGGTTTTCTTTGAATCTTTGTACATGTCTTTTGTTTTTTCCCATTTTTGTTTTCTCTTTTTTTTTTCCTACTCCTCCTTTTTACTGTATCTCCTTTTATAAAATTATTTATTTATCGAAAAAATAAAAAAACCTTATCGTGACAAAATAAGTAACACACCAAATACATCTAGTCAGTTGCAAATACTTTTAGAGCAACCAACACAAGTTGCATGCTATTGCAGCCGTTACTCATGCAACTTGTTACCTTATATGTGATTTTTATATTCCATTTTTTGTTAATATTGCCCTCTATCAAAATCATACTTGACTCTAAAAAAGAAATTGTATGGGGGTAGGATCATAATTTAATACCTAAATAAATGCAATATGTGAATCATATTCTGTAGGGGAATTTGCATTGATACCCCCATGAGGTATTGATATTGCAGATTGATATTGATTAACACACTATTTTATGGAGATATTCCCTGAAGTTTATAAAATATTACAATGATACTTCTTAGAGACATAAAATGACTTTAGTGTCCTTGATTATTATAATTTTCATGTGAAATCTCCAAGTTACCCCATGCCTATTCTTTTAGATATGTAGTATCTGTAATGGTTATTAGATATAATCCTTTAATATTTTTTGAGAAATATTTATATAGTAATATATTAAAAATTAAGAGAAGTAATTAAATAATGGGATTTTCTTAGTATTATTATTGATGAAATTTTTTTAGTGGTAGAATTTACCTTTAAATATATTTTTCAAAACATTTTTGATGTTTTTGAATTTTTATATTTAAAATAAAATTATCTATATTGTATATCTTATTTATTTATAATAGATTTTTTAATAATAAGAGTTGTTGATGTAATGGATAAAATGTAGAATTTAGACATGAGCAAACGTAAAAATTTTATATAAAAATTAAAATAATTAAATGTACTAAAATTATTTTATGTCTTCCATAAATATCATTGCAATATTTTATGAACCTCAAAAAATATTTCTATGAAATAACTGTTGACAAACATCTACATGAAATTCACCAATATTACGTGGCTCAATGGAAATTACCCTATTCTCTCTGCAAAATTTAGTTGAAAGTTAGGTGCACACTATGTGGGGCCCACTCTATATAGCTTATAGCTATGTCCTGTCCCAAAATAAAAATCAAATTTCTTTATGAAAAAACAGTGTGAAAGAGAAGAAGAAGAAACAAAGATGACAAATAGAAGATACTGTTACAGTGATGTGTTGCCATTGGCAACCTTGGTGACCATGGAGTGCTTCACAGTAGCCATGAACACCCTTTTCAAAGCAGCCTCAAACAGAGGCCTAGTCAGCTACCATGCTTTCATTGCTTATGCCCATGCTGTCTCTGCTCTCCTCCTCCTTCCTTCACCCTTCTTCTCCCACAAGTATATCTCTATATATCTACATATATAGATATATACATATATAGGTGTTTACATACCGTTTATTGATTGTGCAGATCAAGTGTGCTACCTCCACTTAATTTCTCCATCATGAGTAAGATCTGCCTCCTTGGCCTAATAGGGTATGCCAATTTATTACTTGTCAATATATATATATATATATATATATATATATGTATGTATATGTGTATGTAAACCCGTTCGGAGTTTCCGAACGAATCTCAACTTTTGTAAAATAAACAGAAGCTATGAAAAAGAATAATGGCAAGAAGAAAATAAAAAATTCAAGAATCAGCAAATATTAGAGCAATCTCGGATCCTTTTCCTTTTTTTTTTTCTTTCTTTTATACATGAAAACTGGTCTCCATCCCATGAATGGGTTTTAATACATATTAAATACAATATCTACATTAATTTAAAATTTAATGTTTATCAAAAACTGCCATAATAAAATCTTATGTCAGTTTTGATTCTATATATTTAAAACGGTCATTTCCTTAATGATTTTAATCTGAAATGGGCTTATATCCTTGGACTTTATTTTCTATTTGGGCTTTAAAACAGGTATGATGATCCAATGTAATTCCTTGTACGATGGGCTTGATGAAAAATGGGTCCACACTTTGCCCCCAATTCCCAAGCCTATTTCATTTTTGAAATAGGGTGAGAATTCGAAGAGCCATGTGTAACTATCATTTTCCTTATTTCCTGCATTTCCTTCGATATTTCTTCCTCATTTACAAGAGCAGATTCACTCCATTTGAAGACGATTCCCAGCAAGGAACTCCTAGAGGTTAGTTTTTCTCTTCCATCCTTCATATTTCTTTCATTAATCAAAAAGTATCATGAGTAGTGATAGCAGCCGAACCCCTTCTTTGGAGGTGGTTGTTGATGATGCCCCTGATATTTCTTCCTCTGAGGTTGCCCCCAATTTGATTGAACCAAGATCCCAGAAACTTTCCCGAAAACAATTACGAAAATTGCCTTTAGCCGATAGGTGTCGAATTGAGTTTGACATACCAACGGATGTTTCGATTTCTGAGTATTATTCTGACTTGAACTTCAAAGCTTACGAAGAAGTTGAACCGGGTGAAGTTTTGTTCTTTGCACATCACTTGGCCGTTCTTAGATTTCCTTTGCATCCACTCTATCATTATATCCTTTTTTCTTTAGGACTTGCCCCTTTGCAAGTAAACCCTAATTTCTTCAGGGTTCTATCTGTTATGCTCGTTTTGAATCACGAATGAGGTTTGAACCTAGGTTTGGATGATCTTTTGCTTTGTTACAAAGTCGATCAGATCAGAAAAAACCCCGGTCGGTACCATCTGCACCCCCATTCAACTTTGAAACTTTGTGAAGGCAATCCTTCTTCTGAGAAGGAGTGGAAAGATAAGGTGGTGAAAATTGGGGGAAATTGGAGGGTGGATGCATCCGGCCCGTATCCTCTGCCAAGGGCCTTCGGTATATGTAAGAAACTGAAGTGTGGATTCAAAAATCCTGGCAAGTGTATTTTTCGTACTTTACAAATTTCGCCTGCTTTATTTTGATCTTCGTACTTGTTTGTTTGTTGATCGTATGCCCATGTTTTGTATACAGTCGAACGTGTTGAATATCTGAACGAGAAAGTATTTGCATCTCTTCCGTCCAGCAAGTCACTTTTGACTTCCAAAAATTTGAAATTGATCGCTGCCAGTGCTTCAGAGGCGACTATCATGGAAATTCCGGTCACCGCCTCCAAGCGTGCTGCTGCACAAAAATCTATTCCCCCAACCAGCTCGACAGTTGATAAAGGCAAGGGCCAAGTGGTTAATCTGACTGAAGATCCGAAGAAGACAAAGGGGCATCTGAAGAGGACGAACACCGAAGATAGTGGTAATGCTCCGAAAAAGTTACTGTTGGGCCCCCCTTCTGAACATGCAAAAAGAATTGATTCTGAAAAGCATGAAAAGCTTGTTAAGAAAGCCAGATCTGTGAGCGGCTACACTATTCCAGACTGCTGCTTTCCTCCATCGTTTGATCCTGAAGGTGAATGGATCTCCAAGTTTGAGAAGAGCGATGGTAGTGTTCTGAATCGCCGAACGTTGGCAATGTCTGATCCCGATTCTTTGATGGCTCTCGCTCATGGCATGTGGCCTCCTAAGGATGAACTCTTTCAGCAACACGTCGATCAGAACGAGCTTCTTGCTAGGGCTCCTGTTTCTATTCTAGAGGTACCAAAGTTTTTTGTTTTTATTTTTTTTACAAACATTTCTTTTCTTTTCAGTCTGTGTTCAATGTTCTAGCTCTCTGTAAGGCTGTGGAGATGGGAGAGTATAAGAGAAAGAGCATTGATGATGCATACCTCTGAGCCGACAAATGTGTCATGTTGGCTGAAAAGTAGAAGAAAACCTTGGAGCTTGAGGTGGAGAGTTTAAAGAAACTCCATAAGAAAGAATCCGATCGGAATGCTGAGCTGACTAAGCAGATCCATAACCTTGAAACTTCTAATGCCGTTCTGAAGACGGGTTTAGAAATTTGCCGAAGGGGAGGTATGGACATGCACCGGAGGTATGTGAACATCTTTGACATAAAGTTCTGTGATGGGTTCAGATTTTGCTTTGACCAGATGTCATCATCTGCCCGTACATATGATAATCCGTCCGTCCATGATGCCGCTTGCGGAGTCGTTCACCCATATAAAGAGCCTGAGTCTTCCCAAGATGAAAAAGATTTAGCTCAATTCATTTTGCATGGGATCATTCCGGCCGAACGACCAGAGCCTGTGGCAGATGACAATGAAGTGTCAGTTGAGCCTTCCGTTCCAGCTTCAGAGAGCCAGCAGCCTCCTATTGATGATATCAATCCTCCATCTTCTTGCTTTAGAAGTTTCTATCATTTGAACAATTTTTTGGGTCTGTATATTTTAGATGCTCCTGTGATGAGCATTTTTTTCGGACAAGTTTTTGAAATAGCACTGACGCGTTTTAATATTTTCGAACAGGATGGCACCTAGGTGCATAAATCTTTTATGAACAGGATTGCACTAAAGTGCATAGCTATTTTCTAAACAGATAGCACTGTTGTGCTTTATATATTTTTTGAACAGAAATGCACTAAGGTGCATACAGTTTTTCTGAACGATGGCACCGAGGTGCATAGATGTTTTCTGAACGGAGGGCACTGATATGCCTTATGTATTTTTTGAACTGGATGGTGCGATCTCTTGAACTATCTTTTTGATGCGTATCTATATACGTCTTTGTTGAAAACAGGAACTTGGTGCCATCTTCATGATGGTCTTTTGCCTAATAGGCTTATGTATTTTGGCCAAGTTTTTTTTTTTTTTTACTTTGAACAGAAACATGAGAAGATATGAATAATATCTTTATTGATTCGAAATGGATCTTTATCATACAAAATGATCAATATAAATTTTATTGAAAATACCTTTTAAGGTGTATAGCATTCCAAGCTCGTTCGATTTGTTTTCCATCCTGATCATCCAATCTGTAGGCACCTTTCCCGATCACTTCTGTTACTGTGTATGGCCCATCTCACGTGGGATCCAGCTTGTTTGATCTGCTAGCCAATACCCTTAGTACTTGATCGCCAACTTGAAATGATCTTGGCTTCACTTTCTTGTTATAACTCCTCATCAACCTTTGTTGATATTCTGCCAGTCTTATTGAGGCCATTTCCCTCTTTTCATCTATGAGATCACCTTCGATTTTTAAGATTTCTTCGTTCTGCTCAGGATCGAATAGATGAGTTCTTGTTGTGGGGACATCCTACTCAATTGGGATTACCGCCTCGACTCCGTACGCCATAGCGAACGGAGTCATTCCGGTTGGCTTGCGAGGCGTCGTTCGGTATCTCCAGAGGACTCTCGGTAATTCGTCTAACCATCGTCCTTTTCCTTCGATCCCCTCCAACTTTCTTTTTATCCCGGTAAAAATCGTTCTGTTTGTTATTTCAGCTTGTCCATTTGCTTGCGGATAACTGACAGATGATAAATTCTGATTGATCCCGTACTCGTCCAGCAATGCCCGAACGTATTGATTGTCCAGATTTTTGCCGTTGTCCATCATTATGTACTTTGGTACTCCAAATCTGTAGATTATACGATTCAAAATAAAATCTATCACTTGAGTGTGAGTGATCCTTACATAAGTCTTCGCTTCCACCCATTTAGTGAAATAATCTGTGGCCAAAAGTACATGCTTTTGATTCGAAGCTGCCCTTGTTAATGGTCCGACCGCATCCATCCCCCATCGTGCGAATGGAACAGGAGAGGCCATCGCTGTGAGAAGCTCTGCCGGTTGATGAATTATATGCGAATGTCTTTGACACTTGTCACATCTTCTTGCGTATTCCTCTGCGTCCCGGATCATGTACGGCCAAAAATATCCTTGTGTTATTGCTCTATGAGATAACGATCTACCTCCGATATGACTTCCACAAGTTCCATCGTGCAACTGCTTGAGTACCTCTTGTGCCTCAGATGGTGTCAAACATCGCAGATAGGGCCCACTTGACGATCGGCGATATAGATAGCCATCGATCACTGAATATTTGGTAGAGGTTGCTCTTATTTTCCCTGCTTCTCGTCGATCCTCAGGTAGAACGCCGATCAATAAATACTCAAGGATTGGATCGATCCAACTTGGCTCGTATGGGATCACGCATACCTCCTTCATTTTACCGATCGAAGAGGTGAATAGTTCATCCACCGGGATTATTCTGACCATATCGTCTCCTGCGGAGGATGCTTGATTTGCTACATGATCGGCGCCATGATTTTCTGTCCTTGGAATTTGTTTGAAAGTGATTACCTGAAAGTTCCGCATTTCTTCCTGAACGATATTTTTATACTGCAACATTCTTTCCTCGCTTGTATTATAACTTCCTGTGATCTGATTTACAACTAACTGAGAATCGCTGAACACAGTTAGTTTTTTGATCTGGAGCTCCCTTGCTAACCTTAACCCTGCCAACACGACTTCGTACTCAGCTTCATTGTTTGAACTGTCAAAGGACAATTTGATCGACTGCTGTAATTTGGTGCCTTCTGGGGATATTAGTTCGATCCCCATACCTGCCCCCAGACTATTCACTGATCCGTCTACATAAAGTAACCACCTTGGATTTACGTTGCAGACCTCATCTTCGGCTGCTTCATATTCTAAGAGGAAATCCGCCACAGCTTGACCCTTTAAAGATGTTCGTGGCTCATAAGTAATGTCGAACATGCTCAGTTCTATTGACCACTTTGTCGTTCTTCCCGAGAAGTCCAGTTTTGACAGAATTGCTTTGATCGGAAATGTAGTTGGAATTCTGATCGGATGGGACTCGAAATAATGTCGAAGCTTTCGTTTTGCCTGGACCAATGCCAAGATGATTTTCTCTGTCTTTGAATATCTTCTCTCGGTGTCAAGCAATGTCTTGCTCACATAATAGATCGGGTATTGTCTGTTCCCATCGTCTCTTACCAACGCTGAACTGACTGCGTTCGCAGAAACCGCCAAGTATAAAATTAAGGACTCATGATTCTTGGGCGCCATAAGGATTGGTGGTTTTGCCATATAGAGTTTCAGCTGGTCAAAGGCTTTTTGCTGTTTTTCCCCCCAAACAACCATTTTCTTAGACTTCAGGACGTCGAAGAACGGTTTACATCTATCTGATAATTTGGATATGAACCGACTCAGGGCTGCTAGTCTTCCTGTGAGTACCTGGATTTCCTTTGGGGATTCAGGCGCCTTCATCTGAATCAATGCTTGAAGTTGTGCTGGGCTTGCTTTGATTCCATCTTTATTAACTATGTGACCCAAGAATTGTCCGGAAGATACACCGAAAGTGCACTTTTCCGGGTTTAGTTTCATTTTGTGCGATCGCAGGGCTGCGAACACATCTTCCAAGTGTTTCAAATGATCATTCTTCTGCTGGCTTTTAACCACCATGTCATCAATATATGCCTCCACCGTGTCTCCTATCTGGGTCTTGAAAATCCTATCAATTAGTCGTTGATAAGTCGCACCTGCATTTTTGAGACCGAACGGCATGACCTTGTAACAATAGGTCCCTCGTTCGGTGATGAACGTCGTTTTGTCTTCATCCTTTGGATTCATTGGGATTTGATTGTACCCTAAATAACCATCTAGGAAGGTGAGACGCTCGAACCCTGTAGTCGCGTCGATCTTGCGGTCAATCTTCGGCAGAGGAAAACTATCCTTTGGACAAGCTTTATTTAGGTTGGTGAAGTCCACACACATTCGGAACTTCCCGTTCTTCTTTTGTACAACGACAACATTGGACAACCACATGGGATAGTGAACTTCTCTGATAAAACCAACATCTAGCAAACGGCTAACCTCTTCAGCTACAAACTTTCCTCGTTCGGTTCCGATCCTTCTGGGTCGTTGCCGTACGGGTTGGGCATCGGAGTAAACATTTAATGTGTGCATTATGGTTCCTGGGTCGACCCCAGGCATATCGCTATGCTCCCAAGCGAAAACATCAATGTTTGATCTCAACATAGAAATTAAGTTGTTTCTTTCATCAGGGTTCAGTCCCCTTCCAATTCGGGTGGTTTTTCCCTTGCCCCCGTCGATCAGATCTACTGTGATGGTATCCTCTGCGGCTTTCTCAGCATCGTCATTCTGATCACGGAGGCTCAGTAATTGCTACGTGCTTCGTTCGGAACTTTCGCCTTTCAATCCTTTGGTAACGATGGCATAGCATTCTTTCGCCACCACTTGATCGCCTTGAATATCAACAAACCCTTTCCCTGAAGGGTCAGCACACCGCATCACCTGATGTAGAGTAGAAGGAACTCCTTGCATTCGGTGAATCCAACCTCTTCCCATGATCATATTGTAAGAAGGTTGTACGTCTACTAGCATGAAGTTTTCTGTCAAAGTTCGCTTTGCGGCCGTCACTGGTAAATTCAGGACCCCGATTGGACAAATCCTCTTTCCATCAAAGCCTGTCAGCGGAGTGGCTGTTGGTCTGATCAACTCCATGCTGATGCCGATCTTCTCGAAAGCTGATTTAGTCAGGATGTTCGTGCTGCTACCTGAATCAACTAACACCCTTTTAACTAAACAATTTGAAACTATGATCGAAATTACCAGTGGATCTTCATGTGGAATCTGTACACGCCTTAAATCCTCTTGTGTAAATGATATTGTGGGCATTGGGTAGTTTCGAATGACATTCACCTCCCCAACCCTTCGGATTTTGTTGGCATTGCGCATGCGTGAACGCTGAACCGAACGGCTTTCCTCGTCTTCTTCGGGTTTCCCATGGATTGTGTTAATAATTTTTACCGGCTGCCCGCCTACAATTTTGTTAGGCTTCGGCCGATCAAAATTTTTGACTCCATTGTCCACGTACTCCTTCAAATCTCCTTTGGATATCAAGGTCTCAACATGCCTCCTCAATTGTCTGCACTCATTGGTTAGATGGCCAAAGTCATTGTGGAACGCACAATGCCTTGTACGGTCCTGCAGCTCCGGTGGCGTTTTCAACGAAAATGGGGGTCGAAAAATACCCTTCGTCTTATTCTCGTTGTACAACTTTGCTAAGGTTGTTCGGAGTGGAGTTTCAGGTATGTCAAACCTTGGCCTCCTCTCCTGTTGTTTGTACGAAAACGATCGGTAATTGTTCGTATTATCTGCCTTCTTGATTATCCTATCCTTTGATTTGCTTTCGACACTGACTAATGCCGAACGATGGCCTCTTTCTTGCTCATCCTCCTCCAATCTCAGATATCCCTGCGCCCGTGAATTCAACTGACCCATGTTGAGGGGTGTCGATTTCACCAAGGATCTATGGAAGCTGGTCCCTTGTTCGATATCTACCTTGAAAGCTTCCACTGCTGTTGGTTGATCACAACTGGGTATCATTCCCATTTCCAAATTGAATCTGGAAAGGAAATTCTTCAACGTTTCACCTTTCGCTTGTCTCATCGTAAACAAATTAGAAATGGTCCTCTTCTGCTTCCGGTTCCCGAAATACTGTGCCAGGAAATTTTCCATCAGCGTTTGGAAAGAATCGATTGAACTACCTGGCAATTGCCTAAACCATAACAGAGCGGGGCCCGTTAGGCTTGTAGAGAAAGCTTTGCACATTAGTGCATCATCAGCCATATCGAGAGTCATCATCTGCTCCACATGAAACAGGTGCTCGATTAGGTCCTGTGTCCCATCGAACATAATGAATTTAGGCATCCGGAATTTATCTGGCCTTCTTGCCTGCTGAATTTCGGGGCTGAACGGAGATTTAATCATTTTAGCTGTCATTTCGATGGCTAGATCAGCTGGCGACTGTGTTCTGAGATCTTTTACTTGTTCATCTATGATCTTTTGAAGTCGGGTTACCATATTGAGCGGAACTACACGATTATTGATATTTGCTTCATCTGCGATTGGTTGGGTGTGAGCAGGATCTGTTGTGCGATTTACTGAACTTGCCTCATTATGATTGTCTTCTTCTTCAACACCAGGGCCATTACGGCGCCCTGCTATTGGCAATTCTGGGTGTTCGGATTGATCTAACATTTGCTTTAATTCTCGATTTTCTTTCTCGAGTGCCTCCAGACGCTGAAGGATAGCAGCTGTATCACCTAGCTGTGTGGTGGTTTCTCCCGCCATTGATCAAATAACTTCTGTTTGGATATCGAAGTTCCCACAGACGGCGCCAAAAAGTGTAAACCCGTTCGGAGTTTCCGAACGAATCTCAACTTTTGTAAAATAAACAGAAGTTATGAAAAAGAATAATGGCAAGAAGAAAATAGAAAATTCAAGAATCAGCAAATATTGGAGCAATCTCGGATCATTTTCCTTTTCTTTTTTATTTCTTTTATACATGAAAACTTGTCTCCATCCCATGAATGGGTTTTAATACATATTAAATACAATATCTACATTAATTTAAAATTTAATATTTATCAAAAACTGCCATAATAAAATCTTATGTCAGTTTTGATTCTATATATTTAAAACGGTCATTTCCTTAATGGCTTTAATCTGAAATGGGCTTATATCCTTGGACTTTATTTTTTATTTGGGCTTTAAAACAGGTATGATGATCCAATGTAATTCCTTGTACGATGGGCCTGATGAAAAATGGGCCCACAGTGTATATGTATAATTAGAAGTTGTTTGAGTAAGAAATTTTTGGGGTGATTTAGTGGGAATATTATGGAAATAGGTTTGTTTGGGAATTTAGATTTTTAGTAAAAATTAAATGTGATTTATTAGGATCAAGAGTGTTTTTGGGGTGATTTAGTGGGAATAAATGTGTGAATAAAAGTGTATTTGGATATTGATATAGGTATGCATCTCAACTGATGGGATTCACAGGCATAAATTACAGTTCTCCAACACTTTCTTCAGCCATTAGCAACTTGGTCCCTGCCTTCACCTTTATTCTTGCCATACATATGTATGTACATACATATAATATATATATATAATATATATATATATATATGTATATGAAAATGTTTCCAGTTGGAAAAGACTTATTAAGAAAGACCAATTAAAGAAGGGGAACTGGGGCATTTGTTAGGCTTCGACCGCTAGTCCGATCGGGTTGTCTGGCATGAGTATCGTGAATTAGTTGAGATGTGCATAAACTTGCCAGATTGAATTATTAAAAATATATATATATTAGTTGAGATGTGCATAAACTTGCCAGATTGAATTATTAAAAAAATATACATATATATATATATTTTACATATATAATTTTGGGTTTTAAATATATTGATGACCTATGTATCTGAATTTGACTTTCCCTAAACCTCTTAATTAGTTATCAAAACATAATTTTGAACATGAAAAGTCGGTAATGCCCTACTATATTATTTTGTTTTATACAATATATAAAACACGATTCTTTTTGTTTTTATGTAATTATAATCTTTTAGAAGAATACACTAGGGAGTGTCTTGAGCACTTGCACCAAAGCATTTCAAGGAATGACAAAATAATAAATTTAGAACCATCTATTTTTATTTTGCCCCACTCTTTGACAAAGTCGGCATATTTACTTTTTTATTTTTATTTTATTGTTAGTTATTATTTTTATTTTTATTATTTTGTGTCAAGGAATTAAGGAGTGTTACATTAGGTGTTTGTTTGGTAAAGGGAGTGGTGTCCTTTTTTTGGGTTTGGTTTGAAAATTGTGCACCACTCCATGTTTGGCAAGCATGGTGTTGGAGCAAAAGTGTCAAACCATTGGACTCAAATCCATAATTTTTCACACCATCTCAATAGATGATTTGGTTGGAGTTGGGTTGGTTTTCTCACACCAAAATTATTCTTTAACCCAAACCAATTCAATTTGGTGTACCATTGTTTAACTCAAACCAATTCATTTATAATATTAATCTATATATATATAAATTCAAAAAATAAAATATTTATGAAAAAAATAAAATATTTCAAAAAAATCAAACGAAAAAATATATTTCATAAAAAATAAAATATTTTGGGAAAACAAATATTTCTAGAAAAAATAAAATATAATAAAAATATATTTATTATTTTTTAAAAAATATACAAATTATATGTATTTTTACTGAAATCTTTTATTTTTTTAAAATATTTTATTTTTTTGAAATATCTTATATAAAATATTTTATCTATAAATATTTCGAAATATTTATATATTTTATTTTTTAAAACATATATATTTACAAAATATTATTTTAAATAAATAAAATGTCAAACTATTCCAAGTTACCAAATATGATTGGTTTCAGAATTTCAGCTCATACCAACTCTACCAAACATGGTTTGGTTTTTCAGTTTCACTTTTTTTCACACCAAAATCATCTGCACCAAACATGATTTCAGTTCAGAATAAAACCACACCAACTCCAACCAAACCAAAACAAAAAACCAACATCACACCATCTACCAAACAAGGACTAGGAGTTAGTTACTTTGTTTCCTAGGTTGGTGGACACTAAATGCCAGGTCTGTATAATTTATTTTAGAGTTATTTGCACTCAGACCCCTTGAACTTTTGGTCAATTCTATTAAGAAAGTGGTCAACGCAATTGTATTTTAACCGCCCTTCCAACTTTCAATTTCCTTGCAATGACACCACTGAATGTTTTTTTTGCACTTGAAATTACTCTTGTACCATTGCTTTATTGTAAAAGACACATATCTTGTTTTTTTGTTATATTATATGACTATAGTACCCTTGTCTGGTGTAAGAAATTGGCACATTACAGCCGGGCTAATTCATTGATGAATAGTGAAATCATAAACATTCCAGCGGCTCAATTCATTAAACAAGCATGCATCAAGAGTAGTAAAATATTCCAAAAAAATAATGTAGCATTGCACAATGCCGATAATTATATTGCAACACTCACCAATTTACACACAAATCAATATACAAAAGAAATAGGTCTATCAAAGTGATCAACTACAAGAAGAAGAGCATTCAAATTGCAACAAATCAAACAATTCCAATCAAGGTAAAACCCTCTCACTGTGATGCATTTTTTTTTTCTTACAAAATATAGTTATCGACTGTCACTAATTTATGCAGATTTCAATGGATAAACATGGTCTGCAAATCATGTTTTTGCTGTTGTTGTTGCTCCTCCTCCTCTTATTCTTGGTCATTTGTCTTTCTTTCCCATTTTGGCCTTCCTTTTTGGAGGTGCTATTGATGAAGTCCCTGCAAATGAATAAGTTAGAGGTTAGGGTACTTTTGGGTTCAGGGTAATTTAGGGATTAAGTTAATTTGGGGTTTAGGTTTAATTGACCAATTTAAGTAATTTTAAGTTAATTTGCCTAAATTAACAAGTTAATCATCTGATATTATGTTAATTTTGAATTTAGGATAAATTTAGGGTTTCGGGTTTAGGGTTTCATTCACCAATTAAAGTAAATTAATAACTTCATTAATCCCTAAAAATTAACAACTGAAATTAGGCAAAAAAAAATAGTAATACCACATGCAATTTTTTATTGAAAACTCTAAAACCGGAAAGGAATTTGAGAGTTCTTATGGTATGAAATCAAACTCGAAACAGAATCATGATCTAAAGGTATCTCTTAATCTTAATCTAAAAAAATATAGACCTGATCAGTTGATTTGTTCTAATTCATTGAATAGAATTGTTTTTAACAGTTCTTTTTTACAAGAAATAAAAAAAAATCTTTTTTACTCTTTTAACTATATCAAGATGAAAACCCAACGAAATCTCAACGAGGAAGATGAAAATCGAACGATAGGATTAGGTTTTGAGAGTAGACGAACACACAACCTCGACAAAGATGAAGTGGAGAGATGAGAGAAATTTGTAGAGAGAGAAAGAGAGGAAATGAAAAGGAAGAGACATTTCTAGAGAGAGAAGATAGCTGGGTGAAGTTTTGGTTGGGTGATGTGTGATGGGTAGGGTGTTGGTGTTTGGGCATATGAGTAATTTCACACTTCAAATATCACCTCATGTAATAAGTGAGACAAATAAAGGGCATGCTAGTCATTTCACCAGTCCAGGGGGTGTCATTGCAAGGAAATTGAGAGTTGAGGGGGCGGTTGGACCACAAATGCGTTGACCACTTTCTGAGTGGAATTGACCGAAAATTCAAGGGGTCTGAGTGCAAATAACCCTTTATTTTATTATTTTATGTAAAGTGCTTAGTTAATTTACACTTACCATTAACATTATTGGTGTTTCCGTCACTTGGAGGGCGTATTAGTAGTGTGTGACTGTTTTATTGATTTAAATAACAACAATGATAATCTTAAATTAATTCATCTTAAACTGCACTAGATGGTGACTCTGTACCTAGTGCTTAATTTAATAAAATCAGAATATAAAACATTGCAATTTGCCACTCCCTTCCATTATCCTCTTTTAACTATATTACTTTTCTATTTCTTTCTTGTTGTAGTATCCACAATTTTTTATTTTTTTTAAAAAAAGAAGTGGTTCAATTTTTTATTCTACACCAATGGTCCATTTTAGATCATGATTAAGATAGGGGAATATGGGAGGAGAAAAGGAGTTATTCTTGAAGAAGGTTTTCAAGAATCGAAAATGGGTTTTAATGATGGGGGCTATTCCGTGTGTTTTTCCAGAACAAAAAAAACGTTCTCGGGCCATTTCAAAATTTATTTTTGTTGATTTTAACCCAAGTCTCAAGAAGCACCAGTTTTCATGTTCAAATTCTACTATATGCAAAATAATAGGTTAGGGTCACGATTGCGCACATAGTTCGAGTCTTATCTGATCCTTATAAGGTAGTTGTTTTACACTGGTCCCATGAATTAGTTGAGCCGAAAACTATGGGCACCTTAATTCGACCGGTCCGAATACGTGTGGGAAACTATGCAATTTCCTTTCTTTATTTCCTTCATGGTGCAGGGTAGAGAGTAGATAAGTACTTCACACATATTAGGTTTAGTTTTGGTAATGAGGTCCATTTTTTAGTTAGCCAAACAAGGCTCAAGCCATGATCGGATTTCCTCTTCAGAGTCTCATCTATTAAGTCCAAAATGTGGGCTTGCTTGTGGAGGCATGGTGCACTAAAGATTGTTGCAATGCACCATTCCATGAAGTATAAGATTCCAAGTTTGCAATATTATAAAGTATATATATATATATATTAACAAAATTTGAATTTTGACAGTTTTTATTATTATTTTTCTTTGTGGCATCAAATAGGATGGAGAAACTGGTATTGAGAAGCTCAAGCAGTCAAGCAAAAATCACAGGCACCATAGTATCAATAACAGGAGCTTTTGTGGTGGTTCTCTACAAAGGTTCACCACTCTTATTTACATCACTTCCTCCCAATTTGCTTCATGATCAGCCTCTGCTCTCGCCGCACTCTGACTGGATCGTTGGCGGCCTTTTCCTAGCAACAAATTACATTTTGCTGACAATGTGGTACATTCTTCTGGTACATATACGGTTCTAAATTCCTCAAACACCTAATTACAATGCATAAAATATTGGGTACCTCGGAGTATATGTATATGGTACCCTGTGACCAATCATTGAAGGAGGTGTATGCAAATGTGATTAGGTCGCTCGTTTTGTGCACCTCCTCCAATGATGGTCAGGAATATATACTATGTGATACATCGGGTACCCAATATTTTTTTTTTCTAAGGGTTTACATTATATTTGAGAAAATTTAAATTTTGTCAGACTTTTAATAGGTGCCAATCATGAAGGAGTATCCAGCAGAGTTCACAGTAATCTTCTTCTACAACTTATGCATCAGCGTCGTGGCTGCAATTGTAGGTTTGATCACAGAACCAAACTCGAGTGCTTGGAGACTTAAACTCGATATTGCATTACTCTATATTGTGTGTTCGGTAAGTGCATGATTAATGACATTTAACTACTAGAATTTAAATGGTCAAGTGTGTTTCTTGGTAATAATGTTTAAATTAATGGTGTTCTATGTTTGCTTAGGGGGTGTTTGGATACTTGTTGAACAATATTGTACATGCATGGGCATTGCACTTGAAGGGGCCTGTCTATGTTGCAATGTTCAGGCCATTGTCAATTGTCATTGCAGTGGTTATGGGAGTCATGTTCCTTGGTGATTCTATTTATGTTGGAAGGTAATAGTTATGCTACAAGATAGCTATATTCTTCTATCTTTCTATATATATAGGTGTGTACATATAGCTATAAAAATTTCCAAACTTTTCCATGTTTCCCTCTTGCAGGTCCAAATGAGACATAATATTTGGTTACAACTATAGTAGTTTTATGACTACAAAAAAATGTGGTTATGGTGAAATGCCAAAATTGTCTACCACTATAGGATAAAAAATTAATTTTTTTAGTAGTATTTAAGAGATATTAGGTATAACAGTTTTTACTGTCATAACATAAAATGTTCTTAATGTAGGGACTTTAAGTGGCAACTTTATATCTAGTTATTAAAATATTTGAAGGGATGTTGTGTCGTTTGTCTCTCTTAATGTCGAGAATAGTCCGTGTGATAATTTGCTAAGGAAATGATACCTGTCCTATGGTAGGACTAATATTAACTGTCAAACATTCACTCGCACGAAAACAGTTGAAAATATCGCGTGGTCACATATGATGTTCTTAAAATAGAAACAAAAATGAAAGAAAGAAACTTTAAATTGAGACAATGGCGTGTTTATTATTTACGGTAACTGTGATATCCGGACAAGCTTACGCGCACTTCGACTATTTTCCGGTGCCTTAAATTTAACGACCGGATAAACCTCCAATGACTGAAACGAATTGTAGCCAGCGGGAATCGAATCTGGGACCTAATACTTCTTGAGGCACTAAGTCTTGCTTTTCCCTACTGTGCCACCCGTTCGGGTTGACATGTTTATTTTTGCTTTTAAATTAATTTGATTCACTTATTTTTTATTTATTTTTCTCATTGTGCAGTGTTGTAGGAGCAACAATAATATCAGTCGGGTTTTACACAGTGATGTGGGGAAAAGCAAAGGAAGAGCTGAGTGATGACTCTGAAATTGATTGCTTGGAATCATCTTTAGCTCACAAAATTCCACTCTTGAAGAGCTATAAAATTCAAGTAGTATAGATTAATAATTCTATGACAGTATGCATTGTTGAACATCAAAGATGTTCTTGTTCATGCTCCAATCTTTGCACCAGTCATAGAAGCCAAAAGTTGCATTAGATCTATATAGCACTAGTCATATATTTTATGTGTGTGTATGTGCCGAGATTAATTGTGTGTATATATATATATATATATGTGTGTGTATGGTTAGGCATGATGAACTATGTAAATCAATCTTGTAGACTTTTTTTATATCTTCATATTCACGCCTTTTTAATGTATGCAACATTGGCAATAAGGTGGATTTTAGTTTTTATTTCATAGAAGACTATTTGATAAATATATAATAAGGCAGGTTCTTAACAAAAATTTATTCAGGGAGGTGTCATATTGTCCCCTTTATTTTGAAAATCTTTCATAGACTCTTCTTTTTGACTCTAAATGATAGTGTTTTAATATTTTTTTACTCTGAAATTATGTGTTTTGGGACGGAAAGTGATGTCAGTGAAAGATTTTTTAGAATGGAGGATGTAATATGCCACCTTGGGATATTTGTAATTTTCAGGACAGTTTTATATTAATAGCCCTGTATAATAATTGTTTAAGTTTGTAGATTGTTATATTCCAATCTTTCAAGTACCCATCACATCACATTAGAGTCAATAAATCATGCGAGGAGATTAGACTCCGACCATATGGATTGGATTATTCAATTGAGCTTGACATTTTGTTGAAAAATTCCTCATGCCTATCCAATTTTTAATATAATAGTCCAGGTGACAATTAGTTTTTGATGGTGATTGAGTTGTCAATAGGATGAAAAGCCATTTTATGGTAATCCATTCCTTTAGTTGAATCATGAATATTGCAACAAGACGTTGTTTTCGCTTATTTGTACATCCTCTTGAAATTTAATAGCTTTAGAAAAGACCAACATTATTTTATACCTTTTAAAATTACACACGACTCTACATGTTCGTCTCTCTACATTTTCGAAGAATATATGTGACATTTAGATTTCCATAGAAGCAAATAATTATGTGAATTTTTTGAATTAGGAAAAAATATATATCATCTCAAAATAATTCATTGACCCGGCATTTTATTATTATTATTGTATATAATATGTTAGGTTTTTTGGGTAGAGCTACATAGAACTTGTGTGTTTTTTGGGTTTTTTCAAATATTATATTAGGGGAAAAAAATGTAATGAGAATATAACATATGAGGTTATAAATTTATTTTATATTATATGAGGGCAATATGAACTATTTATAGAGTGGTTAACGGCTCAACTCACCAAACTAAGAGAAATTATTGTGTGTTTTTGGTCCACCACGTCATTTTGATGATGTGGTGGACTCGACCACTTATTTTATGCCACCTATTTGTATAGGTTCCACATCATGATAGAATTACTGGCACAATACCTAATCATAGCAACCTTGCACCACTGCCAACCACCACCATCTCTCCAACGGACGACAATACCATAGCACAACAACCCTGCGCCACCATCACCACCACATAACATATGAATTTTTTTACCGTTTATCATCTATTTTCATTCTTTTCCATTAGTTTCTCTCTTATTTTCAACTTTTAAATATGTTTTCAATCCATATTATAGTTGTTTACTTAAAAGAAACTGTTATTCCAAACAAGACCGCCATGAAAACAAGGTGGTTGAGACCAAGGTCATCAGCAATGGCGGAGTCAACGGAGCAATTGGAGGATCCGAGGAAGGAACAAAGCTTTTAATGGCGAAGGCTGCGCGGGGAAGAAGGCAAGACCAAGGCCGTCGATGAGGACGAAGTAGATGGAGAATTGAGAGGATTCAAGGAAGAGGACAAGATGCTGGGGGTGGAGGCGGCGCGATGAAAAAGGTATGGGATTGGAGGAAGACACAAAGGCAGGGGTTTGTGAGGCATTGGGAATTTGTATAGGTGACATAAAATAAGTGATCCAGTCCACCACATCATCAAAATCACATGTTCGACCAAGACCGCACAATAATTTCTCCCAAACTAATGGCATATTCAGGCACAGATTCATTCAAGGACGAGTGGGGCGGCTCACTAATTTTTTTTAAACCTTAGATACCCAAGAAGTTAGGTATATTATTATCTACGTCCCTGCTGAAATTTTGTCTACGCTCCCACTTAAACCATTACATTTCTTTTATGCCCCCACTCACATTAGGTCCTAGATTCGTCAAACGACGTGAACACAAAGGGGATCCTTAAGGGATAAAATTCAAATACAAGGGAGTCTGGGTGGGAATATTAATATTCGAGGGGATTCGTATGAAAATACTTAATTGCGAGGGATTGTGAGTGAGAATAATCCAGTAAAAAAATTGCTTTGGCGTGTGCAGGGCAACATGCGGCACATGCATGGCATGCGTTGAGCATGCGTGCACCCCAGCAAGGCACGTGTTCCCTTCTTCTTTTTTTTCAAAAATATTCTTATCCTTTACTATATATATTTTTATATATATTTTTTTCAACACGTATGTGATCTCAAGTTCAATTTTTATTAGTTGTAAGAAAAATGGATAACTTCATTTACACCTTTTAAGGTTTATTTTATCTTCATTTGGACTTCCTCATGTTTGTATATCTTTATTTACATTCCCTATTTTTTAATATTCTCATCACTTAGACCCCTGAACGATGATATCAGCCTGAATTTTTTTAAAAATTCCTAAACTACCCTCAATGTCTTATCCTTATTCTGTTTGAAAACAAGAATAGTGTTTTTATCAATTAGACACCCTCCCATCATTTAATAATTTAATTTGTATTAAAATTTCAAAATATATATAAAATTTGAAAAAATATATATTAAAATTTAAAAAATATTATAAATTCGAAAATAAATATAAAATTAAAAAATATATATAAATTTTGAAATTATTTTTTTTTCAAAAAAACATATTAAATTTCGAAAATAAATATAAAAATCACAAAAACATAAAAAATTTGAAACAAATATATAATTTTTTTAAAAAAACATATAAAATACAAAAAAATATATTAAATTTCAAAAAAAATTATAAAATCGAAAATAAATAAAAAATAAAATATATATATAAATTTTGAATTTTTTTTTTAAAAACATATTAAATTCAAGAAAAATATATAAAATTAAAAAAAACCATATAAAATTCTAATAATATATATTAAATTTCGAAAATAATTGTAAAATTCAAAAAAAATATAAAAAATTATAAAATTTGAAAATAAATATAAAATTCAAATATATATATTAAATTTCAAAAAAAAAAACTAAATTCGAAAATAAATATAAAATTAAAAAAATATTTTTCAATTCTCTCTCTTTCTCTCTCTCTCAGACGCACACAACACACACACGCACGCACACACATATATATAGATATATACGTATATATATACACACACATATATATATAGAAGCCGTCGGCACCGACCCCCTCCCATCGCCTCCCCATCGGCGCCGCCCCCTCCCACCACTGCCTCACCGTCGGCGCCGCCCCCCTCCCCCTATTTTCGACCGATGGGTCTATATATATATATATGTATAGATCTATATATATGTGTGTATAGATCTATATATATATGTGTGTGCGTGTGTGTGTGTGTGTCTGAAAGAGAAAGAGAGAGAGAATAAATATTGAATAAATGTTGGGGTGTTTGGTTTAAGGGTTAGATTAATTCTAAGGAGGTGTTTGGTTTAGGGTTTAAATTGATTTAGGGATTAAATTGATTTAAGGGGTGTTTGGTATAAGGGTATTTTAGACATTTCACACCATAAAGGGTGTAAATAAAGATATGCAAACCTCAGGGGGCCAAAATAATAATAGAACAAACCTAAGTGGTGTAAATGAAGTTATCCCTAAAAAAACAACTCAAAATATATATTAATGGAAAGGTATTTTAAAGTTAGGTCACTCATTATGTGGGGGCCACTCTATATACCTTATATAGCCATGTCCTGTCCCCAAAATAAAAATCTAAATTCATTCTGAAAAACCAGAGTATTGAAAGAGAAGAAAGAGAGATGGCAAATAGAAGGTACTGTTACAGAGATGTGTTGCCATTGGCAACCTTGATGATCCTGGAGTGCTTCACAGTAGCCATGAACACCCTTTTCAAAACAGCTTCAAACAGAGGCCTAGTCAGCTACCCTGTCTTCATTGCTTATGCCCATGGTGTCTCTGCTCTCCTCCTCCTTCCTTCACCCTTCTTCTCCCCCAGGTATTTCTCTATATATCTATATCTATATCTATATATATATATAGTTGTTGGTTTACATACAGTTTATTAATTTTGCAGATCAAGTGTGCTACCTCCACTTAATTTCTCCATCATGAGTAAGATCTGCCTCCTTGGCTTAATAGGGTATGCCAATTTCTTACTTATGTGTGTGTGTGTGATTAGAAGTTGTTTGAGTAAGAAATTTTTGGGGTGATTTGGTGGGAATATTATGGAAATAGGGTTGTTTGGGAATTTAGATTTTGAGTAAAATAAGATTTGATTTATAGGTATGGATCTCAACAGATGGGATTCGCAGGCTTAAGTTACAGTTCTCCAACACTTTCTTCAACCATTAGCAACTTGGTCCCTGCTTTCACCTTTATTCTTGCCATCATTTTCAGGTACTATCTTCCTCCTCTGTATATACATAATACATATATATATAGATGAAAATGTTTTACAGTTAGAATTTTGGGTTTTAAATATATTGATGACCGATGAATCTGAATTTGATTTCCCCCAAACCTCTTAATTAGCTATCGAAACATAATTTTGAACATGACTATATTAGTTTGTTGGGTAAATTACAGTTTCATCCCTTGTAGATAGGACATATTACAACTTGACCACTCTAGATTGGATAATTACAGTTTCACCCCCTCAACCCCATCGGTGGCCACCAAGAATAGTAAATGACCAAATTACCCATGTACTGAATTTTTATAATTAAAATGGCCCTAATTAAAATGAATGTTTTATTTATTTTTATATATATATATATATATACATAGTTTAACCACCACCACCACTTAGGGTTTCGACTTACACACCACCACCACAACCGTCCTGCTGCCGCCACCACCCCCACCACAACAGCCTCGTTGCGATCACCACTTCAACCCAACTCCGCCACCACCACAACAACCTCGCCACCACACTCTCCCAGAACCCTTGATCCCAACCTAGGGTTTCGACCCAACGCCGCCGCCACCACAATAGTCTCTCCGCCGCCACCACAGTAGCCCCGTCGCCACAATCTCCCAAAACCCTAGATCCCAACCTAAGGTTTCGACCCAACTATGCCCTCCATACCCTCCCCGGGCAAAATCCTTCGGCTCGAGCTCAAGAAATTCATGTGTTGATTAAGTAGGGGATGTACAAATTTACTTTTCAAAATGTGGGGATTTGATTATCTGATTTTGTGGTTTGCAATGGTGGGGTTGTGCCTAATTTGGGCATGTGTTGATTAAATGAGGGATAAATAGAATTGATGAATGATTGTCTAGTATTTGAAGCTCCATTTGTTGTTTGTATGTAGGAGTATGAATTATTGGGCATGTGAGTCATTGATTCAATAAAATCAAAGTTCACCAAAACTATATGTATATATATTGTATGTATATATATCATGGACAGTAGAATAAACATTCATTTTAGGGTTTTGGAGGAGGAGTGGTGGCGGCGGCGGCGATGGCGAGGCTGTGGTGGTGGTGGTAGTGGTGGGTCAAACTATATAAATATATATATAAGTGTATATGCATAAAATATATATATATATATAAATTAGAAAATTGAAGGCAAAATTGAAATCTTACTAAGTTAAGGCTAATATAGTAATTTTTCATCCAAAAATTGGATTGACCGGCGTTGACCTTGTCGGAATAATGAGGGAGGGGTAAACTGTTACAAAAAACCAATCTAGAGGGGGTGCGAGTGTAATTATCCAATCTAGAGGGGTCAAGTTGTAATATATCATATCTAGAGGGGTGAAATTGTAATTTACCCTAGTTTGTTTTATTTAACATCAAAAACACGATTTTTTTTGTTTTATATAATTATTATATTTGAGAAGAATACATTAAGGAATGTCTTGAGCACTTACACCAAAGCATTTCAAGGAATGACAAAATAAAAAGGGTAAATACCACTGACACCCCCTCAAAGATATCATAATCCCACATAGACCCCCTCGATATTCACTATTCCCACTCAGACCCCCTCAAAATTGAATTTTGTCCCACAAAGACCCCCTCCGTCTCCACGCCGTTAAATTGTGCCGTTAACCACCCTGTGAATTGTCTATTTTGCCCTCAAAATGATATAAAATGACCTACATATCATTCTTCTTCTTCAATTTGGGTATCCTAAAACCCTAGCCCTAATTTATATATAGAGAGAGATTGGAAGTGGGAAATTGGGAGAGAGAATGAAGATTGGAATTGTATATATTGCATACCCATATATACATATATATATGATGCTATATATACCCGTATATATATATACTATATATACGGGTAATATATATATATATAGATGTTGCTATATATATGTATAGATCTATATATATATATATATGTGTGTGTGTCTATATATGTATAGATCTATATATATATGTGTGTGTGTATGTATATATATATATATGTGTGTGCGGCAGTGTGTGTGTGTGTGTTGTGCAGTGTGTGTTGTGCAGTGTATATATATATATGTGTGTGCGGCAGTGTGTGTGTGTTGTGCAGTGTGTGTGTGTGTGTGTGTGTGTGTGTGTGTGTGTGAGAGAGAGAGAGAGAGAGAGAGAGAGAGAGTATTAAATAAATTTTAAATGTTTTTTTAATTTTATATTTAATTTAGAATTCAGTATTTTTTTTGAAATTTAATATATATATATTTTGAATTTTATATTTATTTTCAAAATTTATAATTTTTTATGTTTTTTACGAATTTTAAAATTATTTTTGAAATTTAATATATATTATTTGAATTTTATATGTTTTTTTTAATTTTATATATTTGTCTTGAATTTAATATGTTTTTAAAAAAAAAAATTCAAAATTTATATATATTTTTTATTATTATGTTTTTTGCGATTTTTATATTTATTTTCGAAATTTAATATGTTTTTTTCAAAAAAAAATAATTTCGAAATATATATATATTTTTAATATTATATTTATTTCCGAATTTATAATATTTTTCAAATTTTAAAATATATTTTTTCGAATTTTATATATATTTTGAAATTTTAATACATTTTTTTTTTGAATTTTAAATATTTCTTTCAAATTTTATATATTATTTTTGAAATTTATAATTTAGGTATTTTTTTGAATCTATATATTTTTCCCCTTTTTATATATTTTTTTCTAAATTTTTATATATTTTCAGATTTTAATATAATTTTTCAAAATTTTATATTTTTTTTGCATTTTCAGATTTTATATATATATTTTGAATTTTATATATTATTTTTGACATTTATAATTTATATATTTTTTCGTAATATATATTTATATATTTTCGTAATATATATATATATATATATATTTTGGGCATATGAGTAATTTCATACTTTATATATTACTCTAATGTAATAAGTGAAACCTTAGGGGGTGCTACTGCAATTTACCCTTTTTTAAAATATATATCGACGGGCAAATTAGTAATTTCACAATAAAAATGTCAATAAAACTAACGGCCGTCTGTCAGAGGGGATCTGTGTGGGAATACTCAATATCAAGGGGGTGCGTGTGGGATTATGATCTCTTTGAGGGGGTGTCGATGGGAATAACCCAAATAAAAATTTAGAACCATCTATTTTTATTTTGCCCCACTTTTTGACAAAGTCAGCATATTTATTTATTTATCTTTATTTTATTGTCAATTATTATTATTATTTTGTGTCAAGGAAGGAGTGTTACATTAGGACTTTAGGAGTTAGTTATTTTGCTTCCTGGTTCAATAAGGTTGGTGGACACTATGGTTCGAAAAGGTTGTATAATTTATTCTAGGCAAAAGTGCATAATACCCTTGGGCTTTGTAGCAGTTGCAAAATACCTCTTAGTTTCTTTTACCCCTAATTCATTACCCTATGTTTTTTAAAGGTTGCAAAATACCTCATGTGCTTTGCTTAGCTCCAAATCATTATCATGTGCTTTTCAAAAGTTGCAAAATAACCTCCTTGAATATGTTTTACACAAAAATATTGACCAATTTGCCCCATTATCTTGTAATAACCAATTTTTAGTATTTTTTTACTTTTTCTTCTTTCTCTTTCAATAATATACTTAAGAGTTAAGTGTATTAAACCCTCCTTTTCTTTCTTCTCTCTCTCAATTAACCCCCCTGAACTAAGCAGTGCCCCCCTAAACTATTTAAGCGTTGCATTTAACCCCATTCTGTCATAACACCGTTAGTTAAAATTAGGGTAATTTGCACTCGCCTCCTGATATTTCATTTTCCTTGCAATGACACCCCCTGAAGGGGTGAAGACCCCATGAAATAACTCGTATGCCCTTGCTTTAGTGTAAAAGACATGTTAGCTAAATTAATGGACCAAATAACTCTTGTGTCTTCAGCTCAATTTGGAAAACTTTTCAAATACTTTGGATACAATGATTTTTGAAATATTATCACCTATCTTTAAATTTTTTTTTAAATTGTCATTTTTGTAATATAGGCCCCAAAAGTTATCATTTTTTAATTTTCCCTAAAACTAATACTGTGACCTTTTACATTAAATAATAATAAATACACTTTATTTATGATTATATATATTTTTGTATTTTAGAAGGTGATACATGTATAAAATATTTGAGAGCTCATATAATTTAATTGATTTTGTAAATAAATAATATACAACTCCTACAATTTAAAAGTAGTAATATATTTTAATTATAGTTTTTGTTGTATTGTAAGATGTGATAAATGTATAAAATTTTACAAATGGTTTATAATTTATTATTCTTTGTGTAAAATTAATTTAAGCCCTTACACTGTAAAATAATAACAAACTTTACTTACTGTAATTTTTTATATTTTTATAAAAATATGACAAATGGTTTATTATTTGTTAATTGTTTTGTAAAGTTAATTTAAGCCCTTACACTTTAAATAATAAAAAAATTTACTTATTATAATTTTTTATATTGTAAAAGGTGATAATGAATCGAAATATTAGACAGTCATTGTGTTTTTATTAGTAGCATATAGATAGATAGATATATAGATAGATAAATACATACAGATTTTTGTATTTTAAGTTATATTATTTTTTCTTGTCAAAATATATTTGTCTTATATCTTTACTCTATATTTTATGAAATATCCATTAAAGTTACATTTCAATTAATGTATATTAATTAATTAATATTTTTTTAAAAATATGAAAATATTTATAACCCCTTGTCTTATATCTTTACTCTATATCTTTTGAAATATTCATTAGAGTTACACTTCAAGTAATGCATATTAATTAATTATTATTATTTTTTAAAAGTATTGAAATATTTTCAACCTCTTTTCTTTTACTATATATCGTTTTCACATATTCCATAGAGTTGCACTTCAACTAATACATATTAGTTCATTGATTTTTATTTTGAAGAAAATGTTTGGAAATATTCCCAACCCCTCACATTTTAGAATAGTTGTTATAGAAATATATACATTATAGGGTTTCATCTTGGGGCATGGAGTTAATTTCACCACATAGATATTTGTCTCGTGAAATAAGGGAGACAACACAAGGGCATTCCAGTCATTTCTCCCCTTCAGGTGGTGTCATTTCAAGGAAAATAAAATCTCAGGGGGCGAGTGCAATTGATAGAAATCTCAGGAGATCTGAGTACAAATTATCCTAATTGTAACTAATGGTGTTATGACGGGAGATAGTGAATTGTAAAAATCGTGATAGTTTAGGGGTTTACAGTAAAAAAATATAGTTCAGGGGGGTTAGTTGAGAGAGAAAAGAAAAAATAGGGGGATTTAATGCACTTAACCCTATAATTAATAATTCAAATCTTCATACACATATTTATTTCTAGGGGTGTCCAAAACCAATTCGGTTTCTTAAAAATAGGAACTAGAACCGAAAAAAAAGCTACCAAAAATATTTCGTGAAAGGTTACCCAAAAAAAATTAATTCGTGAAAAAATATATATTTGTATATTTTTTTATAAGAAAAGATTAATAATAAAGTGATAATAGGGGGTATTTATGCATTTTTTCACGAAAAAAATTTTAATTCGCGAAAAAATATATATAAATTTGTATATTTGTTTTTATAAGAAAAAATTAAGGGTTAATTTCAAGAAACCCTCCTATACTATCCAGTTTAATCAACTAACTCCCATTGTGTTCACTTTACCCCTTATACTATTCAATTTTATCATTATGCCATCTCACCTTACATTTTGAGTCAAAATGCCTAATCTATCCTCAATTGTATAAGGGGGTTATTTTTCAAAAATAAATTATATTTTTTGCAAAAATTATAAATTCAAAAAAATATATATTTTTCGCAAAACATTATTTTTTGGAAGGAGTATATTATTTTCCAAAATATGAATTATTTCGGAAAAAATAATATATATTTTTTGCAAAAAAAAAAATTTCGGAAAAAAATCATATTTTGGAATATAATAGAATATATTTTTCACAAAAAAAAATTATTTTTCAAAAAAAAATTCATATTTTGGAACATAATAAATACTTTTTCGCAAAAAAAATATTTTCAGAAAAAAATCATATTTTTGGAACATAATATATATTTTTTGCAAAAAAATTATTTTTCGGAAAAAAAATTATATTTTGGAACATAATATATATTTTTCGCAAAATAAAATATTTTTAGTAAAAAAATCATATTTTGAAACATAATATATTTTTTTCGCAAAATATTTATTTTTCGGAAAAAATCATATTTTCCGAAATATATATATATTTTTTGAAATTTATAGTTTTTACGAAAAATATAATTTATTTTCGAAAAATAATTTTTTTAAGGGTTGATTTTACTAAACCCCTTATACTATTAAGGGAGGGTAGTTTAGACATTTTGACTCAAAGTGCGAGGAGGGGGCAAAGTGGATACAATAGGGGTTAGTTGATTAAATTGAATAGTCTAAGAGAGTTTCTTGAAGTAAACCCAAAAATTAATAATAAAGTGATAGTAGGGTGTGTTATGCATTTTTTCATGAAAAAAGAATTTAATTCACAAAAATATATATATAAATTTGTATATTTTTTATATAAAAAAATAATAAAGTGATAATAGGAGGTATTATGCATTTTTTGACGAATAAAAAATTTAATTCGTGAAAATATATATATAAATTTGTATATTTTTTTATAAGAAGAAATTAATAATAAAGTGATAATAGGGATAGCTTTTTTACTTATATTTTTGGTAGCTTTTTTTTGTTCCGGTTCTTATTTTTAAGGAACCAAACCGGTTTTGAACACCCCTAGAAATAAATATATTTGTGTGAAAATTATGAATTATTAATTATATTATTGAAAGAGAAAGAAAAAAAGTAAAAAAAATACTAAAATTGAGTTATTACAAGACAAGGGGGAAAATGGTCAATATTTTTTAATAAAACATACCTAAGAGGGTATTTTGCAACTTTTGAAAAACACATGGTAGTGATTTAGAGCTAAGCAAAGCATAAAAAAAGCCCAAGAGGGTATTTTGCAACTGCTGCAACGTCTAGGGGTATTATGCACTTTTGCCTTTATTATATTATTTTATGTAAAGTGCTTAGTTAATTTACACTTATAATTAACATTATTGGTGTTTCCCTCAGTTGGAGGGCATAAATTACGCCGCGTAATAGTAGTTTGTGACTGTTTTATTGATTTAAATAATAACAACGATAATCTTAAATTAATTCATCTTAAGCTGGACTAGATGGCGACTCTGTGTTAATTTAATACAAAATCAAATCGAGTATACAAACATAGCAAATTAACAATTGAGCACCAGTATAAACTATAAATAAAGCTTTAGTAATCCCATTGTCACTCCCTTCCATTATCCTCTTTTAACTTTATTTATAAAAATTGGTTTAATTTATTCTATTCCATATGGTCCATTTAGGTCATGATTAAGAGAGGGGAATATGGGAGGAAATTAAAAGAGTTATTCTTAAAAAAGAAAGTTTTTAAAGAATGGAAAATGAGTGAAATGATGGGGACTATTGGGTTATGTTTTTTAGAACAAAAAAATGTTCCAGAGCCATTTCAAAATTTATTTTGTTGACAATTTTAACTAGTTTCAGGAAGCATCATATTTTATGTTCAAATTCTACTGGGTGCAAATAACTGCGGACATAGTTCGAATCTTACGTGATCTGTATGGGGGAGTCCCGTATACGGGTCCCATGGATTAGTCGGGGCGAAAGCCCCGGTTACCCTAATTTGACTCGAACATTAAATTATAGATATAAGTTCATAAAGTGTTTTGACCCTTTTCTTCTTCTTTTTTTCTTTGGGGCATCAAATAGGATGGAAAAGCTAGCATTGAGGAGCTCAAGCACTCAAGCAAAAATCCTAGGCACCATAGTATCAATAACAGGAGCATTTGTGGTGGTTCTCTACAAAGGTCCTCCACTCTTATTCGCCTCACTTCCTCCCAATTTGCTTCATGATCAGCCTCTGGGCTCGCCGCACTCTGAATGGATCATCGGTGGCCTTTTCCTTACAACACATTTCGTTTTGCTGGCATTTTGGTACATTCTTCTGGTATATATACGCTTCTAAATTCCTCAAACACCTAACTACACTGCACAAGATATCGAGTACCTCATGGTACTTTCGATCAATCATTGAAGTAGGCAAGGGCGGAGCTATGCTTTGGCCAGTGGGGGGCCATGGCAAATATATATATCTATATATATTATAGATAATCTTTAAAAAATTGCATATGCCCCCCCTCCCGCACTCCCAAAAAAAATAATCAAAAAGTCCTTAGAAGCCCACAAAAATATGTATTTTATCGACAAGCATGCACCTAACTCTCCAGTGATTTTTTATCCGCATACTGGCTTTTATTTTGGATTAATTTGAGAGAATTCGAATTTTTCGGACTTTTAATAGGTGTCAATCATGAAGGAGTATACAGCAGAATTTACAGTAATGTTCTTCTACAACCTATGCATTAGTGTCGTGGCTGCAACTGTAGGTTTGATTACAGAACCAAACTCGAGTGCTTGGAGACTTAAACTCGATATTGCATTGCTCTATATTGTGTGTTCGGTAAGTGATTCATGACATTTAACTACTAGAATTTAAATGGTCAAGTGTTTTTCTTGGTAATAATGTTTGAATGGTGTTCTATGTTTGTTTAGGGGGTATTTTCATATTTGTTGACCAATATTGTCCATGCATGGGCATTGCACTTGAAGGGGGCTCTCTATGTTGCTATGTTCAGGCCATTGTCCATTGTCATTGCAATGGCCATGGGAGTCATGTTCCTTGGAGATACTATTTATGTTGGACGGTAATAGTTATGCTTACAAGATGGCTATATATGTATATATATATATTCTTCTCTCTTTCTATATATATGTGCATAATATAGCTACAAAAACTAGTTTCCTCACTTTTCTAGTTTTGGTCGTAGTATTTAGTTACACCTGATAGCATATTTTGGAGTTCACCCAAAACGATGTCAGTTTGTTAGGTGTGAAATTTGACCCCTGTGACAACAACAATAGTAGTTTTAATGTGGTCGGAGAAAGTCTAAGAAAATTCTAGAGCAATAACTCACTATGTTATGTTAAATTTTATGGTATGTAGTTATCAAACATCCTGTTTAGCATAAAGACAGATATTTCTTGCCCTAAGACAAATAATTATTCACAAACCTGGCTAATATTTTTCATTTCAGGTCTCATGAAAAACCCTTTTTCGCTCCGCTTAGCCTTTTCCACCTCTTGGGATGTTTTAGTAATAGGTTCTATAGGAATTGGACGATCCTATTTGGTCAAATCTTAAAGGCATGCGTTGTTTGTCTCTCTTAATGTCAAAAATAGATCGTGACAATTTACTAAAGAAATGATACCTAGTCCTACGACGGGGTACTAACTATTACCAGTCAACATTCACTCACATAAAAACAGTTAGAAAAACCATATGGCAACACATAATATTCTTAAGATAGAAATAAAAATGAAAGGAAGAAACTTTAAATCGAAACAATGGCATGTTTATTTTTTCTTTTTAATTAATTCGAATCGCTGATTTTTTTATTTATTTTTCTCATTGTGTAGTGTTGTAGGAGCAACAATAATATCAGTTGGGTTTTACACAGTGATGTGGGGAAAAGCAAAGGAAGAGATCATTGATGACTGTGAAATTGATAACTTGGAATCATCTTTAGCTCACAAAAGTCCTCTCTTGAAGAGTTACAAAACTCAAGGAGTATAGATTTTTTATTCTCTAGTAATATGCATTGTGGAACATCAAATTAAGATGTTCTTGTCCATGATCCAAGCTTAGCACTAGTCATATATAGAAGCCAAATTTTGCATTAGATTTATAGCAAACTCATATTTTGTGTGTTTGTGTATGTGCTGAGTTTGTATGTATTTTGTGTTTAAGCAAGAAAAGGTTAGGCCTAATAAACTATGTATAATTGAATGTTATAGACTTTGTTTATATCTTTATTATATATAGACACTTCTTTTATGCATGCAACATTTGTAGATTGTATCATCATTGGTAGAGATGGTGTGACTCATGGATTTGTGGGGGCTGAGAGAACTCCTATGTCAAATAGGATTTGATATTTTATTGAAAAATGGTTAAATTTTTTTTCTCGATCTTCTTGTGAACAAATCCGCAATATTGAGTTAAAATACTTATTAAATAATTTAGTTTCAAACGAAGTACGGTGGTTCGCTTATGACAACAAAATTCTATTGGGTGGTGATCTCGCTTATATTTTTTACAAATTTTTTATAAAAAATTATTGTCAATTAATCAAGTGCTGAAAGAAGGAGAGCTCATACTTGTCATGGGAGGACTTTTTTAAAAAACATTAATGCTTCTCCTAAGAGTGGATTTTAAGTACTGGGTGAAAAGTATAAGGTAGATTTGATGTTATTATTTGATAGAAGAATATTGGATTAAAAAAAAAAATCCTTAAGATTGTAGATTGTTATATATATTCTAATCTTTCAAGTATCCATCATATTAGAGTAAAGAAATCAATCTAAGGAGATTAGACTCCAACCAATGGGATTAGATTATTCAACTGAGCTTGACATTTTGTTGAAAAATTCCTCATGCCTAGCCAATTTTTAATATAATAGTCAGGTGACAATGAGTTTTTGATGGTGATTGAGTTGTCACGAGGTTTGATGGTGATTGAGTTGTCACGAGGATGAAAAGTCATTTTATGGTAATCCATTCCTTCAGTTGAATCATGAATATTGCAACAAGACTTTGCTTTCCCTTATTTGTAAATCCTCTTGCAATTTAGGGCATGCTTGGTAATTCATTCTCCAGTTGAATCGTGACAATGAGAATTTTTTATAACAGTTTTTTAAAATAAATTCTTTGAAAATATTATTTTTGTAATTGATTTTTCAGAAAAATTATTTTCAAAAAACTGAACAAAATTCTTTTACAATTTTCTGATTTATTGCTTTCAGAAAAATAAAAAATTATTTTTAAAAATACAAATCAAGCCCTTAATATCTATAGAAAAGGAAACAAGACCAAGTTGATCAACTACCAGATTCGTTTTCAATGGTAGAAGGGTCAAATGAACATGGCCATTGTAAGCAATGACGGATTTTGGGAGGCTAAAAAAATTTATTTTGGGTTTTAGGTTATAAATGATATATATTTATTTTATTGGGGTTTAAAATAAATTTTTAGTGAGAGCTTAATTGTAAAGAAATCTAAATTCTGTGGTAACTAAAAAAAAAAAATTCAATGAGAATTAAATACGAAATATTCAAAATTTAAGAGTAAAAAATATATATAAAAAAAGAGAGGATACCTTTGCAAATATGTAGAGTTGTCATATGTGGTTGTGATTGAAGTTGGGAATAAGCTTGTAGATTGGTCCACATGGTAGCCAATGATCAAAGAGAATCATAGTATCCTTTCCATTATGAACCTTATGATGGATGAGGGGTTGAGCCAGCTGTCTTGTAGAGCAGAGAGTCCATAGATGCCTTAGAGTTGATGCTTTGTTCCATAGCTTGATGTCCTAGAGGCCCAGACCCCCAGCTGCTTTAGGAGTGCAAATTTGGTCCAGCCCATAGGAAACTTTGCAATAGGGTTTTGATTTGATTGCAAACCTTGCTAGGCAGAATAAAGATGTTTGTCAAGAAAACATGAATGCTGAATAGAGTTGCTTGCAATAATTGGAGTCTACATGCAAAAGAGAGAGATCTTGAAGCCCAGTTAGAGATTTTGGATATGATCCTGTCAACAAGGCTTTTACAGTTATTAGAGGAAAGATTTTTGGATAAGAGAGGGATTCCAAGGTACTAAAAAAAAATGTGACACTTCATATTACACACAACTACACATGTTTGTCTCTATACATTTTCAAAGAATGTGACACTTCAGATTTCCATAAAAGCAAATGATTAAGTGAATATGCAAATTAAATAAATAAAAAAAATGAAAAAAAAAAATCGTCTCAAAACAATTGTCTGACCCGGCATTTTACATATATATATATATATATATAAGTGGTAACAAATTGTTCCATAACTGCCCATTGTTCTTTTCAAATCTATTTTTTTTAATTGACCATTCAATAACATGACTATTTAAGGGATATTTATCATTGAGTGACTTGTTATTTAAGATTGAATTTTCCAACCACGTGAAATTTATCATCGTTATATGTAACCAAAAGAAAAGTACGTAGACATACAATGGGAATTCAAAGTTTCAAAAGAACACTCCATAACACGTGGTGATATGAAGATATTTGAAGTCATTGATGTCCCTTTTTTTTTAGTTTCAGTTATTTTCTTTTTATATTTATAATTAACCCATGAAATACTGTAAGTTTATTCCAAGAAAAAAAATACGAAATTACCTCCCTACTTTAAAAGTGTACAAAACAATTTTTTGTTTTGCGCTATGACATTGTTATCTGTGTCTAGGACTGCAAATGAACCGAGTCGTTCATAAGCAGGCTCAAGTTCGGCTCGTGCTCGTTCGTTTAGTAAATGAACCAAATCTGAGCATAATTTTTAGGTTTGTTTAGTAAACGAGCAGAGCTTGAACATTATTAAGCTCGTGAACAAGCTCATCTAAATTAAATAGTAAAATTATCTCATATTTGACAAAAGAAAGTGTTTAAATTGAACAAATCATAAAGATTGTTGTGAAAAGATTATAGGAATTATGCGGCCAAAACATAAAAATCATTAATAAAATATTATACTGATAGAAATATGTTAAAAATAGATACGCAACAACTCAATCGAGACAGTTATTGACAAGAATAATATATATTGCAATTGAAACGAGTCATTCATGAGCAAGCTCGAGCTCGACTCGTTAAGTTTGACGTTCGGCTCAGGCTCGTTTGTTAAGCAAATGAGTTAAGTTTAAACACATTTTTTTGATTCGTTTAGTAAATGAACCGAGCTCGGTTTGTTTGCAAACCCGACTGTGTCCAAAACATACTATTATGGACTTTTTTTATATCTTCATATTCACACCTTTTTTTTTTATGTATGCGCACAACATTGGCAATAAGGTCGATTTTATATGTTTTTATTTGATATTCCTTCCGTCCCAAATTATAAATTCTTTTGAGGGAATTTATGTTTTTAAGAGAATGACTTTTATTGTAGTGTTGGTGAATGAAATATCAACTTTACACATGGTCTCACCATAGTAATCAGATGGTTTATAGTGTATATGTTTTATAACTTTAATATTTAAAGGTTAAATTGGTAAATTGATCAAATAAAATATTTTGACTTTTTAAAGTGAATACTTATTTTGAGAAAGAAAAGTGAACACATATTTGGGGATGGAGGGAATAGAAGACTATTTGATCAAATATATAATAATTATTCAAGTTGTAGATTGTTATATTATAATCTTTCAAGTACCCATCACATTAGGGTAAAGAAATCAATTTGACGAGATTAGACTCTTCCAACCTATATACATACATATATATATACATACATATATATATATATATATATATATATATATATATATATATACATATATATGAGATTACTTCAAGCTTGACATTTTATTGAAAAATTCCTAATGCCAGCCAATCATTAATGTTATAGTCATGTGACAATGGGTTTTTAATGCTGATTGAGTTGTCACCAAGATGAAAAACAAATTTGTTTATTCTTAGAAAAGGAAACAAGACCAAATAACATTATTTTGTGATAAATTACATGTTTGTCTCTCTACATTTTCAAAGACAGTGACACTAGAAATTTCCATAGAGGCAAGTGATTATGTGAATTTTACAAAGTAGAAGGAAAAACCATCTTCTCCGAATAATTCATTGACCCGGCATTTTTTTAAATGATTTTGCAGTATGATATATATTAATTTACATACACAAATATATGGTAGATAATGACATAGATAATAAATAAATAGGAGTTACTAACATTCAAATTGCCACTCCAAAAGAATTTAGTACTTTTGTTATTAAAAGATATTTTTGAGTAATTATTTCAAAAAATACTATTAATAAAACAGAGAATCCGAGTTAGGGAAGGATGAGGCTAGCTATTCACAGAATGCAATAGCACGATTGCCGGCACCCGCCCCCGGAAATCCAAAAAATGGGATTCAATTGTCAACTGTCCCTATCTAAAATAGGATTAATTACGGATTGGAGCCATAGCACATGGTTTCAAACTCAGATTCAATTTCAAAGCTAGAAGGGTCAAATTAACATGGCCCTTGCTTGTAATTATATACAGATTGTTCCATTACTCCAGTTGTTCTTTTCAAATTCATCTTCTTAAATTGACTATTCAATATATTGACTATATTTTTGGGAGACTTATCATAGATTGACTTGCTATCTAAGATTGAATTTCCAGTTACGTGATTGGTTATGTGCAAACCAAAAGGAAAAAATTATAGACATTAATGTCATGTTTGGTATGTAGGAATAAAATGTAATTTTCATTCATTTTATTATTTTGTTTGGTATATCTTATTAAATGAGAATGATCATTCCTAAGGAATGAAAAACCATTCCATTAATAAACTTATGAAATAGTCATTCCATTTCTTAAGGAATGTTTTTAAAATATAAAATGACTAAAACAACTCTTTCACATTTCAAGTAAACAAACAATTCCCACCACAATCACCTTCCACCGCCGTCGCCACCACGACCACCTCCATTGTTCGCCATTACTATTTCCGTTATCTTTCACCATTTTTTGTAAAAAATTTATGAAGTACTATTATTTGATTAAAATTATATATTTATCACTAAGAGGGGTATTTTTGAAAAATTTTCTTTTAAGTTAATTCCATTCCTAAATAGTTTCATGTTTACAATCAAACAATAGAATGCGAATGATTATTCCATTTCATTCTCATTCATTCCCACTTGTATTCCATTTCATTCATGCATACCAAACATAACCTAATAAGATAAAGGAAATTCAAAGTTACAAATGAACATCCCATAAAATTTAATCACCACTATCATTTGTCTTCATAAACCCAAATTTAGATATTAACACACATGTTTTAATTTGAGATTAGAAGAGGAGGGCCCTATAGAAAACTTGCTTTATGATGCATTTATTTAGATTTTTAAGAATTTGTTACATTTGCGAATCAAAAAGTGTCTCCAAACAAAATAAGATGAATACAATAATTTGTCACATTTGATTGCATGACATTGAATAGAAGTGTTTGATTTTGAATGAGGAATGACAAAATTTAAATAAAATTGACATATTTAGTTGCATAATATCCTACTGGTCATAAAGTCACAAGAATGATAATAATAACTTTTTGGTCATTACTTTGACGAATACTAATGGAATCACTAATGTAAAACTTAATGCTAGGTGTTTCTTTTTTTTTTTTTTTTTTTTTTTCTAGTTTCATTAATTTCATTTTATATTTCTAATTAGCCAATGATATATTGTAAATTTTCTTGGATATACCCCATAATTTAGATAAAAATAATTACAAATATGTTTTGCGCTATGACATTGTTATTTGTATGATTGTGTTCAACGACTCTAACTACAAATAAAATATTTAAATTTTATAATACCCGATTGAATATGACTCATGATCACGTAGTCCCATCAACTGGTATAGTGTGGGCATGAGGTGCATGCATGAGAGTTTACAAATGCTCTAAATTTGATCAAATTAAGTCATATATTTCAAAACAACATTGATTCTAAAAGCTCTATAAAAATAACTTACTTTTCTTATGCATGTAACATTCTCATGTATGAATTCCAAAATTATTAATAGTGACGTTCATAATAAAAAAATATAGGATAAATTACACAAACCATCCCTGAACTTTGATCTAATTATATACACTACCCATAACGTTTCATTAATATCAGTTCCCCTTAACTGCATCGGAACAGTGATCCAGCTATTAGTAGTAGGGAAATGACTGATATACCCTCATATATGTGGAAATATTTCAAGACTTTTCTAGAGCCACATGAATTTACATAATTACCCTCAAAAATTTATCTTGTGGATAATACAAAACATAAATTTTATCAAATTTGTTCCCACTACTAATAGCTTTCAAATTTATAATAACAGAAATGCAATTAACATATATAATAAATAGTGAATAAATATATAATTTCTGAAAAAATATATAAATTCGAAAAAAAATATAAAATTATAAAAGTATTTAAAATTCGAAAAATATATAATTTCTGAAAAAATATATAAATTCGAAAAAAAAAATTATAAAAAGTATATAAAATTCGGAAAAATTTTTATAATAAGATGGTTCATTAAATATGATTATCCATATTTTTTTTGAATTTTATATACTTTTTATAATTTTATATATATTTTTCAAATTTATATATTTTTTGAAATTTATATTTTTTGCGAATTTTATATATTTTTTCTAATTATATATATATTTTTTGAATTTATATATCTTTTCCAAAATTATATATTTTTTCCGAATTTTATATATTTTTTCTAATTCTATTTTTTGTTTTCGAATTATATATATATTTCAAAAATTTATATGTTTTTTGAAATTTATATATTTTTTACGAAATTTATATATTTTGTTTTCTAATTTTATATATTTTTATACATTATTTTTGTTTTATCAAAATAACATATAGAATATAATATGGTGAATTAAGTAGGGGTATTATAGTAATTATCATTACAAAAGTAATGATTAAAATATAAATGTATGGGTAGTAAGGGTAAAATAGGGTTTTCAGTTCCAAAAAATTCAACTTTGACGAATATTTGAATTTTCTTGCGTTGACTTCTACCGGAGGGGGGAAATGTTACAACGGAACAAAAGTTAAGGGTGATAACTGATATTAATGAAACATTAGAAATAGTGTCTGTAATTAGGTCAAAGTTGAGGGGTGATTTGTGTAATTTACCCAAAAATATACGTATACTCTCGTGTATCTAACAACAGGGGCCACGAGAGAATATGAACAGCTTCGTCTTTGGCACAAATTTGTAATGAAAAAACAAAAGAAGTATGCTCCACACGTTTTGGTTTGAGCCACTTGTATTATACACATATATATATATATATATAGTCTAGGTTCTTCCCTTAACCTGCTTCCAAGAAACAAAAGTCAAATATCTTTTGCTTATATATACAGAGGAAAAAAAATTGCATATCTTTTGCTTATATATTCAACTATTGAACTTGAACTTAATTTGAGATTAAACCATGTTTTGTTAATGCAACTATACCTAAATATATGGAATTTTTAATTTTAATTAATTAGTTGATAAAAAAAAAAAATGCACACAATTACACATGGAAAGTTAACTAATAAAAAAAATATGTTTCCTTTCATGTACTCATAATCAATATTAATATATTCTTGGCACGTTTGTGTATATATATATATATTTAGTTTATAGCAACAAATCTTTTACTTTGGGCCCGTTTGGGAACTTGGTTTTGGTCTTGGTTTTGGTTTTGGTTTTGGTCTTAGTTTTGGTCTTGGGTGGTTTTAGGTAAATCTAAAACCAATATATAGTGTTTGGTAAGGAGTTGGTTTTGATTTTGGTCTTGGTCTTGGTATAATTATATATATATATACTAATATGTATTAAAAATATATAAATATGAAAAATATATATATAAAAAATTGGAAAAAAAGTAATTTTCGGGGAAAAAATATTTTTCCGAAAAATATAAAAGAATAATTTTTTGGAAAATAATTAATTTTTTCCGAAAAATTAATTTTTTCAAAAAAATAATTTTGGTCGAAAAAATATTTTTTTTCCGAAAATTAATTTTTCCGAAAATTAATTTTTTCGAAAAAATATGATTTTTTTCCAAAAATTTATTTTTTCGGAAAAAATAAATTTTTCCGAAAAAAATAAATATTTTCCGGAAAATAATTATTTTCGAAAAAATAATTTTTGTCAAAATTTTTTTTTTTCCCGAAAATTAATTTTTTCCAAAAAATTATTTTTTGACGAAAAAATAAATTTTTCTGAAAAAATAATTATTTTCCGAAAATTAATTTTTTTCCGAAAAAAATTATTATTTTCCAAAAAATAAATATTTTCGAAAAAATAATTTTTTGGAGAAAATTAATTTTTGTCCGAAAATATGATTTTTTCCCGAAAATTATTTTTTTTCCAAAAAAGATAATTATTTTCGAAAAATTAATTTTTTCCCGGAAATTAATTTTTTTTCGAAAAATATAAAAAAAATTTCAAAATAATTCATATTTTCGGCCATATATATATATATAGAGAGAGAGAGAGAGAAAAGTCAAAAATGGTGAGCCAAAACCAAGTTTTAGTGATTGGTTTTAGGGTGTCCAAAACCGGCCAACCAAACATGACCTTGGTCTTGAAATCAAAGACCAAGACCAAAACCAAAACCAAAACGGGTTACGGAGCATTTATGTTCTAAGCTTATCCAGCTATATATTCATTTTAAGACCGACAAATATTTTTAAAACGTCACTAAAACGTGTGATCGATCAGTCCAAAACTGGGTGCCAAATATGCCTATATAGTAACATAGAGATATGAAATATAGACATTAAACTAAAATAAATTATTTGTCATAAGGACTACTTTTTCATGGAAAGTTCTTTGATCCGTGGAGTACAAACTCGAAAACAGTTTTGTTTTTTTTATTGTTTATCTATTTCAAAAATAAAAATACGTTTGGTAAACGTATTTTTATTTTTCAAGAATAAAAATATTTGCGTTTACTAGTTCACTTTTTTTTTTTTTCAAGAAAACTGATTTATGTGAATAGTTGATAAAAATGATGAAAACACCAAATACAACTTTTAGTTGTTTTTTGAGTTTTTTCACTGTTTAGGGTACTACCTCCGCCACCGCCCCCATCGCCGCCGCCACCAACCCCGCCACCGCTAGCCCCCACCACCTCCGGGCGCTGCCGCCGCCAGTCACCTACCACCGCCGCCCCCCACCGCTGCCGTCGCCGCCCACCAATACCATTTTATTTTTCAATATAAATTTTGATTCAAATGTTTTTTTGTTTTTAGTTTTTTACTGAAAAAAACAAAGACAAATATAAAAATAATTTTTATATTTAAAGACAGAAAATAAATACAAAAAACAGGTTTTCCAAACGCACCCAAGTAAAACATGGAATTTATAAAGTCAAGTTAAACATTGAATTTATAGATTAAAAAAATAAAACTTACACTTGGACACGTTTTAAAAATGTTATCTAGAGGACGTGGCACAAAGTTTGGCTTGACCAGGTCAGCTTAATTAGTATGTGTGTGTGTGTTTTGTGAAATGTGTATATATAGAGAAGTCGGGTCATTTGTTCATCATATAGTTTCTTAATTAATTGAGAACATAACATAGAATTTATATATGCATTTAGTTATGGAGTCCATCAAGGCCATTCTCCTTGCACCTCTACATCGTTTCATCCATAAAGACTTCCATGAAGTTGTATCGAGGATGACTCTCATTGACAGGCTTCTCTTTCTTGTATATATCTAACCTTTGCATGTGATCTCAATTTCTCTCCCTCTCTCGCTGTATATATATATATATGTATCTATAATATATACTATAATTTATAGGTGTATATTACATGTATGAGTAAATTTGCATGTATGAGAAACTTAAGTATTTTTGTTAACTATCAATCTATTCCAAAAGTAAGGTTTTAAGAGAAAATATAATTTAAGTATTTATATCCTTCAATAATATTTCTATCTATATAATTTACACTTCTAACAAAACTTGTGATATCCAGCGGATGGAGAACCTAAACTCATATATATATATATATATATATATATATATATATATATATTATACACACATCCATATATAGTAATCCTTGCATAGCAAAAGTTCAATATATTTTTGTTAATCACCAATTTATTTTAAAAATAAATTTTTAAAGAGAATATAATTTAAATATTTATATTCTTCAATTTCTCTGCATAACTTGTTCATTTCAACAAAACTTGTGATGTATATTAATTTTCATTTAATATTCTAAGCACGCAAATTAATTAAATTTGTTAATTTCGAATGCAGATCCTTCACTCTATTGATAAATTGGGAATATGGCCTCGCTTACCTGTGTTCTTGGGGTTAATTTATCTGGCAATTCGTCGGCATCTTCATCAAGAATACAACTTGTTCAACGTCGGAAAAACTCCTGTCGGTGTTAGATTCAATCCCTCCGATTTTCCGTTCAGGACGGCCGACGGAAAATTCAATGATCCATTCAATGGTGGTGCCGGCGGCGAAGGAACTTTCTTTGGCAGGAATGTTCTTCCTGCTGCTGATGGAACAAAAAAGGTCGACGACTCAACCACCCCCCAACTCTTATAAACAAATATAAATTAATATATATATATATATATATATATAATCTTTTAAAAGATTTTTAACTTTAGTTACCTACTTTAGTATAATATTAGTGAAAAAGTAATTTGTCAAAAAAAAAATCATAATTAATAATCAATCGAATCATTTGTCATTTTGGATTTTCGGATAGATGCAAATCGATTGAACCACTCCAACTCTTATAAACATAATATATGAAAAATGATTATTCTTAAGATTTTCAACTTTATTTTCCTAGTTTAGTGTAAGATTAGTAAAAAAAGTAATTTGCAAAACAATATATATATATATATATATATACAGTAATAAATAATCAATCCAATCATTTGTCATTTTGGAGTTTCGAATGCTGTTAACTCAGTTATATCTAATTTTATGAGAGTACGGTAAAATTAGGGTAGAATTTAAAATTTGATTTTGTAACATGTATCTCACGTTTTAGATACACCCTAATTTTTTTTAACTTTCATATAATATATTCCTTGAATTTTTCGGGTAAGTTGTTTCATGATTATTTATTTAGTTTTTTATTTTTTATCTTGAATATATGCAGCTAATGAAGCCGGATCCAATGGTGGTTGCCACGAAGCTTTTGGCGCGCAGAAAATTGGTAGACACAGGAAAGCAATTCAACATGATAGCAGCCTCTTGGATCCAATTTATGATACATGACTGGATTGATCACATGGAAGAAACTAAGCAGGTCAGTTATCTACACATCTATATATAAATGTTATATGGTTGGTGTTCACAGTATTATTACTGATTTAGATAATATTAATATTCAAAATAAATATTGATATTTTAAAAAAATATTACGAAACTATATATAATTTATTGGATTGATACCATAAACTATAATATGTAGGATAAATTACAATTATATTCCCTTAAGATATGATTTATTACATTTTCACCCCTTGTCCTTAGGATAATTACAGTTTTACCCTTTCAAGCTTGTAGGTTGTAACAAATACCCCTGTGATGAACTTCCGGTGTAGTCAAACCCAGTCAATGCTAGGTGAAATATCTAAAATACCTCCAAATTTATTGTTATGAACATTTTGGCTCCAATCTACTAGATTAGTGTTTTTATTTTGCCCCAATTTTTACATCCTAATTGGACAATTAGGGACAAATCAGACAAAAAACACAATTTTTTACACCCTAATTGCAAAATATCCGGGGGTATATATGTCATTTCACTTTTTTGATCATTTGAATTGAACTTTGATGACCTAAAGGGGTGAAACTGTAATTATCCGAAGGATAAATGGTGAAAGTATAGTAAGTCATATCTCAAGAGAGTGTAAATGTAATTTATCCTAATATATATATTGCATGCCTTACAGTATTGTAAAAGCGTATGTTTGGCCAAAATATTGTGTGACTACTCATCTTGTAAAAGGTTATTTAGTTTAATGTATTGACTTGGATATTCATGTTTTAATCGACAATATGGTTTTTGAAGGTTGAACTCACTGCACCTAGAGAAGTTGCAAATCAGTGCCCTCTCAAATCATTCAAGTTTCAAAAGTCAACGGAGGTTCCCACAGGTTTCTATGAGATTAAGACTGGTCACATCAACATTCGAACACCCTGGTGGTAAGAAATTAAATTATATATATATACATATATAGATATATACTATATAAGTCTACAACATATGAAATATCCGCTTGTGAAGTTGATTTGATATACCTTTCAAAAAAATATAATTATTGATTTGAGATGTACATAGAAAATGACGTTACCCATGTATCTATCTAAGATCATCTGTAGTGGGAAGGTAAACGGGAGTGTTTAGGATCTGTGGAGAGCGAGCGCGTGTGAGTGTGTTGTGGAGTGGGGCACATTAGGTACTGGGCCCATGGCAGAGACTTGCCTTCTCAACGGCACATTCAGCGTGTGTATGAGTTCTTTTGGTATTTTTTTTTTGCAAATTGTATTGTGGTGAGCCCAGCTGAACTTTACATCTTTCATTTATTTTTCACATTCAATTCAATTAATTAAAAAAGTATAATATAATTTTTTAATATAAATTAATTTAATTTAATTTTGACAAAACTCTTATTTTTTGACTTTTAATTTACGTGAATATAATTATATTACTTTGGCTATGTTCTTTAATCTACAATGCAATATTAATTTTATAACATTCAATAATTAATTAATTTAAATAATTATAATTCAATTAACTTAAAATAAAAATATAATTTGCATATTTATTATTTTTCTTGTAAGTGAGACATTATTAATGTACTTTTTTATTTGTAGAAAATTTGATAATATATTTTTATTTGCAGTATTTAATATTAAATAAATTAAGTAATTAAATTATTTTGATTAATAAAGTGGAGAGAAAGATAGAACTCCACATCGTAGGACACATATTATATAAATAAAATATAGAGCCATATCACTACACACTATCCAAATTATTGACGTGACATTACACTTTATTTAAAAATGAAGTGACATGGAATGTGCACCACTCCAAATGCTCTAACATTTTAACGTGGTGGCCTAACTCGAATTTTGTCTCATTTTATGGGGCCGTACGAGAAAATAATTGTTAAAATAAAGTTTGAGTTGAACATTTTCAATCTTTATTAAAATCGGCTTTGCATGGGGTAACAACTTTTTTATTTTTTTTGAATATTTGAAAATTAGGCATTTACTCATATACCTGCCTCCATTAAACTCAAACTCTAATGTTTTTTTATTTGGAAGTAAGGACGCTGAAGAGTTGGGTTTTGGGCCTTGTAATAAGATGCCTCTTGGGTTTTGATTCTTTCTTGAATACATATGTGTGTATACCCACATATATATATATATTTCCCTTATATTAATGAGTATTTTTGTGAATGTTGAAGGGATGGAAGTGCCATATATGGAAGCACTTCAGAAAAGTTGAAGCAAGTGAGGACCTTCAAAGATGGAAAGCTGAAGATATCAAATGAAAGTGGGCTTCTTCTTCATGACCAAAATGGGTCTGCTTTGTCTGGGGATGTCCGTAACAGTTGGGCCGGTGTCTCCACTTTACAGGCCCTCTTTGTCAAGGAACATAACGCAGTCTGTGATGCCCTCAAGGTCCACCCTAATTTCACATTTTACAAAAATCTCATTATTCTATATCATTCAATACATTATATATTGAATGATATATATATATATTTCACTATGTAGTCTTACTTATGTATAATTTTGTGACGTTTCAGAAGGAATATTCTGATTTGGAAGATGAAGATTTGTATCGTCATGCAAGACTGGTGACTTCCGCTGTGATTGCAAAAATTCACACCATTGATTGGACTGTGGAACTTCTCAAAACCGACACGTTGCTTGCTGGGATGCGCGCCAATTGGTAAACGTCATTTTTAAAATAATAAAAAAAAAAGTAAATAACTAAATTGTATTAGAAAATAAAAATAAATAAGCAAATATATAAACATTTACAAAAGATTATTTGTAATAATTGTATTATATGGCTCTTTTTTCAGGTATGGGCTATTGGGAAAGAAATTCAAGGATACATTTGGACATGTTGGTGGAAGCATTCTTGGAGGGTTTGTGGGGATGAAGAAGCCTGAGAATCACGGGGTTCCATATTCATTGACTGAGGAATTTGTGAGTGTTTATAGGATGCACTCACTTATGCCAGACAATCTCCTCCTTAGGGACATCACAAAATCACCAGGACCCAACAAATCTCCACCCTTGATTAAAGAGTACCTCTCTCTCTCTCTCATCATCAATTCAATTACTAATGATATATATATATATGTAATGGCTAGTGAACTGTTCTCAACAACCCTGAAACTGTTTTGTTTAAGATAATTAATAACAGTAAAACAAATATTTTTATAATTGAATTTATGAAAATAATTTTCAAAAAATTCAACTAAACAAACTTTTTATAAAAAAATTATTTTACTTTTAATTCTCAAAAAATAAAAAAAACATTTTTAAAAATACAATCCAAGTACGCCCTAATTTCTTATGAAAATTACTTTAATCACGCCAATCAAATTTGATATATATATATATATTGTATAAAAAAGTTGAAAAAGTTGATTAAACATGAATTTTTTTATTAGGATGATTTTTTTTAATATATATTATAAGGTCACTTTTAGTTGAATAAATTTGATAAATAAAGTTGATGCATATAAAGTCTATTAAATTTTTTCTTAATTATTGATTTTGTATGTGTGCAATTTTAGGGTTCCAATGGCAAACTTGGTGGGCCATAAAGGTGAAAAGACCTTACAAGAAATTGGATTCAAAAGGCAAATGGTTTCCATGGGACACCAAGCAAGTGGAGCCCTTGAACTTTTCAATTATCCAGTGTGGTTTAGGGACCTCATTGCACAAAACGTGGACGGCACAGATCGAATTGACCATGTTGACTTACCAGCCCTCGAAGGTATGTACTGTACAAGTGACTAATCTCAGCCGTTCATTTAATTGATCATGTTGATTTAGTGATCTGATCTACGGTTGATGATGCAGTTTACAGGGATAGAGAGAGGAAAGTGGCTAGATACAATGAATTCCGTAGGGCCCTCCTATTGATACCTATAACTAAGTGGGAAGATCTAACGGATGATGAAGAAGCAATCAATACACTTGATGAAGTGTACGGTGGTGATGTGGAGGAGCTTGATCTTCTCGTGGGCCTCATGGCAGAGAAGAAAATCAAGGGATTTGCCATCAGTGAGACAGCTTTTGTTATATTTCTTCTCATGGCATCAAGGTAACAAAATTGACTTTTCATCAATAATATTTATAATATTATTAAATAATATTGTTGCTATTAATACTATTAGGCTAATTGTTTATTGTTATTAACCCCCTAGCTTTAAATTGCAAGAAAAAAATAATTCTCCCTTTTTAAATTATAAGGGTTTTCTTTTCATCAAATTAGACTTCGAGATAGTTTTAAATTAAAACCGTCGATTATATATTAAAACTTTCTTTGTTGGCTTTAAATGTATTTTATTAGAGTTATAGTTACTCTTCCTATTTTCATTATTTGTTGTTTATATGAATTTTTAATCAAAAAATGAAGCTTATAAATATACTACCACCACTTTATAGTAGAGCCAGTAATGTCAACTTGAAAAGACCTCATTGCCCACTAAAATTTTGTATAATACAAGGAAATTTTGTAATTTGAAGACCATTATGATTAAAAAAATCGATCCTAGATATCTGTATTTTTGTCATATATGACCAATTGCCATTATAACTTGACGAGCAACTAACGTACTAGAACTAACATGACAATATTTTGAAATGTAGAGGAGATTGTATAATAATTTCATTAATAGTTGAGGGAGTTTTATGATATATTTTTTTTATAATAGAGGAGGGTTTTGTAATAATACCCCTTAATATCATTTTTATGGGATATGTGTGTCAGTGTGTATATAGTGTATACTTATATATCCGTTGCATATACAATATTGCAGGAGGTTAGAAGCTGATAGGTTCTTCACATCAAATTTCAATGAAGAGTCATACACAAAGGAGGGACTAGAATGGGTTAACACCACAGAGAGCCTAAGAGATGTCCTTGAACGTCATTACCCAGAAATGGTAGACAAATGGATGAACTCCACAAGTGCCTTCTCTGTTTGGGACTCAGCTCCAAATTCTCACAATCCAATTCCAATCTATTTCCGTGTGCCCAGTTAATTCACACCTATACTTACGCACACACACACATATATATATATATAAATTATTCAGTTGTCCTGTAATCATTTATATTGCTTTGTATTAAAAACTATTTCTGATGGAATAAATTATTGCATATTTAAATATTTGTCTATTTACTGTAGTTCTACAACTTTTGATAATCTCTCTAATGTAAGCCAATCATATCCATTGTCAAATATATACAGTGTTAGGAACTTGGAATCAACTAATCTACGAAATTCATGCAAAACAATCTCATACAAATCGCGGGCAAAACTTAAATTACATTCATGGTCATAGCACCAACGAACTATCGGCACCAAGTAAAAATCAAATAGATGCAAAGCAATCTCATACAAATCACGGGCAAAACTTAAATTACGTTCATGGTCGTAGCACCAATGAACTATCGGCACAAAGTAAAAATCAAATAGGAAATACTTTATGAAGTGCCAGATCTCAAGTCGATCTTGCTTTCTCATATACATGGGAAAGCAATGAGAGCCCTTTATATCAAACAGATTTATGAGCTAAATAAAATGATATTACTGATATAATAAGCATATGGAGGTTAGAGACCTAAATATACAGTATTAAACTTGCACAAAATATATATCAATATTTTGTCCCCATAGTACATATACATTACATGTACACATAACCTACATGTGCAAATGAAAATGCAAGTGCATAAATATGATTTATCTTTCTTTTCCTAAATCGCATTTTACTTGGCCACCAACACAATCTAACAAATCCCAAGCACCAGGAATACAAATCAAAGCAGAAAGTACACAACTCACCAAGACAACCAAGTCAAAACCACAAAATCAAAGAAGTAATTCCCAAAACCACAAAGCATGACATTGAAGTCCAAAGGAATTAGTATTTTGAACAAGCTATTTTTTCTGTTCGCAATTCTACTACACAAAAACATTGAAAACGACTCACAGATAAACGAAAAACTAAAAACCTAAAATCAAATCATTATAGTCATAATATTGAAGAAACACCAAGTTTATACCGAAATCAAACTGTAAACACCATATAAGTGACATAAGAAGAGTTATCTGTTATATTTCGTCAAACCTCAGAACCCGGATCCATCTGGCTTCGCTTGTGTGTGCCCACTAGCGTCAGTTGCCTCCTCCGCGTAAAATTGCATCAACAACCTATACCTCTTCCAAAACTCTGGTGTGGTATGACCTCGGCCGGGTGAACACCTGAGCGCATCGAGCACTCCTACCAAAAGTTGTGTTTCTTTTTTTCATGCGAGGGGCTTGAGCTTTCAACTTCTTTACCCAGGCATTGAAACGCTCATGATCTTCTGTCCCCGGGATGCTTTCAGCAGTAGGAACGGTATCAGCATTGGACATTTCGGCTTTAGGAATTAAATGACCCTCCATTTAACTTTCCTAGATCAATTGAAGAAAAATAAGTAAATATCTTATCCTATGATTAAGAATTCAATTGAAATACAATTCCCTGTTGACACAAAGTTATTTACATATTTTTTAAGAATTCAGCCTTCGGAATGGTATCGCCATTGTCCCCCGGCAATGGTTTCCGCTTTAGGAATCGTATACTGATCTGGGTCGGGGATACATTCAGTTTTAGGAATTAAATGACCCTCCATTTAACTTTGCTAGGTCAATTGAAGAAAATTTTAAGTAAATGTCATATCCTATGACTGAAGTAAATGTCATAAAATTCAATTTATTTCTTAAATTGATGTTGTAATTCCAGATTTAAATACTACGGTTGAAGAAGATAAAATTGAATAACGAGTCTTATAATCAAAACAAATACACAAACACATCAAACAAGCATGGGCCAATAAAGATTACATGTATTTCTATCAAAAAACGCAAATCTCATCGCTTAGGAAAACCACCCCAACCAATATATGTTGTATGATGTATATTTACAATCTTGTATGTATTGATAAGTATAAGTAAACATATATTTTGATTTTGATGTCGATTAATAACAATGTTAGCTAAGTAAATAAGTAAATCAAAACAAGCATCGATCAAAAACGCAGAAGAAAGAGAAAATGAGAGAAATCATGAAACTTACACAATACAGCAATCTTTATTCCAATATAAGTCACTCTTATAATTTACAGACTCAAGAGAATATAGAACCAAAGTAGAGTCAAAGAAAGATTGAAGAAATAACAAAGAAAAGTTATGCCTAACTAAGAACACCAACTTTCCATATATAGGGAGAGAGTAAGAGAAAGGACAAGAATGAATCTTTCCGGTACACATAGGGCCCCATCGACAAAGACTCTTACCTAATTTTACTCGACAAAGATTCGATAATCATGCAACTTTTCCCAAAATTGGGTATTGAGTGGAAGTGATACTTGATTGACACAAAAAAGACACTCCACCAAAAGATTGACATGTGACAAATAACAGATTTCATTATCTATAAAGATAATATTACAATTATCTTATTCAACATCAACAATGACATCATAGAACTCAATAATTCTTCAAAACATCATGGCTTGCATCATATTGGACCCTTTGAGGCTTTAGCTGCAACTGTGGTGATCATAGCATCCCAATAGTCACCCATTGTAGCTTAATCATTATCAGGATCAACAAAATCCTCATTTGTAGCTTCATCATTATTTATTTTGGACCTATTACTACTAAAAGAAAAAAAAATATTTCCTCAGTCCCAATTTAGTTGTCCACTTTGCCTAATTTACTTATTCCAAATTAGTTGTCTAATTTCGAATCTCAATACAATATTATCATATACTTTCCCAAATTATCCCTCTTCATTAATTTTAAAAACGATAAGTCCCACTAAAAACTACAACTATACTATATCGTCAAAGGGCAAAATAGGAAACACAAAATATCAAAAAAATTGTGGAAAAGTCAAACGTGGACAACTAAATTGGGACGGAGGGAATATATATTTTGAGGCCCCTTCCCAACCTGAGGCCCAAGGCGGCCACCTTGCCCGTCTTAGGTCAGGGCCGGTCCTGGGAACAGTATGCATAACCACATGGCTTGCAGGGGATGCTTTTAACCTTACGACTTGTCCTAGGGATGCTGGTTTTTCAATCTTGGGAATTGTAGAACCACTTGCCCCGACCGTATATGTATATGTCACGGGGATGCTTTCAACCTTAGGAATGGTACACACATTGCCCCAGGGGATACATTCAGGTTTAGGAATCGTAAAGTCACATGTCTTGGGGATGCTTTCAACCTTAGGAATGGTAAACACATTGCCCCCGGGGATACATTCAGGTTTAGGAATTGTAAATTCACTTGTCTCGACCTTGGGTGTTTTATAGACCTTTGATCTGGTAAAGCTTGCAGTTTTAGGAATTAAATAACCATCCATTTAACTTTCCTAGATTAATTGAAGAAAAAAAAAAGTAAATACTACAGTTCAACAAGATAAAATTGAATTGAACAAGTCTTATGATTAAAACAATTGCCAAAAAGGTTACATGTATTTCTATATATATAGAACTCAAAAAACGCAAATCTCATCGCCTTAGAAAAATCCCAATCAATATATGTTCGTATGATGTATATTTACAATCCTGTATGTATTTATATGTACAAGTAAAAAAATATTTTGATTTTGATTTTGATTTTGACTTTGATGTCGATTAATAACAATGTTAGCCAAGTAAATAAGTAAATCAAAAGAAGCATCGATCAAAAACGCAAATCAGATGAATATCCATACATATATTCCTATATACATTGCATATCTATATACATAATTATTAGTGAATTGAGAAGAACAACGTACCGATCAACAAAGAAATCCCAATTTCGTAACCCTAGATCTATTGCAATCGAGATCTTTATAACCCTAGTTTAGGGATTTGGGCTTGGAACAATAGAATATAAGAAGAAAAGTTTTTGAATAAACAATATAAAAGGATTTCAAAAGTAATCAATATTTCTTTTCAAGAGATATTTTCTTTTATTCGGCTCTCAAATGTTTTTTAATTTTTTTTTTTATAAAGGTGAAACTCTATTATTTAATAACAATTATAATAGTATCTAGATTCTTTACTGTATTTGTCCTTTGTTGTTTACCTGACAAGATTTTTATTATTAAGAGTTTAAGAAATAATGATGTGAAATAAATTAATTTTATATTGAAAGGAGTGCTACTAATTAACACATTTTATGGTGTAAAATAATGATGTAAAATAAAGGGTCAGTTGGCTAAATAAAATTGGGTTAAAATAAAAAGAAAGAAAAAGCGGAAAAAAATGGGTTTAATTTTTCAACACATATTTATTGACAAATCAAAGGTCTAATGGCCGAACGGTGCATTCATGATATTTTGTGTATAATTAAATTATGTTTGGCTTCTATTCACGGTTGCCGCATCGGTCCATTATGGTATATATCGTCCGATTCGTAATATTTTTGGAAAGTGTCAATACCGTCACCGATACTCATTTTTAAGATTGATATTATCCGAGTCTGTTACACCGGTACTGCGATCGTTACCGAAATTGATACCGCGACGGCAAACCATACTTCTATTTTATTTTGAGGGTCTCATTCCGGCCAAATAATAAGATCACAGTAGAAAGGAAAGAACCTTGAAAATAATTAAATAAATACTTCTAACTAAACTTACTATATAATCAATGTACTAAGAATCATATTTCACGGCCCATTTGGCCAAAGAAATTGTAGCACAATGGTTAAGGATGCACTACTGAGTTTATTGTTAAAATTGATGAAAAAACAAAATTGGTATATGCATTAGGCTCTTACTGTATATAATATGGACACCAATCCTATATCAGCTCTTACTCTTTATGCCACGGAAGCTGTTTTGAGAAGCTGATGCCCTAATTTTTTTAAAACTTTTTTCCAATCTCAGACCCTAGATCTTCCAGCTTCCCTTGTGTGTGCCCACTAGTGTCGGGTGCATTCGCGTAAAATTATGATTACCATCCTATACCTCTAGTATAACTCTGGTGTGGCATGACATCCGTCTGGTGATCAGTTGAGCGCATTGAACGCTCCTGTCAAAAGTTCTCTTTCTTTTTCCCTATGAGGGGCTTCATTTTTCCCATCTCTTTATCATGGCTTGGATACTCTTAGGAGACCGACACCGGCCTCCAATGAATAATTTTGACGTTTTATCCTTTGAAATAAGATTTTAAAACATGAACGCATTCTTGGAAGAAAATATATCTTATAAGTAAAAAGTGACCCTTTATTGATGAATAGATTTATAAATAAAAGTTTTATGTGGGAAATAAATTAATTTTTATAGTTGATTACTAGTATAAATGAAATAAAAAAATTTGTGGTAAAGTCGTGGAAAACTTTTATTTTGATAGAAAAATTCTGGAGTTGTTATGAAAAAAAATATGATAGAAATTTTTTAGCGTTGTTACTAAAGTGATTTTTGGATGATATAAATATATTTTAAACTAAAAGTATTCAATAATATATTGTAATTACTATAACAATAAGGAGTTAAACTTTAACCAATATGTAGGGAAAAAAATTCAAAATTAAACTTGAAGACTTTTCAAAGAATAAAAATAATTTTTTTAGAGAATCTAAACTAAAAGTTTCAGCGATTTCTTTTTATACTCAAGTAACCTGAAAGAGAAACTCGTCTTCCACTTTGTTACAAAGTTTTATTTTGAAAAATTCCATATAAAAAATGCCCTTTTCAAAAATTATATATATTAATTTGTTTAGCTCTTCTACCGGTCTCAATTGTACCAAAAGTTATTAAATTGGAATTAAAATAAGTTGAATAGATTACAATTCATCATGATTGATATTCTTCACTTGAAAATTGCTTAATACTTTGAAACTAATTTTATGATATAATCATAGAATAATGTAGATGAATACACGACCTAAATGTGCGTCCAAATTAAAGAAAATGAAATAAAATAATAAAGTATAAGTTTTTTTTTTGGTATATAAAATTTGGAATAATGTTGAAATTCAAGTTCACTCAATTAATGAGATTATAATGGAAATAAATTAATAACAAAATCTTACCATCTTTTTGTTTTTGATATAATATTAGTATTCTTTTATTTTTTCTTCATTATGGCTACAAAGAGACTTTTTAAATTTTATTTAAGTTTTTTGTTGTGTAATTTATTGGGCCACTAAATTTTGGCCTTTGTAAGGCCATGTTTGGTAGGCGGTCTTTCTGGTCTGGTCTGGTCTGGTCCGGTCCGGTCCGGTCTGGTCCGATTTGGTCTGGTCTAATCTGATCTGGAAAAGTCTGTTTGGTAAGCGGTCTGGTCTTACTATTTATTTATTATTTATTGTAATATTTATTTATGTATTATTTATTTATTATTTCTTCACTTTATAATATATTTTATTATTTATATTATTAAATTATTATTTATTAATTTATAAATATATTCTATTTATTTATTATTATTTCATTATTTAATTCATTTAATTTATAAATTATTTATTCATTTTTAATTATTTAAAAATATATTTTATTAATTTAATATTAATTTATTATTATTATACTCATTTTTTATTATTATTATGAAGTATTTATTCATTATTATATTTACTTATTATTTATTATTATATCTATTTATTATTTTTATTATATTTATTTATTATTATTATTTATTTCATTTTGTTTATTATTTATTATTTTAATTATATTTTTAAATATGTTTTATGTAATTTATTATTATTATTTATTATTTAGTCCATTTTTTATTATTATTATATTTATTTATTATTATTGTATTCATTTTTTATTATTATTATGTTTTATTTAATTTATTATTTATATTATTAATTATTCATTTTTAATTATTTATAAATATATTTTATTATTATTATATTCATTTTTTATTATTATTAGGTATTATTTATTTTATTTTGTTTATTATTTATTATTTATATTTTATTTTTAAAATATGTTTTATTTAATTTATTATTATTATTATTAATTTTTTATTATTATTTATTCATTTTTAATTATTTATAAATATATTTTATTAATAAGACCAGACCGGACCACCAGGAACCACCTTTTTTTTTTGTCTGAAATGAGGCCATTTTGGTCTGATTTGGTCTTATTTGGTCTAACAAAAAATTTGAGACCAATGCTACCAAACACGGTCTGGTCCCATAAAACGCAAGACCAGACCAGACCACCTGAGACCAGACCACCTACCAAACAGGGCCTAAGTATTTTGGAGGGGCCAAACTATGCCTATAATTTATTTTTTGCTTAAATACGTATATAAGATGTATAATGTTAGAAGATGTTGAAGATAATGGTAGAGAGTAATATATTTTAAGTATTATTTAATTCCTTATGAAATTGATTGCTACCAAATAATTTATGGGATCGCCATTTGAATTTCGAACTCCACCAAATCTACTGACGGAAACTTTATTACCAAGCTTCCATTTTTTCTTGTGAGCCTTCATTATATAGGTGAGGTTTTCCCTTACATATATATATATATATTTTACTTACATATATATATATATATATATATATTACTTACAACTTCAAATTCAAACGCAAATGGAGAGAAGGAAAAACAGGATATCATCAATGGATAATCAGAAATTTGGACTGAGAAGATCAGTTTGAATTGCTCAGCGCTCTGGCTTTTTCTTTCCCCCATCTTATTATACATCGATATAAATATATCCATATATATGTACACCCATTATATATATATATATATATATGTATATCAGTGAGTGTAGTGCCTATGACTGTTATGAGTAATCTGATTTGTTATATTAATGTATTCTTGTGGAAGCGCTTTTATAATTAGTGAGTGGTAAGATTAAATTAGTTTATATTTTGAAAGGAAATTGGCGGGAGCAAATAATCAAATAAGGCGATTCTTTTCCTTTTTCTTTTGTTTACTATTCGATAGAAACACTTTTTTCAAATTTGAAATTCAAATCAATTCACGATGTTCAAAAATCAGAACAAAAGAAAGGAAAAATAGCATTCTAAGCTAAAAGAGGCATTTCCACACTCAGCTGTTTCTCAACCATTTCTGCAATACCAATGTAAGTTTTATATATACATACACAAACACATACATATCAATATATGTGTATGTATATGCTTATTCAATCTGTATATTTTGTCTTTTCTTTCCATGCTTGAATCTAATTTCTTAAATTAGAGTTCTTTTTTCCCTATGCTTTCCAATTTATGTTTCTGTTTTCAATCTTGGGTTCTCTTTAGGGTTTAATTAGGGACATAATATGGTATATTAAAGATTGTCCCTTTATTATTTCCTGGATTTTTCATTTCCGATGAAAATACAAGAATATTACATTACCTGAAAATGCCAAAATTATTTGGTTTTTTGTTTTGGACGATTTAGGGTTTGATTTTGTTCTTGGAATAATAACACCGGATTTCCTAGGCTAAAAGAGTCATCTCTCTCTCTATACACAAACACATATAAAGTTTCTGATTGTTCTAGTATGAGGTAGTTGTTGAAAATAATAAACTTGATTATGTGTTTTAGGAGTTACATAAGTTTTATTAAGTGTCTTAATGTTTGTGTTAGTGGGGGTGTTAGTGGTAGGCAATAAAGCTATGATAAGTGATAGGTATAATAGTGGGAGTTACACCACTAAATGTTATGTTAGTGGATTAATGAGTCTTTATTTGCATTTAAATATGATAGTTATATGTATATTTTGAGGCCTATATAAGGTTATGTACTTTATATGTTTTAATCAAGTTGAATAAGAGAAATAAAGTATTTTCTCTAATTCTTCTTCATACACTTCTCTTCCTAAACTCTAGGCTATTATTTCCAACAAAGTGGTATCAGAGCTAGGTTATACCAAAAAGTGAGAGCCACCAGAACAGGTCGGCACGAGAGAGCCAGTATAGGCCGGCGCAACAGAAAGTGTGAGTGAAACACCTAGTGCAAGTGAAGCACAAGGCGCAGCCAGAAGGTGTGAGTGAAATACCTAGTGCGAGTCAAGCACGGGGCGCAGCCAGAAGGTGTGAGTGAAACACCTAGTGCGAGTAAAGCACGGGGCGCAGCCAGAAGGTGTGAGTGAAACACCTAATGCGAGTAAAGCACATGCGGTACATAGAGATAGAGAGAAAAAAAGACCACAAGGTGGTCATGATCATCCACTAATGTATGGATGATGCAATGCTATAAAGGGTTGCTAGTGCGAGTAATGCAAAGCAAGTATGAAAGATTCTTCAAAATTCTTTCCAAGAAGGTGAGCAAAGTGAAGAAGAAGGAAGTGTACCTCAAGTTCATGAAGTCACAAGATCAAGTTGCTGATAATTTCACTAAGGCCCTCAAGTTTGAAAGAATTTCTGAAGTTGATGAGTTTACTTGAAGTAGGAAAATCAAGTTTAAGGGGGGGTGTTGAAAATAATAAACTTGATTATGTGTTTTAGGAGTTACATAAGTTTTATTAAGTGTCTTAATGTTTGTGTTAGTGGAGTGTTAGTGGTAGGCAATAAAGTTATGAAATTAATAGGAATGTTAGTGGGGATTACCCTATTAAGTATTATGTTAGTGAGTCTTTATTTGTATTTAGATATGAGAGTTACATATGTATTTTAATGCCTATATAAGGGTATGTAGTTTACATATTTTAATCAAGTTGAATAAGAGGAATAAAGTATTTTCTCTAATTCTTCTTCATACACTTCTCTTCTTAAACTCTAGGCCACTATTTCCAACAAAGTGGTATCAGAGCTAGGATATACCAAAAAGTGAGAGCCACCAGAACAGGTCGGCACGAGAGAGCCAGTATAGGCCGGCGCAGCAGAAGGTGTGAGTGAAACACCTAGTGCAAGTGAAGCACATGGCGCAACCAGAAGGTGTGAGTGAAACACCTAGTGCAAGTGAAGCACATGGCGCAGCCAGAAGGTGTGAGTGAAATACCTAGTGCGAGTCAAGCACGGGGCGCAACCAGAAGGTGTGAGTGAAACACCTAGTGCGAGTAAAGCACGGGGCGCATCCAGAAGGTTTGAGTGAAACACCTAGTGCGAGTAAAGCACGGGGCGCAGCCAGAAGGTGTGAGTGAAACACCTAGTGCGAGTAAAGCACGGGGCGCAACCAGAAGGTGTGAGTGAAACACCTAATGCGAGTAAAGCACATGCGGTACATAGAGATAGAGAGAAAAAAGGACCAGAAGGTGGTCATGATCATCCACTAATGTATGGATGATGCAATGCTATAAAGGGTTGCTAGTGCGAGTAATGCAAAGCAAGTATGAAAGATTCTTCAAAATTCTTTCCAAGAAGGTGAACAAAGTGAAGAAGAATGAAGTGTACCTCAAGTTCATGAAGTCACAAGATCAAATTGCTGATAATTTCACCAAGGCCCTCAAGTTTAAAAGAATTTCTGAAGTTGATGAGTTTACTTGAAGTAGGAAAATCAAGTTTAAGGGGGGGTGTTGAAAATAATAAACTTGATTATGTGTTTTAGGAGTTACATAAGTTTTATTAAGTGTCTTAATGTTTGTGTTAGTGGGGGTGTTAGTGGTAGGCAATAAAGCTATGATAAGTGATAGGTATAATAGTGGGAATTACACCACTAAATGTTATGTTAGTGGATTAGTGAGTCTTTATTTGCATTTAAATATGATAGTTATATGTATATTTTGAGGCCTATATAAGGTTATGTACTTTACATGTTTTAATCAAGTTGAATAAGAGAAATAAAGTATTTTCTCTAATTCTTCTTCATACACTTCTCTTCCTAAATTCTAGGCTACTATTTCCAACAGTAGTTTATGTTCAAACAGGAAGTGATATATATATATATATATATATATGTATGTTTATGCCTGAGAATTGTTCAACAAAATGCCTCAAACAAAATTTGGGTAGGAATGGGGGAATATATATATATATATACACTCTATTATACTACGACCCTATTTATAAGTTTGGTTAATATTTTTGCTTCATATTATGTTGCAGGGAGTGTAGCCCGAGTGTTTCCTGAGTACCAAAATATTATTAGAATTTGAACCCGAAACGAGAAAGCATTATTTTAATATTTTTATATGTTCTATCATTACAATAGTACAAATTACGACTGGAATTTTTTATATTTTCTCTTCTGTATCTATATTCTTGTGAGTTTCATGTTACGGATATGTTGTTTTAGATCCTATTTTTTGTTGCATTTTTCTTTTGGTAAAAATAATAATCATATTTATCATAATTTGAAAGGTGGTTGCTTGGTCAAGTAGAGAAAAGATGACAAAAAGCGCACCTTTTCTTCCCGAAGACATCATTTTCTACATCCTCCTTTGGTTACCTGCCGAGGTTCTTTACAATGTGATGAGGTATGTTTGTCGAGAGTGGTATAATCTGATTAGTGACCCAGGTTTCATCAATGCACACCTTCAACGATCAACTGATGGCCTCTATCTCCGAATGTCGGCCATTAGAGATTCAATGTGTGAACTGGAGGAACACAAGTGTAATATTTCGCAACCACAAGTTGTTGGACACAAGCTTACTCCATGTGTGTTGGATGGTTGTGATGGTTTGCTTTTCTCAGTTTGCTTGGATTGTAAGCAAGTCTTGTACATTGGGAATCCTATTACGAAGAAAATATGGACCCTTCCGCAATTATCCTCTAGGACATGGCGTATATCTTGCGCAAGTTTAACATATGTTGCCTCAATCGGGAGATACAAAGCGATGTTTATTCGCCCCGATGAAAATTCAAAGTCGGAGGATGCCTGTCTAATATTAACTGTGGGAATTGATAAAGCTTGGAGACGGATTGATACTAAACATCTTCCAAACTTTCGGCAGTTTGCTTTCATTTGTAGGGTTGTTTCTACGGGAGGCTATACATATTTGACTCGTGATGATGCTTCTCATTTTTTTGCTTTGGATGTTGAAGCTGAAGTATTTCACCAGTTTCTTGTTCCAAATGTCTACCACCAAGCAATAAGTGGCCATTATATAGCATGGAGAAATTTTATAGCTTTGGTAGCGCATTGCGGTGGATTTGTCTGGGAGCTTTGGGCCTTGACAGATTTGAGTAGAGGAGAGTGGACCAGGCTTTACAACATCGATTTGAGTGGGCAAAGATGCATGATTGAGCAGTTTGTCCCGTATGGTGAACCGTCTTTACATTGCTACTTGTTGAAAAATAATTTGTCTCTGGATCGTTGTTTGGTTCCCGTTGCCTCGTTTGAGAAAGGAGAGTTGGTGATTTTGCGCGGATCATTTTAGAACTTGCATTCTTTACAACCTCAAGACGGGAGAAGTTTCTTCATTCGTTAAAGGATATAAGGACAGTCCGATGTCTAAGTTATTTTTACGTCATGCCAACAGTTTGGTTTCATTGTAAACCACGTACTTCCCGTCCTTTCGGATTCTCTATGGAGGTCCTCTAGTGCTGCTCTTGAAGTTCCTTCTTCAAGGTGGGGGATCTATTTTTGTAGTTTCCCTGCTGCTTATTATCTTCTTGATAACTAAGATTTATAATGCAATCATTTGACTTTTGATTGAATTATTATTTTACTCACTACTAATGTTAGAATATATATATATATATATATATTCAAATGTGGAATCCTAAGTAGAATTCTTGGCATCATAGTGGCATGGTCTAGTTTTGACTGCCTCTAGAGTTTAGGTTATGAACCTGTGTATCGAACAGATATTTATCAAACAGATAAATGTCCATGGAACAATCTGGAGTTGGAAATTCGGAGAGTAAGATTTCAAGGAGGGAAATCACGGCAACTCCCTTCTTTAATAGTCCATTTCGAGCAATCAAACTATTTATTGTCTGATTCAACTTTTACTTCAATGCATCAATTTCTTCCCTGAAGTTGGAATCAGTATGTTAGGGAAACAATAATGTAAGAAATACATTATTATTAAAAGTAATAATTGTTTAAAACATCATTTATTCATTTCAGCTTAAAAAATATCATAAATAATCATTTGTATTTTACTAACAATTATTCTCCCAATATACCTCATCTCTTCGGCATTTTGATTTCTAGCATCTGTTTGCTTGTCAACATCGTCATCATTGGCCTTCCCAAGCTCGCAGTACTCTTGATTACCAGTATCACTGAAAAGAGAGAAAATTATTAGGCGCAAGGATAAATAACCGTAGATTATAAAACTAATATACAAACCTAATACTGTAAATACAACATAAAATTTTCAATATATTGTAAAATAAAACAAAAATGTTATTTGAATATACCCCAGAAGTTGGACATCTCCATCATCATGTGCACTATCAGAATCGGAGAAAGCTGCTTCATTAGTCCTATCACCAAAGATTACTGTTTGTGAGGACTAAGAATGCGTTACATTAGCAAAAATGTGAAGAAAAATAAAATATATATATCATAATGACAGTTGAATTACCATTTAGCCCTATCACCCAAGAACAATGAATATTAGTATAATTTAGCATATTTAAAATTTGAAGAAAAAAATAAGACCATATAAATAGTTACCTCGTCTCTACATCTGGCCTTGCATCTAGTGGAAGTTGTTCGATGCCTTGTGTTGGTTGACTAGTCCTATTCCCAAACATTGGGGGAAAATAAGCATAATAATTTAGAATGTCTGTTTACCATTAAAAAAAAAAAAAAATTCAAAATGTCATATATATATATTGAATTGTTTGCAGATATGATTCAATTTGCAATTTCGGAATAGTTGGCTTTAATATCATTTGTTGGGTCACAAGATTATTATCACACTAAAATTTATGGAGAATAAAATATAAATAAAGGAAAGAGGGAACTAAGAAAAAAAATTCCTTATTACATGTGTCTTTTAATAGTTACATGTGCCTTTTATAGGCTTACAAATTCTAAACACATAATAAACTAATACACACATTACATGAATTTTATTTTTTTTTTCCAAACAATAACAACACACATACATATTGAAGTTATCAAATCTTATTTGATTAAAAAGAAACATTTATAGCAATCCCATAAATAACACATGGCTACTTGATTTTTATTTTACCAATTTAAACTTACTTTCAACCGGTGTGACTCTGGTCAAGGCAAGGAGGGGCGATGAGGATGAGAGAGACAGAGATGAGCGGCGTTGGAGATTAGATTGTAGAGGATGGTTTGTGCGGTGGGTGAAGACAGAGATGAACTCATCTTGTTCTTGACGCTACTGTTCTTGCCCTTGTGGTTGTGGTGGCTTAGGTTTTTTTTCATAATTGAAGACCTCCACCGATTTTTGCCGCCACCGGAAAATTCCCAGGAAACTCCAAAGCTCCTCCTCCGCCTCCGGCCGAAGTGTGACGATCAGATAACACCGGTGAGAGTTGTTGATGTGGTTGAACAGATCCGTCATGGCACAAATATCACAAACAAACATATTCAATAATATATATATATTTATATATTTATGTAATCCATATATAGATCTCTATACATATGTATTTGATGTTTCAGATTAGAAGGAACTAATGGGTAGTGTCCATCACTATTATTAGACCTTTGGTGTTTTTTTTTTTTTTTTTCGAATTTTCATATTTTTGGGTAAGGATGAAAATTTTGTAGATCTTGGATATTCAACCGGAATCCAAATATTAAGCTACAATAAAATGCATATATAGATATATATTATATTGTTTTAATAATAATTTTAGATATTATTATTCTTAAATAAAAAAGTTAAGTTGAGATTAACATTAAGGTTAGGTTTTGACTAAGTTAGTTTAGAAGGGCAAATAAGTAAAATCATATTTAAGATATATTTGAATAAAGTTATAATATAATATGATGGGTATTTAGGTAATTTTGACTTTTCAGTTGCGAAATGATTAATTATCCAAACAAGAGAAGAAACTTAAAATATGTCCAAAAAGAGGGGATAAAAGTATAATTTATCTTATATATATTTAGAGTTAGATGTAATAAACCCTAAATTATGATCAGATTTGCAAATAACCCCTTGAATTATGAATTATGCAACAAACCTCCCTCAATTATCACATTTGTTGCAAAATGCCCCATTTTCTTAATTTTTTTTGTAAATGACCTAAATGCCCTTTCTTTAATAATTGTTACTTAATACATTTTTCTTATTAACTTAGATTATGAAAAAATAAAAAATAATTTGATGGCATATTCATTCAAACTAATATAGAATTATAATTGATTTTTTAAATTTTATGTTTTAAATAATTTAGTTAGGTTGTTTAAATAAGAATTAAATATAATTCTAAAATGCTTAGCTATTTAATTAAAACTATTTATATATATAACATGAGAAAATCAAAAGTTAAAAACGAAAAAAAATATCAATTGTAGTTCGAATTATTTTTTATATTTCGGATTTAATTTGTAGTTCGGTTTTTTATATATTTTACCTTAATTACGTAAACCCCCCCTAATTTCAGTGATAGTTTTGTCCGAAATTATAGGAAATGGGGTAAGTTGATATAATTTAATAACGTCAAGGGAGTTTTTTGTAAAGTTAATCTTTTTTAAAACCATAAGGGAGTTTTCTGATAATACCCCTAACTTTTACTAATTCTCATTGCAATTAAGTATTTTATATCACCCACATGATTCAATCAAAAAGTTCGAGGACTTAAATTCACATTAAGCAATTGAGGATTTAATTGAACTTTTTGATTGTTATATTTTGCCTCCCTTAGAGTATTTTATAAATTAAAATATATATAAAATAGTTAAATTATAATTAATGAATTGAAATAATATTTAATTTTAATTCTCAAAAAGAAATTAGTTTAGTTTTTAAAATTATTTATTTATCTATTAATAAAAATAAATAAATAAATAAGTAAATGACTAAAGGGAGCCAAGTGCGAAACGGTGTAAATGAATAAAGGCCCAAATGAGTGGAGGGTATTTTGGTCCAACATGTCCGGAAGCAGTTGTACACTCTCAAAAGATTTGGGTACCCTTCTCTGAGCATAAAAATATGAACCGGGTACCATCCATGATTGGCCTTTCAGTCATAGAGGAATCTTTCAAACCTAACACTGATCTACTTCTCAAAACTTGGCCCAAAATCCCAATATTAAGGAAGAAGAAAATCCCAATATTAAGGAAGAAGAAAGTAGTCATTTTGTAGATTACCAATTAGTAGTAGAATGTTTCTATCCTCTTTTCAACTATTTATGCATTTCTTATTGTGAATAATTCTTTTCTAGTATTTTGTATATATCATATACCATTCTTAATGTTACTTAGGTGTTATTTGATAAAACTAAAAAATTAAAAATTAAAAATTTTAAGAATTAAATTTTAAGTTTTGAATATTTAAAGTGAAAACTAAATATAAATATTCTTTTATATGATTTAACTTTTTATGTTTATGCGTAAAAGAAGATTAAGAAGTGAATTGTTGCTGTTAGACAATACAAAATGTCTCTACATTAATTGGTCCAACTAAGACCACTGCAACCATTTTCATAGATGATCAACCCTCGTTTAGGGACTGTTTGGACCTTTTATATAATATATATATATAACTTTTATATAAAAATCATCATTCTTGCCTTTTTAGATGTAAAATTAATTATTAGATTCTTACATACACATTTTGATAAAATATAATATAGCCAATCTGTTTAAAACCAATAACTACTTACAAATAAACATAAAATTTTACCAAAACAAATAATAAACTAAAAAAAAAAATTGTATTAAAGAAATATAGAGTTAGTACACTATACAAAGCCTCACAAAGGATAATTGTGTAATTCAAATTCATTATAATTAGACTAAATTAAAAGGATATAATGAGATAAGTGATATTTAACAAAAAAAAAAAGACAAAAAAAAAAAAATGAAACAAAAGAAATGGCCCTCTTGTTGAGATGAGAGAAAAACCAATAAAAGAAAAAAAATAAAGATAATAAAAAATTAAAACAGATAATATTCAATTAAACATGCCCCTAACAGATCCACATTTGCTTAGTGCCCTGAAGATACAAATCCAAATTGGTGGTGTTACTTTGGTAACCACTACTTTTGCTGCAACCCATCATTATCAGATGGCTTATCGCCTGCAGAATCATGACTTAAATATGTCTCTTCCTACCTCTACTGATTAAACACTTTTGCTTTCCATCAACACCTCACATCAAGTCACATGTTCTCACATCCCTAAATAGATTACTCGCACTGAAGTCATTAAGCTTCTCCCAGAATCTTGGATGACTGCTTATGAAAAAATTCATCTCCACCAACCTATCACCATTCAATTTGTTGATCTCACCTTCACCTCCCGTCCCCATGGAACTAGGGTAAACAATACACTTACCCTTTTGCCCATGTTTGAATATTAACTCTTGTCTTCAAGCATTAAAATGTTATAGAAGTAAGGTAGCCTTTTCATTAGTAAATGAACAAATAAATTCGTGTTACATTAGTGATGTTTATGTGAACTGAACTGCAACCATAGGAACAACTTTTTAAAGTAATCTTAACTTTCAAAAAAGAAATGTAACACTTATGTGTCTCTCTAATGCAAAAATTACAAATTCATGACAATTTTATATATGTATATACATTATTCATGATGATTATTTCATGAATCAAATTAAATGATAGTTAGCAATTTTCTTTTTCTTTTCCTTTTTGTAACTGACAAGTAAATTTGGATTTTGTACAAGTTTAACATTATGAAATTTATCTTATAATATAATCATGGTGTGGATGGCTCCATGAATTAACACCCGTTCATTATAAAAAATTAGAAATAAATAAAAAAAATAAAAAATGAAAGAATGAGTGTGATTTTGGTAAGTAAAAATTGAATTTATATTAAAATTAAAATTCAATTATAAAATTATAAAATTATTTTCATGATATATCATGGTTCATCGAATATTCATTCGATACTCATTTTTAGGACCAATATTAAATCATATGAAATCATTTAAACTTTATATATATATATATATATGTTTATATGTTTAATTGGTTAGGATGAAATAACAATCATGGTACTGGAAGTATAGAAAATCCTTTAAGCAAGATTCTATTTGATTCTTTAGATGTTAATACATAATAAATAGTAAGCATATTGCAGTGACTAGTAATCAATGGTATTTTTTCTTTTAGTAAATTGAATGTTTAAACTACAAAGTTGTTTTACTAGCTATTTTGAATGTACAGAGGAGTATCATAAGACAAAAATTGCAGCAAAACATTCATACTGATGAGAAAGGAGATATTGAACAGCTGTTTTTTTTTTTATCTGAACTCTTCATTGAGAGTACAAATGGTTTGAAGGTTTCAGACAGGCCATTACACAGCTGGACAAGTTATAAAACTGCATCATACAATACAAATACTAAAAAAAAAAAAAAAAAAAAAAAAAAAGCATAATAGAATTATAGAATTGGATAGATACGTCAGAAACCCTCATGGCTGGGAAAATTATAGAAGTGATTAAAAGCCTGCAAACAATTCTATTAGCAAAAGCATAATAGAATTGGATAGATACGTCAGAAAGCATATAGAGATCAGAGTCCTTAATATATAATGTCACAAAATACATATCAATATGTTGCACCTACAGTACATATACATATACGTATACATATGGAAAGGGATATATATGTTTTATCTTTTCTTTTCCCAAGTCAAATTTGACTTAGCCACCAACACAATTCAACAAATTCCAAAGCACCAGGAATACAACCTATCAAAGCAGAAAGTAAAACTACTCACCAAAACAACCAAGTCAAAACCACAAAAACAAAAAACTAATTCCCAAAGCCACAAACGCAAGAGATCAGAAATCTCCAACTCAATAATAGAGAAAACCATGACACTGAACTCCAGGAATTAGTATTGTGATGAAGCTATATTTTCTGTCCACGGTTCTACTACACAAATACATTGAAAACGGCTCGAATAAATAAATTAAAAATTAAACTCAAAGCATTATAGTCATATCATTTCTCAAGTTTATACGGAAATAAAAACATCAACACCATGAAAGTGAGATAAAATACCTAGCAAACAAAAATAAAGCCTCCACAAGAAGAGTTATCTGTCATACTCAAGCAACCTCATCCTTCACTGGAGACGGGTTGCATTTATAATAAATATCTGGAAATCCGAGCCTAAGCCTCCTCCAAAACTCTGGTGTGAAAATTAATCTGCCTTGGGATGGTGACCAGCTGACCTCCTTGAGCATTACTTCCAAATGCTCATATCTAGCGGCCGAGCGATTGAGATCTTCTTTCACTCTCTTGATCATGGCATAGATTTCTTCAGTTGGCGGAGGTACCTCAGGCTCAGTACTTGCACACTTAGGCGGAGAACCCTCAGTTCTTGCACGCTTAGGCGGCCTTGCACGCTCATGCGGGTTAGGAATTCTAGAACCATTTGTCGCGGGGACGCTTTCAATCTTAGGAATAGTATAACCTCGTGGCCCGGGGATGCTTTTAACCTTACGACTTGTCCTGGGGATGCTTTTAACCTTACGAATTGTGCTGGGGATGCTGGTTTCAACCTTGGGAATTGTAGAACCACTTGCCCCGACCGTATATGTATATGTATATGTATATGTATATGTCCCGGAATTGCTTTCAACCTTAGGAATGGCACAGCCATTGGCCCCGGGAATACATTCAGGTTTAGGAATTGTAAAGCCACACGTCTCGGTGATGCTTTCGATCTTAGGAGTTTTATAGCCGTTTGATCCGGTAAAGCTTTCAGCTTTAGGAATTAAATAACCCTCCATTTAACTTTCCTAGATCAATTGAACAAAAATTAAGTAAATATCATATCCTATGATTAATTCAATTTCTCTTTCAAACTGATGCTGTAATTCCAGACTTAAATACTACAGTTGAAGAAGATAAAATTGAATAACAAGTCTTATGATCAAAGCAAAGACAGTGTTAGGACATCAAACAAGCAGGAGCCAAAAAGATCATATGAATTCCTACTATTTAAATACCAATAATCCTGTATGTATGTATGTGTTGAATCTGTTGATATGTATAAGTAAACATCGATTTTGATGTTAATACCAAATTAATAACGATGCTAGCTAAGTAAATTAAGCAAATAAAAAAAAAAACATCGATCATAAAAGCAAATCACACGAACATCCATAGATATATTCATATATATATATATATATAGATGTTGTAAATCTATACTTGTAGTGATGAAGTGGAAAGAAGAACTTACTGATCAAAGCTAAGCTCTCTATTGCAATCGAGATACTTTATAACCCTCGTTTAGGGCTTCCAGCACCATATATATATATACATACATATACGGGCTTCCAAACACGTCCCAAATGGAAAAGGATTCGTGGAACACAAGAAAACAATATTATTCTCTTTTTAATTCTTTTTCAGTTTATTGCCTTAATTATTTATTTGTATGTGCAACTAGTGTGTGAAAATTTCAGGGTTCCAACTTCCAATCGCAAATTTGGTGGGCCATAAAGGTTAAAAAGACCTTATCAGAAATTGGATTCAAAAGGCAAGTGGTTTCAATGGGCCACCAAGCAAGGCCCTTGAACTTTCCAATTAGCCTGAGTGGTTTAGGGGCCTCATTGTACAAGACGTTGATGATAGGGCTGTAAACGAATTAAACGATGATAGGGCTGTAAACGAATTAAACGATCGGCAAGTAATTCAAATTCGATTCGATAAGAACTTGGTTTACATTTGTTTAGTTAATAAGTTAACCAAGTTTGAATAATTTTTTCAAGTTCGTTTCATAAATGAATCAAACTCTAACAAGTATGAGGTCGACTAGAAAATATTTACGAATAAAGCTCGTGAACAAAATTTATTAAAAGTTCACTTATATATATATATATATATTAAAAATTATTATATTATGTAAAATATAATATAAAATTTTAATATATTCAAACCCTAATTTAATCTAATATAAGTCATCACCCAACAAATATATTAAACCCAATATAATTATTATATTAAAAATTAGGGATATTATCAATTAACCCCCCTATAGTTTCTTTTCTTATCAACTAACTCCCGTCTAGTTCAGAAAACCCCCCTATGGTTAGCAAAATGTATCAACTTGCCCCCTCCCTATAATTTTGGACCAAATTACCCATGGAGTTTAATTAAATTACAAATATACATACATAATTCGAAAAAAATATATAAAAATTACAAAAAACATATAAAATTCGAAAAAATATATAAAATTCGTAAATATATATATATAATTCGTAAAAAATATATATAAAATTCATAACCAAAAATATAAAATTTGAAAAAAACATATAAAATTCGTAAAAAATATATAAAATAAAATAAAAACATATAAAATTAGATATAAATATATAAAATTCGTAAAAAATATATAAAATAAAAAACTATATAAAATTCAAAACAAATATATAAAATTCAAAAAAACATATAAAATTCAAAAAAACAAATAAAATTTGTAAAAAATATATAAAATTCAAAATATATATATATAATCCTTTGGCACACTACAATAGTATATTCAAACAAGATTATCCAAAAAAAAAGGTAGGAAAATCATAATAATTTGTGGTGTTAAAAGTGTTTTTTTAGAAATCAATTGCTTTTTTTTCATTTCCATGTAATAAACAAAGTGCGGATTGAACTAACCATTTTTTAATATGGAGGATCCAATAAAATCTACCCATTCATGTGATTTAATAATAAAGTTATATGATTTTATTCCTAATTAAAATTAAAATGATATTTATGTTTTCGAGATATTTTATTTGATTGGTAATATGGTTTTTCCATATTTTATATTTTTTTTTCAAAATTTATATATATATTTTATGAATTTTATATGTTTTTTTGAATTTTATATAAATATTTACGAATTTTAAATATTTTTCGAATTTTATATGTTTTTAATTTTATAATTTTTTTCAAAATTTATATATATTTTTTACGAATTTTATATGTTAATTTCGAAATTTATATGTATTTTTTTACGAATTTTATATATTTTTTCAAATTTTATATATTTTTTACGAATTATATATATATATTTTTTGAGTTTTATATGTTTTTTTTAATTTAATTAAACTCCAGGGGTATTTTGGTCCATAATTATAAGAAGGAGGGCAAGTTGATACATTATGCTAACCATATGGGGGTTTTCTGAACTGAATGGGGGTTAGTTGATCAAAAATGAAACTATAGGGGGGTTTACTGATAATATCCCTAAAAATTATCATAGACCATAATCTCTAACAAATAACTCAATCTAGGTGATTATTGATAAGAGTATATACTATAGAGCTGCAAATGAGACGAGTTGTTCATGAACAACTCGGGATCAGCTCGGCTTAGGCTCGGCTCGTTAGTAAATGAACCGAGCCCGAACACAATTTTCAGGCTCTTTTTTTAGCAAGGGTGAGCTCGGTTCGTATCTGTTCGTGAACATGAGATTGGTAAGGCTCGTTTACGTTCGTGAACAAAAGCTCGTTTAGGCTTGTTAATATTATATTCATTATTCATAATTACACATTTAAGTTTTAACTAGGAAATTAAAAATAATAATCTTTGTTCATTAATTTTCATCAAGCAAAATATTTTTAAAAAATAAATAAATTTTATTATCTGATTTAAAATTGTATAAAATTTAAGGGTAATTTACAGTAACACCCCCTGAGATTTCAGTCAATTACACCTAGATGACGGTCAACCCACAAGTTAACAGAAACACCCCATGGTTTCATTTTTGTTGCATTGACACCCCCTGAATGCATAAAATGACTTTAATGCCCTTGGTTAATTTAATTTAATTCAAAAATATATATAAAATTCGAATAAAAATATAAAATTTGAAAACAATATATTAAATTTCTAAAAATATATATAAAATTCGAAAAAAATATATAAATTTCAAATATATATATAAAATTTGAAAAAATATATATAATATTCAAAAAATGTATATAAAATTCGAAACAAATATGTAAATACCAAAGGCCTTGTAGCCTTATGGTATCACGTATCATCCCCAAAGGGTAGGTTAGGGGTTCGAGCCCGATGGGGCTCATGTGTGAGTGTGTAGGTGTGTGCGTTTCTTACCATTAAAAAAAATATAAATTTAAAAAATAATATATAAAATTCAAAACAATATATAAATTTTGAAACAAATATATAAATTTTGAATTTTTTATATAAAATTCGAAATCATCATATAAAATTTGAAATATATATATATTTCGGAAAAACAAATTGAAAAATATGTAAATTTACCTATGTTTTTCGAATTTCATATGTAAGTTTAGAAAAAATATATAAAATTCAAAAACAAATTGAAAAAATATATAAATTTAGAAATATATATATATATATATATATTGGTAAAATATCATATTTTTTCTAATGAAGTGAATCAAACTACTTACCATCAATATAGAAATTTTTTATATATTTTTATACTATTGAAAATCAATATATTTCAAAAATTATATTGATTGCCAATAGTATAAAAATTAATAAAAAAAATTCTAAATTGGTAATTTGGTTGTAATTAGTTTGATTCACTTCTTTAGAAAAAATATGATATTTTACCAATATATATTACTAAATTTATATATTTTTTCAATTTGTTTTTGAATTTTATATATTGTTTTCGATATTTACATATGAAATTCGAAAAACAATATGTAAATTTACATATTTTTCAAATTTTTTTTTCCAAAATATACATATTTTTTTGAAATTTATATGATGTTTTCGAATTTTATAAAAAAAAATCAAAATTTATATATTTGTTTCAAATTTTATATTTTGTTTTGAATTTTATATATTGTTTTCAAAATTTACATATTTCTTTCGAATTTTATATATGTTTTTTGAATTTTATATATATTTTTTGAATTTTATATATATACTTTTAAATTTTTTTTAGTATTTTATATATTGTTTTCAAATTTTATATATTTTTTAAAAATTTAATATATTGTTTTCAAATTTTATATTTTTATTCGAATTATATATATTTTTTAATTAAATTAAATTAACCAAGGGCATTAAAGTTATTTTATGCCTTCAGGGGGTGTCAATGAAACAAAAATGAAACCTCAAGGGGTGTCTCTGTTAACTTGTGAGTTGATCGTCATCTGGGTGTAATTGACTAAAATCTCAAGATGTCATTGTAAATTACCCAAAATTTAAATAATATTATATCAATTGAATTGTGCAATTAACTTAATTTTACTAAATTAAACTCAGATTGACTCAATTTAATTGGTATTATCATTATTTAAACTTAATTTGATTAAATTGAGTTGTGAATTTTCTTAATTTCACTTATTTGAACACAATTTAATTTAATTTAATTAAGAATTTGACTTGATTTAATTGGGGATTTACTAAATCGTACTAAATTGAACTCAATTCGAGTAAATTGAATTGGCATTTTACTTAATTGGTATTATCATTATTTAAACTTAATTTGATTTAATTGAGTTGTGAATTTTCTTAATTTCACTTATTTGAACACAATTTGATTTAATTGAATTAAGAATTTGACTTGATTTAATTGGGGATTTACTAAATCATACTAAATTCGAGTAAATTGAATTGGCATTTTACTTATTTGAATTCAATTTGACTGAATTTCACCAATATAAACTCAATTAAAATAATAACTTACTTGAATATTTCTAAATTGAACTCAAATCAAATCAATTAAATTGGGATTTTAATTATTTAATTTGGGTATTTTACTTAATTTTAATAAATTGAACTCAAGTTGACTCAATTTAATTGAATTATCGTAGATAATTACTTTTTTTGAAATTTGGTTAAACATTAATACTTTTATTTGATGCCAAATTGTATATATTCAACCAGTCATATATCATTAGTTATCATTTACGTAATAGAAAAGATGAAAATAGTATATGAAATTAATCATATATCATTCTTTTATATTACGTTAACATTCAATTAATCATATCTTATTTTTTATTAACATAATTGTAAAGATGTTACAAAAAGATTCTAACCACAAATAATAAGTCTTCAATCCACCATATATTGTGTAAATATTTTTTTATGATAAGAAAAGTGAATTCTTAATGAATTCACATAAATTATATTTGAACAAATGGATATTAGATATTATTGAATCGACTAATATTAATCCTCCATTCGAGAGGGAGGACACTTGGTTGATGAATATTTGGAGGCTGGTTATTAACATTTTCTTCTCCGGCATTAAACTTTCTGTTTGAAGGTTGAGATCGTCTAGAGGGAGGCCAGTGTTGACACTTAGTTGATGAGCCCGTCGTCCTCAAACAGAGGAATGTTGTTAAGCTCCACCACATCATCTACACTTGGAAGAGGGGGTAGAATATGGGGAAGGTTTGCTCGAGGGCCGGGAGTGACGGTGGTTGGGGGAGCATGTTAAGAAGTTTTCTAATTTGAGCAGCATGTTCTTCCCCCCGTGGTGTATAGAAGATCAATAACCCCAAGAGTTCCCCAATTCCATGCATCCTGTTATTAGCTCATTTTTTCTTTGTTTTGCCTCCCACACAAGAGATGCCAGAAGCATTTTTCTGTTGCCATTGCTTGTTTTGTCCCCCAGATTCTCCCACATAAGGAGAGAAATTTGAACTCCTCCAACAGAATATAAGGGGTTATACACTCAGGAAAAAATTGGAGAAAACTGACCTTCAGCACCGAAAGAATATTCTGGCATCTCTTGTGTGGGAGGCAATGAGCCAATAACAGGATGCATGGAACTGGTGAGGGAACTTCTCGGGGTTATTGATCTTCTATACACCACGGGGGAAGAACACAGGCTGCTCAAATTAAAAAACTTCTTAACATGCTCCCCCAACCACCGTCACTCCCGGCCCTCGAGCAAACCTTCCCCATATTCTACCCCCTCTTCCAAGTGTAGATGATGTGGTGGAGCTGTACAACATTCCTCTGTTTGAGGACGACGGGCCACCAGGACAAAATGAACCTCATCAGGACAATCCCAGCCCTCAAACAGAAGGGCTAAATCAACTAAGTGTCGACACTGGCCTCCCTCTCGAAGACGATCTCAACCTTCAAACAGAAAGTTTAATGCCGGAGAAGAAAATGTTAATAACCAGCCTCCAAATGTCCCACCACCAATTCATCAACCAAGTGTCCTCCCTCTCGGTGAGGATCAAGACACTGAAGCTGAAGTTGCTGCTGATAACCTCATCCCGCAGCCCACAGAAGATAACCTGAACCTCATCCCACAGCCCCAATATCATCTCAACAACCCTGAAGCTGCAGCTGATAATGATCAACTCTTGCCTCGTCTAACAGAAGACGACCTCTTTGACTGGTACAAAGAACTCGGGCCCCTCCAGGACCCTGGGTCCATTGATATGGAATCATGGATTCTTGAGGTACTTGATCCTCCAAGACAAACAACAGCCCTGGAGCCAAGCGCACAAGCTGATTCAGCACAAACAACAGCCACAGCACGTAGTGAAATTGCTGCAGAAGGTGGTGCTGGTCTGCCTCTCCAAGGGGACCTGATGAAACATAAGCAATAAGGTTCCTTCACTAGCATTTCATTATGTCCTAATTTTGGTTCTTGATTGAACACATGCATCTTCAATTTCCCTTTTCAGTTTGAACAATTTTAATTATGTGTAATGGACAAAAAAGTTCCGCAAATCCTTTGGACTCCGAAGCTGATTATATAATCACTAATGCATTTATGGTATGGCATATAAAAGCTGTGCTCCAGGAACCAGCTTCGTAGTGAAACATTGAGATTCAAAGAAAAAAAAATTGAACCAGGTCAAGTTGGTCAACCCATTACACCAGGTCGAGAATGGTCGATGAAGCGCGCCCAAATACCTTTTCCTGATCTTTTCCCTGGCAGAAGTCTCTTCTTTCATTTCTATAAATATATATATATATGTATACCACGGCAAGGTTCGCAGAGAGTGATGTGTTTGAAGTCAGATCAGTGGCGAGACGTCTTCTGATTTACTATCCCAAGATTCACACAAACAATTTGAACGATTAAAACCCTTTCTTTTCTCTTCTTTTTTTCTTTATCTTTTTCATTTTCTCTGTAAACTGAAGTGTCAGCTTAAACATACCCGTTCTATCACGAAGCAGTCCCAGAGTTGAACTATGGTACCATGCTATCAAGCAGTTCCGTCAGCTCAAAAGACGTGAGTGGCTGGCTCCCTTCTGTTTCAAACTTAGGTTAAAAGGTAGATCTGCAAGAGGCAGCATACGAAGGATAAGAGTCAGTACTTGGTTTGAAAGCCAGCAGGAGATGTCAAAGCCAGTGCTCTCTTGCTGTTAAGGGTGATAGCCCCGGAAGGAAATAAATGTCTTTCGCTGTCTGATCCTATTCCCAAAACTGAAGATAAGATGAATCCCTACTTTACTAATAGGCGGATTCGGGCTTAGAGTAACCTCTCTCATATGAAAAGATGACATAAGGGATGTGTTGATATGAGATCATTGGTCTCTTCTTTAGAACAAGTTCCGTGCTTTTCTTCGATCCCCTAACCGAAAGCAGCAGGCCAAGAGCCCATTCTCTTCAAGGAGATCAACGAGAGTTGCAGACCCTATCTTAGTCCTATGGAATGTGGGGAGCTAGCTAGCACTCTCTTCTTTTATGCATTAAAGGAGCATTCTCCAGCCTTGCGCTTTAAAGCTGGAACTCATAGACTTTCTTTAAAAAAGAGTTTAAAGGCCTGCTTTAAGTGATAGGGGGGTTTAATCATTCTTTTAGCTTAGCTTGGGGTACGTACAAGCTACTAGATTAAACAACAGAGAGCGGTTGATACCAGGGGAACAGTCCTACAAAGGAAATGCACCAATGAATGCCTAAAAGATAGCATAGAGAAAGAAGCACCGAGTCTCTTACACAATCATTTCGGTACTAGATCGGTGGGTAGGGAAAGACCTCCATAGCCAGATACCTAGCTAATAGAAAGGGAAGCACTTAGCACACATACAGGATTCATCTCTTAGTACTACAGAGAGGGGAATCCTATTTAATAGAAATAGATAGGTCATTCTAGCCATCAGTTACTGTTCCCGGGACTGTTAATATCCTTTACAGACAAGCTTATGAAATAAGGTGGCTAACTTGTTACTAGTTTAGCAACTTATTGTGTTGATATGGGCCACATGTGACTTTAAGCTGCTTCTTTTTTTTGTGGAAGCTTGTGGTAGGGTTTAGTGCTTGAGGTATGATGATCTTCTATTTTCTTCCTTCATGTTATCAAATCTCCTGAACTACTGAACCGTGAGGGTTTCAATGGTTATAATGGCTGGCTTCTGAGGCTGTGAGGTTGTTACTGGCAGATTTGCTGAACTTATCATTTGTTTAACTTATCATTGATAAAATCTATTGTTACTAGCATCCTGGCCCTAGTATGCCTCATCCACCATTCCTCCCCTTTTTCCATCCTTCCTTCAAAATGAACCACAACAACCTCACCCTTAATTCATTTAATTAACTGAAAAATATTTGTTTTCTTCTCACATAGTGTCCTTAACTTCTTTTAATACCATCGAAATTCTCATGTCATCAACAACTTTACACAGGAATTACTAGAATTGTAGAACGTGAGCTGTCAAATTTAGGCTGAACTAGGAAAATGTGGCTTATTCCATTGATTCCGTCCTTCTATATACTGTAAGATGATGAAGTGCTTAATAAACCATTCAAAACAGTTAAAAAACTGATATATCTGCAAGATTCTCTAGTGGTGCTTTCTTAATATCCACCCTTCCTTCCTATCAGAAAGCTTTTATGCAATTTTTGAGCCATTATCCGTGAATTGTAAAGAGATAACTAGCAGAAACGATTGATTATGTTCCTTTCTTTGTTTTCAGATACTTTAGTGATCGTCTCAGTTATTATCCTTATCGGGTTGTTTAGTATACAACGATTTGGGACTGGTAAAGTGGGTTTCATGTTTGCACCTGCACTTGCGTTGTGGTTCCTTAGTCTGGGATCAATTGGACTTTAAAACCAAATAAAGTACATATATAGAATGCCACCATCGAAATTCTCGTGCCAGCCTAAGTACGTATATAGAATGCCACTTCACAAGTAAATGGGGTTGCTAAGGAATTACCAGGAAAGCAGTATTTCCAGCTATTGGCTAGCGACTTGTTGCATACTCTAGGCGCTCCCATGCTTCCTTTCGCTTTTTTTCTTCCTAGGTTAGGTTTGCTTGTTCCTCCCTGTAATGGGCATCACATGCCATAATCAACGCCTCATCCATCTCTGCACGCATCTTCTTCACTTTTAGGCTTAAGTTGAGCACTGCTTGGTTCCAGTGGTTCTTTTCCAGGGCTGGGAACATGATTGTTAAGATGACAAGTCGATTATGCACAATCAGGTTGACAATTTGGTCATTGTTCCATAGAAACGGTGCCTCTTAGCCACCTGATATAGTTATTATATTAGGAAGAAAAGAGAAGAGTCAAGTCCTGAAACAATAAATGAGACAAAAAACCTTGTCCAAATTGATTGGATTCTACAAATATAGTACACTAAAAGGTAGAAATAATACATAAATAGCTAACTGTAATCTTTTCTGTTTAGTATTGTACTGGTTATTGCTACTGTAATCTTTTGACCATGCTCACTTTATCTAGGTTCTGTTTAGTATTGTACTGGTCATTGCCTATGTTACAGGACTCTTCTAAATTAGGTGAAGTACCCGTGTCCGACACATATTAGTTAGACATGGGTATGGGATATGTGTCCGACACTTTTGGTTGGACACTTGCCAAAATTTAGGTCCAAATGATTCCATGTTGCTATATTATTACTTAAAAATGAATGAAATGTCTAGCTTGAACACTATATTTGATTAAAACGGGTTTTTATACTTGAGAATAAAATATACATTAAATAAAATAAATATTTAGCCGTGTCCATGTGTCATATTATATATTTGAAACGTCTGACACCAGGATACATACCCGTGTCTGACACACTTACCCGAGTCCATGTAACATAGGTTATTGCTACTGTAATCTTTTGACCCTGCTTGATTGCTTCAGACTTTATCTTATCTAGTTTAGTTATCCTTTGGACTCCAAAGCTGATCCTGAAGAAATTGTGCTCCAGGAACCAGCTTCATAGTGAAACCCAACAATCAGATCGCGGGTGGAGTTTTAAAAAAAAAAGTGGACTGGGTCAACCTGGCACATTTACAACCCATCACAGCAGGTTGAGAAAGGGCCGGTGATCCTTTAATGACCCGACCCAAACCCCAATTTCTACCCCAAACTACCCTAAGCATTGATACCTTTTCCTCCTCTTGCTTGCACTCCGGATCTTTTTGCCTTCTTTCCCTGCGAAAAGTCTCTTCTGCATTCCTCCCAATTAGAAGAGGGAGTAAATTTCTATTTGGGTAGAATAACAAAGAAAGTTAGCCTGGTTAGGAAAACCCTAGGAACAAACCACAAAAGAGTATGAATTTACAACACTTTATAAAAGAATTTCAATACCTTTAAAGGTGGACAATTGATCAGTGAAATCTTGGGCAAATCGTTTGCGCTTTTCTAGCTTCTTTCTCTTCTTTTTCCTTCGCTCTCGCAGATAGATCCTCAAATAAAAGCTGCAAACACGTATACTAATATCAAACTCAGGGCCTGGGAAGTTTTACTAGAGGAAATTCCAAGTAATAAGGCCAAAAGCCTATCCTATTTTAGGCAGTTATTTCAAACCAAACATTTTTTACACAAATGCATTTTACAAACAAATACATAAATTTTAAAGAAAGCCGATTATGTTAAAAAGAACCAAAATTTCTCTATATAAACACATTTTATATCAAATGCATAAATTTTAAGAACCCACAATGCTAAAAAAGAACTAATCTTTTTCTACATAAACAAATAAATATGCCTAGAAGCCTATTGTGTTAAAAAGAACCAAACTTTTTCGACTAATGCATCGTCTGATTGAACAATTGTTTTTTTACTTATTTTTTTTATTTTTGCAATTCATGTTGCTTGAAAACTCATATGGATACACTTCAATTTTCCATCTTTAAAAAGAATGGTCCAAAAAGCGATTTTTTTGGATACAGCAACCAAAGAAAGAATAGCATTGGGTTTTTTAAAAATATAGCATTACAAATTTAAATACTAGTCTTGGCTTTTTCAGTCTCCAATCTCCTATAGCAGGAAGATTCACTCAAATATTTCTGAGTTCCACAAAAGCCATATAGATCTACAGATTCAGAGGAACATAACAAACAGCTGGAAAAAAATAATAATTATAAATTTAAATACTAGTCTTGGCTTGTTCAGTATCCAATCTCCTATATCAGGAAGATTAACTCAAATATTTCTGAGTTTCACAAAAGCCATATAGATCTACAAAATTAAAGGAACACAACAAACAAGATGAAAAAAAAATAATAATAATAATAATTACAGAGGTCTTTATACATAATAAAACATGTAAAATGATAGAGAGGAGAGAAATTGAAACCTGAAATTGGTCCAGAGGAAAGAAGCTCGAAACTATATTCTGATCCCTTTTTTATTGCAGATTCTAGGCAAACAAACACCAGATCTGGGACTTTCCCTTGATGGTGAAGGTCTTGAGAAGCCATTATATATATATATATATATATATACACATACATATACACATACATATACATTGTATTTTCAACATCCAACATGATCTATTTCTTTAGATCCACAAAAAATAACAACTTGAGATCTTGAGGACTCAAAAAGGAAGAAAATTGCAACTTTGAGATGTTGAGGATTCAAAACAAAGAAAGATTGCAACTTTGAGATATTGAAGATTGAAAACAAAGAAAGATTGCAACTTTGAGATGTTGAGGACTCAAAAAGATACCAATTGCAACTTTGAGATGTTGAGGACAAACACAACATGTGTGTTTTGTAACTTTTGTTGGTTCCCAAAGATAAGACTCCGTGTTTGGTTAGGAGAATAGCTTTTGGGCTGTTTGGTTGCCAGTATTATCATATTTTATTTCAGTATCTAGAGTTATTTTTTCATTTTTTATTCTTTTATTTATCAGTTTAAAATACCTCTTATTCTTATATTTATCAGTGGCCCAAATGATTTTTAAGTCCACCCTTTTTTAATTGTAAATTTTCTTAATTATTAATGATATTCTTACTTGCTTGTCTTGGCAAAAAATAGAAAATTATGTACAAATTTAATAACAATGTACAAATATCGCACTAAATATAATAATAATTCTTATTATTCCTTATAAATGTACAATAATTTGGTAATATTTTAATAAAAACCATAGTAATCTTTTAATTATTTTACCCTTTTTATTTTTTGTAGAGTATTTGGTGGGTCATAAAGGTGTTATGACACAGATTGTTTGAATTTAGGCTAATTTGCACTAACACCTCCTGAGTTTGCATCAATGATTTATGAAAAGTTTACACTAACATCTCCTGAGATTTTGTTTTCCTTGCAATAACACCCCTTGAGCCAATAAAATGACCAAAATACCCTTGATAAAATTCGAAAATATTAAGGGTAATGTGAAATGACCTTTATGCCACAATCCCAAATATATAACATTTCGAAAAACATATATATAAATTCGAAAAAATATATAAAATTCGAAAAAATGTATAAAATTCAAAAACAAATATTTAAATTTTGAAAAATATATATAAATTTCAAAAAATATATATAAAATAAAAATATATATAAAATTTGAAAATATATATAAATTTTGAAAAATATTTAAATTCGAATCTATATATTTCAAAATATATATATATAATTCAAAATATATATTTTTTCAAAAACAAAATTCAAAAAATAATATAATTTCGAAAAATATATATAAATTTCAAAATATATATATAATTCAAAAAAATATATAAAATTTGAAATATATATATAATTCAAAAATATATAAATTCGAATATATATATATTTCCAAAAAAAAATTCAAAATATATATATTTTCAAAAACAAAATTAAAAAATTTATATAATTTCGAAAAACATATATAAATTTCAAAAAATATATATAAAATTCAAAAATATATATAAAATTTGAAATATATATATAATTCGAAAATATATATATATAATTTGAAATATATATAAATTCGAATATATATATATTTCAAAAAATATATATTTTTTCAAAAATAAAATTCAAAAAATTATATAATTTTAGAAAAATATATATATATTGATAAAATGTCATATCTTTTCTAATAAAGTGAATCAAACTACTTACCACCAATATCAATTAGTGACATTCTTTTATATATATTTTTCCAAAATATATATATTTTTCCCGAAATTTATATGATGTTTTCGAAATTTATATAATATATCCGAATTTTATCAAAACAATTGGAAATTTATATATATATTTGAATTATATATATATATATATATATATTTCCAATATATATATTGAATTTTATATATATTTTTACCAATATATATATATTTTTCTAAAATTATATAATTTTTTGAATTTTATTTTTGAAAATATATATATTTTGAATTTTATATATATTTTTTGAAATATATATATTCGAATTTATATATTTTTCAAATTTTATATATATATTTTTGAATTATATATATGTTTCAAATTTTATATATTTTTTGAAATTTATATATGTTTTTCGAAATTATATAATTTTTTTAATTTTGTTTTTGAAAATATATATATTTTGAATTTTTTATTTTTTTTTTGAAATATATATATTCGAATTTATAAATTTTTCAAATTTTATATATATATTTTTGAATTATATATATATTTCAAATTTTATATATATTTTTGAAATTTATATATATTTTTCACGTATAATTTTTAAGGGAGTGTATACCATAACCTTTTTGCCCTTATTTTTTCAATAAAGATTACCAAATAATTCGTACATTGAATACTAAAGTTCCCCAGACATCTTTTCACTCCTGTTTTTTCCCCTCAGCCTCTGCGATCCACTAAGTTCTTGTTTTATAGATGGTGTGGTGTTGATTTTTTATTTTGGTTTGGTTGGAGTTGGTGTGATTTTATTCTGAACTGAAATCATGTTTGGTACACATGGTTTTGATATGAGAAAAGGTGAAACTGAAAAATCAAACCATATTTGGTTAAAATTGGTATGAGTTGAAATTCTGAAACCAATCATATTTAGTAACTTGGAATAGTTTGACACTTTATTTATTTAAAATAATATTTTGTAAATATATATGTTTTAATAAATAAAATATATAAATATTTAATTTTTCATAAATATTTTATTTTTTCGAAATATTTATAGATAAAATATTTTATATAATAAATATATTTTATTTTTTCTAGAAATATTTGTTTTCTCGAAATATTTTATTTTTTATGAAATATATTTTTTCGTTTGATTTTTTTGAAATATTTTATTTTTTCATAAATATTTTATTTTTCAAATTTATATATATATAAAATTATAAATGAATAGTGTCAAACCATTGGACCCAACTCTAATCAAACCATCTATTGAGATGGTGTGAAAATTGATGAATTTGGGTCCAATGAAATGACATTATTCAAACATTATTGCTCCAACACCATACTTGTCAAACATAGAGTGGAGCACAATTTTCAAACCAAACTCAAAAAAAGGACACCACTCCTTCTACCAAACAAGCACTTAGGTCATTTGCGGCATTTTTCTTATAACCGAATATATGTGGGTGGCATTCTGAATTTCATTTGAAAATATGAAAATTTTGAATTTTGTGGCATTTAATAAGTGCAAATCGCGAAGCAATATGTGACAAAACTAACCGTTAGCGTCCTAGCTCCAATTATAGAACTATTTGCATAACCAAACTTGAATGCTTGGAATTTTAGTTTTGATATTTTCTTTATATCCATTGTATGCTCAGCAAGGGATTAATGGCATCTAACCACTAATCTATGATCAATTAAGTGTGAATCAATATCAATAATGTTTAAATGTGGGGTTTTATATTTGTTTAGGGCGATATGTGTTTCAATATTTAAGCCATTGTCAATTGCCATTTTTTTTGGCAATAAATTGCCATTTCAGTTGCCATGGAAATAATATTCTTCTATACACTTGATCTTGGAAAGTAATAAATATGCATGGAACGTTTCACGTTTTACGTTCTCACCTACCAAAAAACATAAATAAAAATAAGAAACATGTTCAATAAATTGTTTCTATTTCCCAATAATGTGAAATATTTCACATGTTTCTTTTAAAAATGAGAAACATAAAAAAGATATTCCACATGTTTTTGTTCCAATAATGTGAAATGTTTTTTTTTGGATAAATCTCAATTACACCCCCTCAAAATAAAATATATATATATAATTCAAAAATAATATATTAAATTTTGAAATATATATAAAATTCAAAAAAAAATATATATATATATATAATTCGAAAATAATATATATAAATTATGAAAACAATATATAAAATTCGAAAATAATATATAAAATTAGAAAAAAATATAAAAATTTGGAAAACAATATAAAAATTAGAAATATATGTATAAATTTCGAAAACAATATATATATTTTGGAAAAAATATATATAATTCAAAAATATATATATATAAAGTTCGAAAAAATATAAACTTCGAAAATATATATAATTCGAAAAACATATATAAAATTCAAAATATATATATAAAATTTGAAAAAAAAAATATAAATTTCAAAAAAAAAAATATTTCGAAAAACAAAATTTGTAAAAATATATAAATTTATAAAAAAAGAAGAAGAAAAGAATATATATTGCTAAAATGTCACATATTTTCTAAGAAAGTGAATCAAACTACTTATCACTAACATCAATTAGTGGTCTTCTTTTATATATAATTTTCACAAAATATATATATATATATATATATATATATATATATCGAATTTTATAGATTGTAACTTTAACTTTTGATAGTTGAGTTTAATAGTTTCTTTAATCTAATTTATTTTACTCAAGTAAATGCTAAAATAATTTTTTTAAAAAAATTTACCAAAAATATATGTGAAACAAATGCATTTACTAAACATAATTATTTGTTTCTGTTCCAAAAATTATGAGAATAATTGAAATTAACAAACGTCATTTCTGTTTTTCTATTTCTCGTAAGAAGAACGTTCTTTTATTTCTGTTCCTTCGAAAAACAAAAATGAAAAACGTTCCACGTTAGTGAACGCACCCATGTTTCCACGATTTCCGTTTTCATGTCTCTTTTTGCATATATGTGTAATGTAAAATATCAACTTTTTCTATAATTTTTCATATTTGCAATTGCATTTAATTCCCTCTTACTTGTCCTATTAGCCGTAAAATTAGGCTCACAAGTGTAATACTATGTAATGGCAAAAGGGCATGAAATGCAATTGCAAGACTCCGAAAATAGTAAATAATTATAAATTTAATGAGTTGGTATAAATAATGCCCTCGAAAATTATAAAAGTTTTACCTGGTTAAATGTAAGTTTTGCCAAATAAAATACAAATTTTATCACATGAAATAACAGTTTTACATTATAAATCCAAAAGTTTCACATCATGTGTCAAAAAAATTTACCTTGTGAAATATAAATTTTACACTAAGATCATGCTTTAAAAAGCATTATGAACCAAACTATTATTTTTCTCTTTCTTCTAATTATGTTTTTATTGATAATTTTTTTAAGTTACTTTTTGTAATATAGACCGTAATAATTGTCGTTTTTTAAAAAAATTCAACTAATAAAATTGTTATTCTCTTCCTTTATGTTTTTCTTCCAAATTTTTCCTATTTTATTGTTTTGACATATTTTCTTTCCTTCAACCTTGCGTAAACAACCTTTTTTGCAACTTCTCAAAGACATTTTTCGGCCATGTTTGGCACAATTTTTGCTTTTGGTTTTTCACATAAGAAAAAGATAAGTAGAAGTTGGGTCCAGCTTTTTTAAAACGTTCTTCCAAGGCCCATAAGCTCTTTTAAATATTTTGTCAAACACTGTTCAAACACAATTTTTTTCAAAAGCAACATTTGAAAAGTCAATTCAAACAAGTCGTATCATAGTGAAGTTATTCATATTGAATTACAGTTAATATTAATTAGGGAAAAATTAGATGTGAAGAAATCATATTGGAAACTATTTAACTTAACTACTACTTATATAAAGTTGTTGAGACTTGAGATAATTTGTTATTGTTTTTGAGTAAATAAACAAGAGAATGATACATACCAACCTAGGGGTGCACACAGTACAGTTAGGTTCCAGTTCCGGCCATTTTCTTCGATTTCTTAAAAATAGGAACCCGAACTTAAATTTCGGTTCGGTTCCGGTTCTTACTATCCTATTTAAAAATAAAATAAAAATAGAAACAGAACACAAAAAAAAAACATATATATATTTTTTATTTGTGAGACTCAAATTTTTGAACCAAAGTTGAAAGATAGTGCAATCTAGATATCTAATTTATATACCAGTTGATACAGTTCTACCCTATTATTCAAGTTATACCAAATATTATCTACAAAATATTGTGCAAAGACATTAGTGGTAGTTATTTTGGTAAGTCAGGGCATGATTTGAAGACTGAAGTGAAGAGCGGTGTGAAAATATAGGACATGTATTTAGGTTTATAACACTATATATATTATATATATAAAAAAAAGGGTTCCGGTTCGGTTCGGTTCCAAAGAAACAAGAACCGGAACCGAATATTTCGGTTCTTGAATATTAGGAACCGGAACCGAACCGTTTCAGTTTGGAACCGAACCGGAAACTGTTTCAATTTCGAACCGAACCGCCGGTTCCGGTTCGGTTCGGTTCTCAGTTCCACCAGTTCTTTTGTGCACCCCTATATCTACCCATGTTATTTAGAAGAAAACATCAATATAAGAAACAAATTTAAATAAAAAACTTTTATAGTTTGGATAAAAGTTTCAAAGCCTAAAATGTATTTTAAGGAAATAGTGATCTTATAACTAATTACAGGCCCTTATAACTAATTTTGAGGATTTAATTGAACTTTTCGATTGTTGCATTTTGCCTTTCTCGGAATATTTTATAAAATAAAAAATATAATTAATTAATTGACATTTTATTTAATTTTAATTCTTAAAAATGAAATTAGTTTAGTTTTTAATTTTATTTATTTATTAGTAAGGATAAATAAATAAATACATAAATGAAGCAAAATGCGGTAAATGAATAAAGGCCAAATGAGTGAAGGGTATTTTGCTCCAACGTGTCCAGTAGCAGTTGTACAGTCTCAAAAGATTTGGGTACCCTTCTATGCGCATAAAAATATGAACCGGGCCTGACCCACCCATGATTGGGGTTTTAGTCATAGAGGAGTCTTTCAAACCCAACACTGATCTACTTAGTATACAATGAAAACATGAAAAGGCTCTTTAAAAACCATATTTAAATATTAAATTCTTACATACACATTTTGATAAAATATAATATAGCCAATCTGTTTAAAACCAATAACTACTTACAAATAAACATAAAATTTTACAAAAAACATAATAAACTAAAAAAAAATTGTAATAAAGAAATATAGATCAAGTACCTCACAAAGGACAATTGTTTAATTCAAATTCATCATAATTAAAAGGATACAATGAGATAAGCGATATTTAACAAAAACAAAAAAAGAAACAAAAGAAATGGCCCTCTTGTTGAGATGAGAGAAAAACCAATAAAAGAAAAAAGATAAAGATAATAAAAAATTAAAACAGCTAATATTCAATTAAAGATAGAATCATTCATGTCAGCTCAAATCTATGTAAGGGTAAAGAAGACAATTACCCTTTTGCCCATGTTTGAATATTAACTCTTGTCTTTAAGCATTAAAATGTTATAGAATTAAGGTAGCCTTTTCATTAGTAAATGAACAAATAAATTCGTGTTACATTAGTGATGTTTATGTGAACTGAACAATAGGAACAACTTTTTTAAAGTAATCTTAACTTTCAAAAGTAAAATTAACTAAATACAGCAAAAGATTAGGCAAAGTCGGAGGAGAAAGGGTCAAAATCAAGAACAGTAATTTTTATATATAGCTATTTATTTAAGGTAATTCCACATCAGTCACAACATTGGCATTGGGAGGCAAATTTATGTTGGTTCTGTCTTCTTGTCCGGGAGGGACCTCATTGGAATTATGTGCCACGATAGCCGAGTCGTGATGAGCTTCGGGTTGAGGCTCGGGAATGAGTGCTTCTTGTCAGACACGTACATCAATCAGTGGTGGATCCTTGTTTCCTCTCATTTGGCAGGTCTTCTTGTCCAACAGGTGCCCCTTATTTGGCAGGTCTTCTTGTTCAACAGCTACATCAATCAGTGGTGAAAGTTTCGATGTGGTGAGAGACTACACAGGTTTTCTCATTTGGCCACCTGTTGGACAAAAAGACCTGCCAAATGAGAAAACCTGTCTAGTCTCTCACCACATCGAAACTTTCACCACTGATTGATGTACCTGTTGAACAAGAAGACCTGCCAAATGAGAGGGAACAAGGATCCACCACTGGTTGATGTACGTGGCGGACAAGAAGCACTCATTCCCGAACCTCAACCTGAAGCTCATCACCACTTGGCTATCGTGGCACATCATCCCAATGCGGTCAATGAGGTCCCTCTCGAACAAGAAGACAGAACCAACATAAATTTGCCTCCCAATGCCAATGTTGTGACTGAGGTCCCTCTAGGAGAGGAACAAACACTACTTCCCGAGCCCCAACCTGATGGCTCCTCCAACCGACCCAAATGATGACTTTGGATCGAATTTTGAGACACTATTCTTGGAAGCAACAGCAGACAAGAACCTTAACATGGAGGAACAAGCAATACTCAACTTACTACAGCACCACACAAGTGCTGGTATCGTGGCACAGCAACACAATTTACCTTTCAATGCCGGTACTAAAGTCCCTCTCGGACAGGAAGAAAGAACTATTCTGGAACCCCAAGCTGAAGCTCATCCCACCACCCACCCAAATGATGAACTTCGATTTGATTTTGAGACACTCATATTTTGAAACCCTTACACGGAAGAACAAGCAGCTATATTCAACTTCCAACAGCCCGCAATGCTGGAGATTAACCAACATGGCACCGGAGACGCTCCAAATTAGAACCACGATGAAACTGATTCTGGTGCAGTCTTCCAACAGCGGACGAGAACCTAGACACTCCAAATCAGAACCACAATGGATCTGAATCTGGTACTTTCTTCCAACAGCCAACCGACGATAATAACATCTTCTTGGGCCTGGTCGCCAATTAACAGAATAACTTGTATTCTTGGCCTCCGGAGTCTGACACAGGGTGGTTTACGGAGCAAACACAACAGCTTGGGGCATTTGCTGATTCTAGCCAAACAACAGCCTTCTCTGGTCTGCTGCCGCTGACGCCGACGCCGACGCCACAACATAATCAAACATCAGAAGGTGATGGTCTACCGACGCCAAGTAATCAAACTGCAGAAGGTGCTCGTCCGCCACCTGCATAAGGTTCATAAAAGTCTCCATAAATTCCTGCAATTAATTTTCAGAAGATTGATTCTAGATTTCCATGGGTTGTTTTCGTTATTGGATATACAGTTGGTCAGGATTGAATTGCCTTTATCCCAATACTGTTATAGAGTTGTTGGATTATTATAAATCTAGATGACCTGATGAGTGTGATCCGTTGTCGGACTATGTTAAACAGGTATTTTAGATTGATACCTTTTCCACCTCTCGCTTGCACTACCGATCTTCGCCTTCTTTCCCTGCGAAAAGTCTCTTCTTGCATTCCTCTTAATTAGAAGAGGCAGTAAATTCCTATTTGGGTAGAATAACAAAGAAAGTTAGGCTGGTCAAGGAAACCCTTAGGAACAAACCACAAAAGAATATGAATTTACAACACTTGATTAGTGAATGATTAACCCTTTCCTTCATATGTGTTTTTTGCTCACATCAACATCAACAACAACAAAGCACTAACAAGTCGAAATTTCCTAAAGCATACCATTTGACCAATGTCACATGAATGAATGAGCTAAAATGGGAAGAAATAAGGCAAGGCATTATAGTCTCCACTATCCAGAAACATAAATAAAGGAACACCCATAACATTTAAAGAGGAATAATTTTAAGATGAGTGTGTCTGCCTCAAATTAAATGGAGGCTTAACACATGACCTGCAAATTCCAACACCACACATTTAAGGTTGAATCATTAAGCTTTATCTTGAGCCATGTCCCAATAAAAACCTCAAGACATACGCCTCAAATGCATTCAAAATCAATATTCTAAGAAGAAGAGGCTAACAAAAACGAACTTTTCAATAATTCCAAAATCAATCAAATAATGTAACGTATTTTACTTCAAACTTGCTGTTTGGATGGAACACTCAGGAAACAAACCGCACGTTCCATAGTTGTCAAAGGCGCGCCTAAGTGTTGGGTGACGCGAGGCGCCAGCTTAGCACCTCGCCTACAACTAGGCGATGCGACCTTCAAAAGGCGCCGCCTAGGTGCTCGCCTCACGTGAGGCTCTGGGCACGCCTATTTCCTTTTCTGTTTTTGTGATTTTTTTTTATATATATTTAAGTAGTTTACTTTGACTTGACCTCTCACCTGTTATATATATACATATATATGATATATTAAAAGATATAATTGGGATTGGGTGGGGACAGTTGGGTTTAATAAAGAAATTAGGGCAAGAATCAAATCAAATCAAAGAAGGAAAAGAAATGAAGAGTACTTATATATATGTCTATTTTTTCACCCTTTTTTTCTCTCTCTCTAATCAAATCAAATTAGGGTAAGACAACACTTATATATATACTTAACATTTTTAACTCTCTCTCTATTATGCAGCATAGGTCGTTTCCTTTCTTTTTCTTTTCTTTTTTTCTGCTGTCAGCATAATTTTTCACTACTTTTTTTTCCTCTCTCCCTCTCTCTCTCTCTCTATTATGCTCTAAACAGTAAGACCTATTACACATATTTTTCATACGTGCTAGTATTGAGATTTACTGCCATGGTAAAATATGGGATTTAAAGAAAAGACAAATTAAACACACCATAAGAGAACATAAAAATTGATCGCAGCTAGTGTCTCTGAGACAATTCATAAACTAGAAAAGACTTGGAATCTAAAGAAGTGCCCTCTTTAGAGGTTCTAGATGGTGTTGCTGAGCAATTCAAACTAGTCCTTAGTGAAACCATCAGCAACACCATAAGGATTTCACAACAAAATTTCTATCTTTCAACACTGCCAAGAGCAATGAAATGGCTCAAATCACATAGAAACATAACAGTCTTACAGTCTCAATCCAAACAAAAATATATACCGAAGTACTGGAAGGAAAGCAATTTTTGTCTCTAAACAAGTGTAAACAAATTAACCCAACTCGCTCCATGACCAATTCTGACAATTTGGTCATTGTTCCATAGAAACAGTGCCCTCTCAGCCACCTAGTAAAGAGAGTTGGGTTAATTTGTTTACACATGTTCAACTACAGTCACAACCATTTTCATTTTTCAATAGAAGCCTAAACAACTGATTCCTAGGACATGCTTTTTTTTCCGCTTTCTTCTCTCTCTACAGTCTCAAACCCTTGACTTAGGGCTTGCGTATAAAACCCAGAGCCTCTAGGACAAAGGTAGACCAGTATTTCTAGCACATGCTTTATATAACAGTATTAATAAATTTATTGCCTCTAATGATATATATGACAAGACATCATTGGTATCACTGCCTTCTTCCTTAGAGCATTAGTTACTGTTCCTGGGACTGTTAAATATCCTTGATGGACAAGCTTATGAAATAAGGTGGCTAACTTTTTGCTAGTTTAGCAACTTATTGTGTTGATATGGGCCACATGTGACTTTAAGTTTTTTTTTTTTTTTTTGTGGCAGCTTGCGGTAGGGTTTCGTGCTTGAGGTATGATGATCTTTTATTTTCTTCCTTCATGTTATCTAATCTCCTGAACTATGCCCAGGAAAAAAATTATCCTGAACCGTGAGGGTTTCAATGGTTATAATGACTGGCTTCTGAGGCTGTGAGAGGTTGTATACTGGCAGATTTGTTGAACTTATCATTGATAAAATCTACTGCTACGTACTTAGGAACAACAAAATCTTTCTAGATTATTGAGAAAATACATAAATATTAATATATAAGTAGAAGAGGTATATATATATTTGAAAGGGGAGAAAAAAAAAGGAAAATACCCAACAGGACCACTGAGAATTAATTAATGGTGAAATAACCTTCTTCCAAAATTCGCATTTGGATCAGTGTCAAACAAACACTGAGCTAATTCAGATTATTAGATCAATACAAATTGAAGCTAAAAAAAGGGAATATTGCTTCTTACTGTATATTCATTTCAGATTATAAATATGGTTGCTCATGTGATATGTTAATTTGTGTCAAAAGGAACATTTCCAGAATCTAATTTTTCCATCAAAGGCTTAATTTGTATGTGTGTTGTAGGTACTTTGGTGCTTGTGAGGCTGATGACAGAAGTTGCAGGGCCTTGGTGGTGCATGAAGTTCTGGATGGGTTGTTTTTGCTTCAGATCTTGGATTTTACTGATTAGAGATATGGTAAGACCATGATACTTGGATGGTACGGTGGAGCTCGCAGTTGCTCTCTACCTCGTCTACATCAGCTTTTGAATTTAGAATAGCTCGTTGTTGCTCTCTAGTGATATAAATTTCCTTCTCCAGTGCTTCAACTTCTGTGTGCGGTGCTTCTCGTGGAAGGCTTTGTGTTGCTGTTTTTGGCGGAGCGTGATTTTCGACCCATGGAGACGCTGAGCTCGGCTCTGAGGGTTGTGAAGCTTTTATAAATGTCAGAATAGCCTTTTGAGTTTCCTGAATGCTAAGTAGAGTTTGAAGCAAAACTGGTGGTAATTCTAGTGACCTTGGTGTTGGATCTATCACCAGAGGAGTCTCTACTTGAGCCACGCCAGTGCAAACCACGACGACGTTGCCTTCGTGTTGGTGGAACTGGTTCAGGCTCCTCATTTTGCTCTATTCCTTGTTCTGCTTCTTGTTCTTCATTTTGCTCGGTATGCCGTGTGGGCGGACGGCCTCTTCAGCGAGCTAGACAAGGATTAGCTTGTGCAGAAGACATCTCTTCCCCAACAGAGTCGCCTTAAATGTAGGGGTTCTGATTTAAATTGATATAAAGATAGTTTCTACACTAGCTAATATAGAAATGCTAATAATTTTATTGCTCCTTGATGATTATAGAACTGTAGAAAGAAGAAAAGAAAAGAGAAACAGTACAAACAAGTTTGAGAATCACTCTTTCTCTCTCTAGGAATTTCTCTCTAAGTCTAGAACTCCTTTAAAATGAAGACATAGGTCAGTATTTATAGACACTGTGACCTAGCTACGTTTCGCGAAATGCTTCTGCCACGTCAGCACTTTGTTGGCGCCTTCGATGATACATCTTGCGAGATCCATAATGTGTCTCCAACCTATGATCCGCATAGCTTTTGCCACATCAGCACCTCTCGCGAGTACCACATTATAAACTCGCGACCTATGATTCGCGTAACATCCTCGCGGATCCTCTTTTCCCTCTGTCCTTCCTTGTCCAAGGAGTTTGTGATGCTATAGTCTTTTCTTGGGTCATGATCTATTTGCAAGCATACCATTTTCATGACCCTGAGTACCTATTGGTCTCTGGGGTACTTTTTGCTTTGAATGGTACAAATAGGGTCGCGACCCACTATTTGCATACTCAAAGCATTTTCCTAGATTTTCATGGAGTACGCGAGCAGCATATAGGGTTATGGGTTTAGACGTTAGCTATACCCACATCAGTACCCCCATAGTTACCTCTGCGTAATGCTTTTACTCAAGTACTTTCTTAAAATGCTTTGGGCATGTTCCCAGCCTTTAAGCATTTTTGCATTTTATTATCTTGCGCTTTACCCGCGCTTTTGCTCATATCTCTCGAGATGGCATCTCGTGAGACACCCTTACACACACACATATAGCATCATAGCATTTTGATATGGGAAAGGTATTTCGATATTGTTTGAATTTTACTCAAGTCTAATCATCTAGCATGTTATACTAGTGTTTGTATTAGTTTGTTTTTCATGTTCTTCATAATTTGTTATGTTTTTATTTGATTAGGGGATTTTATATTTTATGTATTGTATTCTTTATTTGGGATCTTATTCACATTGTTTTGGTAATTTTGTGCAACGATTTATTTTCTTATACTTCCACTTTTCCATAAGGAGAGACTAATTTAAGAGTTCAAGTATGGTCTCTTTGTTATAGTTATTCATATAATTGTCAATGAGATTACTTGTAAATGATAAATCAATTTTAAGATTAAGATTTTGTGGAAGTTGGTCACAAATATCTATTTATGAGAAATAATTTGTGAAAATTTAAATGTTACTTCTTGCATATATCAGGTCACAAATATCTATTTATGAGAAATACTTTAGGAAAATTTAAAAGTTACTTCTTGCATATATCTGGTCACAAATATCTATTTATGAGAAATAATTTGGAAAAATTTAAATGTTACTTCTTGCATATATCGAATAATGTTTATTTTCCCATTCCTTTAGGTATTGAAACAATAATGCAATCAATTTGTTGGTAGTTATCCTTTGAGAAAATTTAATAATTGTTTTCCCCTGTTGAGAAAATTTAGTATGACTTTTCGCAACTATGAAATAAAGGTTCTCATTCTATTATAATTTGGTTCTTCAATATGAATTTTACTACCAATAGCTAGATTGAGGCATAAATTACTTGTTGTCTAGACTTTTATTTTTTTGGTTATTGGGCTAATAAATGGGGTATTTGATTTTTAACTTCAGTAATTAATTACATTTTTTAATTTTTCTAGAAACCGGATTTGTTAAAAAAAATTGTCTTTATATTTTAAAAAGAAAAGATAATTATAATGACTTTTAATCACATTAGAATTAGGTTTATATATATATATACACACACACATATACACGCACTAAGTTATCCCTAGGATTAGGATTATTAACTACCATATATATACACACGCACACATATATACACACATATACATTGGAATGAATTTAGTAAAACACATCAACATAATCATGAAATATACAGAATGGAAGAAAAATCCACACAATAATATGAAGAAAAATATATCAAATCAGGATATATACACAATTGGAAAGAACAATCGATGTAATACCTAGAGCGAAGAACATGAAAATCCATACGCGATGTACAATCTATGCCCAATCTACAATCGCCACCTCAATTCATGCTCGATCTGAAGGTATTGATCCATGCTTCATCTTCATCGATGCTCAATCCACTGTAATTTTAGGGTTCGCTGAAGTTTGTGATCGTGGAACTGGAGGTATGAAAGAGTGATCGTGATACGGTTCCTAAACTTCTAGTTTGAGAATATCTGCGTATAAAGATTTATAAATGGGCCTTATAACTTGGGATGGGCCTGGTAGCATGAGAATTCTTTATCTTGGGTTGAATTGATGGTTTAATTGAGAACTCTTTATAAGATGTAATAAAATTATTGGGCTTCAAAATATAAATCAAAGTTTCATCGTAGAATATAGGGTAAATTGCTTAAAAAACCCCTGAAGTTTACTTTCTTTTCCACGGATACCCCCTCAACTAATTATACCTCCCTGAACTTTCATTTTCTTGCACCATGGGTTTGCTCTCAAAAAAATTTACCCTTTTTACCCTCCAACCTTTTAATATTTCCACCTTACCTTTAATCATCTTATAGGGCAAAAAAACATATAAAAGACTATCATACCCTTACTATTATATTTTTTAATTCTTTAAATTACAAAAATATTATTTATTTTAGTTAGAATATTAATTATGTCATTTACCTTTAATGTATTAGACTAAATATACTCTCAAATATTAATTTTTTTTTTATAAGTTCTAATTATTTTATTTGTAAATCAATTAACTTGGTATTAAATTTTAATTTGATTTAAATCATAAAACTCATTATCCTAATTAACTTTTTTCATGCCAAATGAAACAATCTTTTCATAAAAATATATTAAAAAATATATCGCAAAATACTTAATAATAAATTGTGATTTATTTATGAATATATTAATGAGGATAATGAATTTCAGGAATCAAAGAAGTAGCTTACAAGAGCTGGAAGAGGAGATCAGGATTTTAGGAACAAAGAATAACGGCTTTAAAGGGTTTTATCGAATATTCTAGAATTTCTTCAAGGGGTCTACGTTGATTAATGTAACAATAAATAGTTATTTTTAGCACTTTATTTTCAATATTTATTATTATTTTTTATTTTATTTTTATTTTTTAAACTAATGAAAAAGAATAATTTAAAAATATATAAAATTATCCGAAACCAAATATAGTTAAAAAATTTGAACAATTAATGTACGAGGAAGGAAGTAGAATTATGTATGAGCAAGTTATTTATCAACATTTATCATTCTTTCATAATAGACAATAATTAATTTTTCAATTACGATTTTGAAATATCATAAAATACAATGAGATGAGATTGGTTAAATAGTTGAATATAAGGATTTGTTCATGCTAGTTCAATTATCAAATAAAAAAGTATTAAAATAATAGTAATTTCTGGGTTTTTTTTTAACAAGTCAGTTTCATGTAAATCATGAAAATTGATTTTTAGTTATTTAAAAACTTGTTTCAGTATGCACACAATTAATTAAAAATCCAATTCCATAAATATCTACATGGTGTTGAGACCAACTAATCACAAATTGAAACCAAGAAAAAAAAATCACCAACTATAACAAAACTTTAATAAAAATCACTCAGATCCATAAAATAAAATGAAAATTCATCAAACATGTAATCCTCCCAACAATGTCTACAAAATAAAATCAAAAAAATGAAAAACACATGTTCAGACTCAACAAGCTAGCCAGAATCTGACACAGTGTTCAACCAACATAACCAAATATATATATAATCGTCAGAAAAACAAAATATAATAAGTTTTAATTACCAAAAAAAAACAAAAAATAAAGAAATAAAAATGAGCACTATTGTAATGAGTTCTAATTATTTTATTTGTAAATCAGTTAACTTGTTATTAAATTTTAATTTGATTTAAATCATAAAACTCATTATCCTAATTATTTATTTATTTTTGTCAAATGAAACTTTCTTTTCATAAAAATATATTCATAAATTGTGAATTATTTATGAATATATTAATTAGGATTGAGTTTTATGATTTAAATCAAACTAAAATTTAATAACAAGTTAATTGATTTACAAATAAAATAATTAAAACTTACAAAAAATAAATTAACATTTGAGAGTATATTTAGTCTAATACATTAAAGGTAAATGATATAATTAATATTCTAACTAAAATAAATAATATTTTTGTAATTTAAAGAATTAAGAAATATAATAGTAAGGATTAAATAGTCTTTTATATGTTTTTTTGCCCTATAAGAGGATTAAAGATAAGGTGAAAATACAAAAAGTTTGGAGGGTAAAAGGGTAAAAAAAATTTGAGGGCAAGCCCATGATGCAACCTTTTATGAAATTTTAGGGGGTTCTAAGCTCATTTCATAGCTGAGGGGGTATCTGTGGAAAAAAGAGTAAACTTCAGGGGGTTTTAAGTAATTTACCCTAGAATATATATATAGTATTATCTTTTCATTTAAGTATTTACTTATTTGTAATTTGTCAATATTTTTTATTTCAGAAAATATAAATGTAATTTTAATAAAAAAATAATTCCTCCGTCCCAAATTATAGGTCCATTTTTTCTCTTTACCTTGTCCCAAAATAGGTGTCTACTATTGAAAAGTTAAAGCACTTTATTTAGTCAATTTAACCTTCAATCATTAAAGTTATAAAACATATACACTATAAATTATCGCATCACTATGGTGGAACCATGGACAAACTTTGTATTTCATTTACTAACACTACAATAAAAGTCATAATCTTAAAAAGTTGGATTCCCCGAAGTGGACCTATAATTTGGGACGGGGGAGTAATACTTTTTACAAGGTTCAACACTTGAATGCGGTGAATACTTTCTTTTACAAGGTTTCGTAGTTAAATGCGGTAAATATTATGTTGTAAATATTGGTTTTTGTTGTAGTGATTTAAAAACCATTCTTCTTATTTTTTGAGATGCAAAATTATTAATCAGATTTTTGTATTCAAGTGTTAATATAATTTATTTTTCAATAGACAATATAACCAATCCATTTAATATAGGGATTTTTTTATCGTTAATTTGAAGGAGTTAAGTCACTAATATCTTTTTCTTTTTCTATCATATCATTTTCTAGTTCTTTTAAATGACTTGTTCGTTCATTTGTTGAATTTTTGCTTAAATTTTTTGTTATATTTTGATTATTACATGTAATAAATTTATCAAGAACACCTTTTTGAGATTCAATCAATTTATTTATTCTTCTTTGCTTTTTAAGTTTTTTATATCCGGATTCATACTTCCTAGTCACCATAATCAAGCACATTAAAAATTTAATCGCAAATCAAAAATAAAACAAAGAACTTTGGAATTTTTTTTAACAAACTATAAAATAAATTGAAGTATAAAATAATAAAACTTGTTTCGTAATACAATGTCCAAAACCTCCCAAGTTGCATTCAAGAGAGTTTGATAGAGGGAACTTACAAGGATTTGCAGCAGTATGGAATTGGACGAGAGGATATATCAATCTACACATTTAGAGCATCATAGCATTTTGATATGGGAAAGGTATTTCAATATTGTTTGAATTTTACTCAAGTCTAATCATCTAGCATGTTATACTAGTGTTTGTATTATTTTGTTTTTCATGTTCTTCATAATTTGTTATGTTTCTATTTGATTAGGGGATTTTATATTTTATGTACTGTATTGTTTATTTGGGATCTTATTCACATTGTTTTGGTAATTTTGTGCAATGATTTATTTTCTTATACTTCCTCTTTTACATAAGGAGAGGCTAATTTAAGAGTTCAAGTATGGTCTCTTTGTTATAGTTATTCATATAATTGTAAATGAGATTACTTGTAAATGATAAATCATTTTTAAGATTAAGATTTTGTGGTAGTTGGTCACAATCACAAATATCTATTTATGAGAAATAATTTGGGAAAATTTAAATGTTACTTCTTGCATATATTGAATAATGTTTAATTTTCCCTTCCTTTAGGTATTGAAAAAATAATGCAATCAATTTGTTGGTAGTTATCCTTTAGAAACTTTAATATATATTTTTCCACTCTTGAGAAAATTTAGTATGACTTTTTGCATCTATGAAATAAAGGTTCTCATTCTATTATAATTTGGTTCTTCAATATGAATTTTACTACCATAGCTAGATTAAGACGTAAATTACTTGTTGTCTAGATTTTTATTTTTTTTGGTTATTGCTAGTAAATGGGGTATTTGATTTTTAACTTCAGTAATTAATTACATTTTTTAATCTATCTAGAAACCGGATTTGTTAAAAATAATGTCTTTATATTTTAAAAAGAAAAAATAATTATAATGACTTTTAATCATATTAGAATTAGGTTTTTATATATATACATACATATACACGTACTAAGTTATCCCTAGGATTAGGATTATTAACTACCATTGTAGTTGGGATTGAGGATCGTAGTCCATTTATGATTAGGATTGTTAAATAAAATTTAATAAAATTAATTTATTTTTATCTAATTCAAATTCGGATTATTAATTATAATAAGAGAATGGAATAAAATATAAAAAATAACTTAAAATTTTAGTATTTAATCTCGGTCAAAATTTTAATTTATTTATTCAATATAATTTAATACAATTAAAATTTAATTAGATTTTAGTAATGGAATTTAAATAGATAATTTACACTATAAATAACACTTTTTAATAGTATATATATATCAAGATTATTATCAATATATAAAATCTAAATTATTGTAGGAATCTATTAGCGCATTCTTATTCACGTATGTACACGTTGAGACCATTACGTTACGCGCAATCTCATTCAGAGTCTGATTTGCATGTATGGAAACAATTATCTCTATATATACCCATCTAATGGTATCTTGTATACCTATACACACACAGATATATTTAGAGAGAGAGAGACCCGTAAAAAGCTCTATTCAAGTATGCTTCCAATACTTACAATACCTGCTTCCAATACTTTCTTCCGAAAATTATTCATAGAGATGTCATTCTTGTTTCGCTCTTCTACAAAGACATCAAGCTCATTCCAGCGGTTGAGTCGCCGCCGTCTCTCGATTTGTTGGCGAAGCAGGAAAGACTTCTAGAAGCTTCCTCCGCCAACGGTTATATTGTTGTGAACGATTGGTTGAATAGTAGTGAAAATATTTTTACAATCATAATCCATGAAGTTGTTGCGCTCAAGTCGCGATCGATTTATTGTGAGAGATGGTAGAATATTAGGGTGGCGTGTAAAGATGTGGCGATTCGTTTTTCATCGGATAATACAACATCCACGTGGACATCAAATCATACCAAGAGATGCAAGGTTGACTACAACAGAAACGACTTTAAGAGATGCAAAGGAGGTTCGCGGTAGCAAGATTCTGGGTTATTTTAACAATTTCACAAATAAACTTGGAAGCAATGTAGTTGTTGGGATACCCTGTCTAAACCCACTATAAGAAAAAATGGTATTTACGAGGGGTCAAACATGTCGTAAAAAGTTTTTACGGGAAACATGCCCCCCTTATAAATGATGGTCTCGTAAAAAGTCTTAAGTTTTTACGGGGAACAACGTAGTTCGTAAAAGATTAATTTCCCCTCGCATAAACGTTATTACGACATATATATTGGTCGTCAATAATTTATTTAAAGGAAGATTTACCTCTCGTAAATATGTTTAAATATTCACGGGACAATAATCTTAGTCGTTAATAATTTATTAACGGGTAACTTGACTTCTAGTTATTATATTAAAATATTTACGAAACACTAATGCAAGCCGTAAAAACATTTATTCACGAGAGTTTTGACACCTCATAAATGATTTAAAAATTTTACGGCTGACTTGTACTCCACATTAATACTTTATTTACAGGAAGCGACACTTGTCGTCTATAACGCCAAGTATTCACGAGCCACTAATACAAATCGTAAAAAATATGTATTTACGGAACTTTTGACATCTCGTAAATAATTTAAACTTTCACGGCCTACTTTTATTCCTCGTGAATAACATAACTTATATAATTCAAATTACCCTGTATTCGCAACAATTTCAATTGAGCCATCATTCCATTGCGACATAGTAACAATTACAAGAAAAAAAGAAGCAATTCATTAATTAAGATGTCATCATAATTCACCGGAGTTCAATGCTCCAAATAAAAATGTAAAAACAATATCTTTAACCATTTTCAAAACGCCGTTAACAAATATTCAAAATGCAACAATAATTCACTTCAAAAACACAAGTAGCTTCACTACACCAATGTCTTTCCGCTAATCTTCAAGTAAGAAGCAAAACACCCAAGCTGCTAATGACTTGGTGATGAGTGATCCTGTCAAAATAATATAATGGTAATGTCAAAAAATATAATTAATAAATCATACAGTTAGTTAGTAATTTGTGAAAAAAAAAATCATAATTTACCTCCAAGATTTTCACAAATTTTTTAGGCCATGCAATCAAGCTTGTCTGAACATCGCGAATATAATACTTTCCAACTAGGCTTGCTCGATACAAAGGACAAGTTCCAACGATGGCATAATCAACCCAAACTTTCCAACAATCTTGACCAAGCGGAACAAAATCCTCGGTTGTTGCTTTCGGATTTGTTGAACCAATCTCGCCATTGGCAACAATGACACCTGACCCATCCCAATGTAACAGTTCACATAGGTAGCATTGTAAATTTTCCGAACTAAGAGATGGCATAGGATTGGTTTTGGAACCCAAATTAACATTTTGTGACTACAATTGAATGAATACATGAATTAATTCTAAGCAGTAATTTAATATCAATGATAACTAAATAATTAAAATATGTAGTATGTATATTAACAAATCGTAATACTTACCAACATGGATTTTAACTCATTCATCATTTCAGCTTTCATATCACTCATCATTTCAGCTCTAATCTCTTCCCTCATCTTAGCTTTCATTGCATCGACTCGTTCTTCAACTATTTTTTCCACTCTTTTCGCTTGATCTTTTTTATAGTCATTTGCCTCAATTATAGAAAATATTACTGGGCACCGATTTAATAAGCTTCCTGAAAATTCATTTTTCCTCCTTTTTTTTTCTTCTTCTTCCTCTTATTTTCGTTTTTGTTAAGTAAGAAGTACTGCCTCTACCTTCACAACAAAAATAGTAACTTATAATGAAAATGATAGTAGTTATGACTTTGTAAAAGAACAAGTGATACAGGACAAACCCAGAAATAAACTTGTATTTGTAACATAACAAGTGTTGGTACTTACAGAAAAAGACCTAGAAACGCCTAATATATATGCATTTAAATTAATCTGATTTAATGAGCTATTTGGATTTTGGATTTGTAATGAAAATTAACCGAGTTCTAAATTGGTAATTGGGGATCAAAACTTGCTGCAAGATTATAAAGCCCATTGTTAAATGCAGTATATCTAAAGGAAGGACTTCAACAACACCGCGAAAAAATCAGAACTATTAAATCAATGAAAAAAAACTGATTTTCAAGTTGTGATCATTAATCCCAAATACTCAACAATAACATCTGTAAATCAAAGGTATAATAAATATTCATACCCTTAACTAAAATAACAAGGCACTATTCTATTCCACAATAATAGAATAGAATAACAGCAACACATGTTATAATACCAAATAATATAGAAACATTCTAAATTTGCAAGGTTTTTATCCCAAATCATTAGGAAACATATCAAATAATCTATCCACAATATTTTAAAATCAAACATACACCCATATTCATCCTCTTAACACTTTTTTCAACAATAATTAAAAAACCAGATACACATGTTTGTACCTAAACATAAAGTGAGGAAATACCCAAAGGATACAAAAAAGATACAAAGACCTACTTGAACATCCTCTACTCAGTTAAATCCATATGAAAATCAAAAGTCCAAATCAACAAAAAAATTCAATTGGAATTGTTATCTACGAGAATGAGAGAGGCAAAAAACAAAAATTGAAGCTTGACATTCATATTTTCAACAAGAACCCATCAATCAAAAAAGTAAAAAAAATAAAAGCAAAATTGAAACAATATTTGGGAGACTCAAAGATAAATTTTCACAAAACATGAGAGAGCTCACAAATAACCAGAGGAGAACAAAACCCTAATTTCCACACTAGATTAACAAACTTATACACACACACATATATATATATATATATGTATACCTATATGTATAGAGAGTAGCGAGAGAGGCCAAATACCTAGATTGCGCTGGATTGGGACCTGGCCTCTTCGTTCTATGAACCTCTCCATCAAAACCCCTTCTTCATATTTCATCCATCACCACCAGCGCCGCCAGCGATGCCATTCAACCCAGCCACAACCACCATCGACGCGCCCTGTCTGATGAACAAACCCTCCATGTCCCAGCGAACCCCAATCGAGCGCCAATGGCCGTGGTGAGGGAGCAGAGACAAACTGCTTGTAATAATGCCAATTTTAGGATCGAGAGTGAGAATGATGGATCTAGGAATGAAATGAACGATTTTGGGGAAATGAGGGGCGTGGACCTCTCAACTCGTAGAAATCAGATGGTTTCAGGGCTTCGGAGGATAGAGAATACATAGATTACAGAGACTATAGAGATTACAGAGCTATCCGAGATTTAAGAGCTGAGAATACAGAGAAGTTCAGAGATCTCATGAGGTTCGTGCCTAAGGGAGAGGAAGCCTTGAAGAGAGAGAGACCCAAAACGATTTCCAAATTAGGGTTTAGTTTATATTTTTGTTTTGGGGGTTCCTTCTTTACACCTCTTTCTTAATATTCTACTTTTTTTGCCTTTTCTAATACAATATTATTTATTCACCCAAAAAAAAATGTAAAAGAACACAATTAGAGATTATGCAAAATGTACGCTTGTTAATATGTTAAAAAATAAAAAATATTGATAATAATAACTTGGTGCGAGAATGAATTTCCTAAAATTTATACTTATTTACGAGAAAAAATAAGTCTCGTAAATATATTTTGGTGGGAAAATGAAAATTTTTAAGGGTGATAAGTACTTATTCACGAGTACAAAAATACTCCGTAAATAAAATTGTTATTCAATTATTTACGAGATGTTTTACCTCCCGTTAAAGCAAAAAAAATACCTTGTTAATAATAAAAAGATTAACGAGATGTTTGACTCCTCGTGAATAAGTGTATTTACGACTATTTTACTAGCTTCTCGTAAAAACTACCATTTTATGAACTTATTACGGGAAGTTTTGTTTCAACCTCGTAAAAAGTACCTTTTACGAGCTAAAACATTGGCATCTTGTAAATACATGGTCGTAAAAAGTCATTTTTCTTGTAGTGACCACACACACAAAAGCAAAATATAGACACAAAATGTATACGTGGTTCAACCAAAATTTGAGCCTACGTCCACGGGAGAAAGTTTTTACAAGCTTTGAAGAAAAATGGTGGGGATGAGGAGATTACAACACTCAACTCTACTCAAAACCTCACAAACTCTCTACTTACATTTCTCACTCTCTTGCTCTGTATTTTATTTTCTTGATTGATACAATGCTCAACACACCCATATTTATAGGTGTGGAGGAGAGTAGAAGACAAAACCAACTTGCACAACATGGAGCTGCAAATCTTGACATTTAGAGAGATGGTGAGTTGGAAACGCGGGTGGCGCAACTTTCCTTGATAATGGAATGGAGCATGCATGTGATGAGCTGGGTGCATGCATGTGGTATGAAACCTTCAATTCTCCCCCTTCCATACCTATTGGAGGAGAACGTCTTCTGTTGCACTTCAGTTGATGTCCATCCTGACTATGTCTCTGCATAACTCTAACTTCTCTCGAGTAACCACATTTGTCAACATGTCTGTCGGGTTCTTGTCTGTGTGGATCTTTACAAATAATTGTAGCTCTATTACTTCGCATATCTAGTGATAACGAATGTCGATATGCTTTGTGCGAGAATAGTACATTGAATTCTTGCTCAAGTCCAGAGCACTCTGACTATCACAATGCACTTTGTATTCATTCTGTCTGACACCTAGTTCTTGGATAAACCGCTTTACTCACAACATTTCCTTCCCAGCTTCCACTGCAGCAATGTACTATGTTTCTATTGTAGATAAAGCGACACACTTCTGCAATTTGGATTGCCATGATACAACTCCCCCTGCAAAAGTAAATAGGAATCTTGATGTAGATTTTATGCTATCCATATCATCGGCCATATCTGAATCTATATAGCCCTCTAAGACTAGTTATGTTCCCCTATAGCACAAGCATAGTTTCGATGTACTCTTCAGGTACCTAAGAATCCACTTGACTACTTCCCAATGGTCTTTGCCTGGATTTGAAAGAAATCTGCTCACAATGCCTACATCGTGAGCTATATCCGGTATGGTGCAAACCATTGCATACATCAAACTACCAACGGCTGAATAGTAAGGGATTGCTTCCATCTCTTCTTCAACTTTCTTCGAAAAGGGACACGATTGTTTGCTTAGCTTGAAGTGGTTAGCCAGTGGAGTACTGACTGGCTTAGCATTTCTCATGTTGAACTTTTCAAGCCCCGTTCAACGTACTTCTCCTGTGACAACCACAATTTCTTGGTTTTCCTGTCACGAACAATCTTCATGCCCAATATCTGATTGAGCTGGGTCTAGGTCCTTCATATCAAAGGATTTGGATAATTCTTGCTTCAGCTTACTGATCATACTAGCATTTTATCCCACTATTAACATATCGTCAACATACAATAATAGTATAACAAAGTTACCATCCGGGAATTTCTGAATGTAGACATATTGATCTGCAGAAGTTCTCTTGTAACTATGACCCACCATGAATGAGTTGAATTTCTTGCACCATTGCCTCGGTGCTTACTTGAGGCCGCAGAGACTCTTCTTCAGTCTGCAGACCATATACTCTTTCCCTGTAACGTTAAAACCTTCAGGTTGGTCCATGTAAATTTTTTCTTGTAGATCTCCATGGAGGAATGTTGTCTTGACATCCATCTGTTCAAGCTTTAGGTTCAAACTAGCTGTCAATCCGAGTATCACTCGAATTGAGGTCATTTTCACCACTGGTGAGAAAATCTCATCAAAGTCGATGCCTTTCTTCTGTTGGAATCCTTTGACAACCAATCGGGCCTTGTGCTTCATCAACTTTTCGTTGGCGTCTTTCTTCAGCTTGAACACCCATTTATTTTTCAATGTTTTCTTGCCTTTGGGAAGTCTCACTAACTTGTAAGTCTGTTTTTTTTGCAAAGAACTCATCTCTTCTTGCATAGCTTGTACCCATTTACCTTTGTATGTATGGGTCTTCACTTCCTGAAAGCATGTTGGTTCCCCTTCATCAGTAAGTAAGCAGAATATAGTCTGACTCTGGATATTTCCTCGATGGAAACAATGGTCGTCCTCTTTCAGATCTTCTTGGCTAAGGCTCTTCAACTGTAGGTATATTATAATATATAATATATATGTAAAATATATATATATGTTTAAGATATAATTTTTATATAAAAAGGTAAAAAATATATATATATATTACATATATATTATTGTAATATATATTATATATAATATAGTTTTTTTTATATAAAAATGTAATACCGGGGCACGGGGCGGGGGAAAAAAAATCAGGGCCGGGGTAGGTTCGGGGGGACAAAATGGGGCGGGTTCGGGGATGGGGTTAGGGATCCCCGCCCTGACCCGCCCCATTGCCATTCCTAACTGGAAGAGCTACTTCTGGTTCTGTAGCTTCTGGTGGAAGGGTTTGTGGTTCCCCTTGCTCAACACCCTCTGGTTTTTCTTCCTCATCTGTTTCTGGAATTTTATCCTGCATTTCTTCATTATTCAGGGTAAGCTGTACTGGTGTAGGATCTTGGATGATGTTTGGAACACTGGGACTGGAACCACTGGGCTCTGTGATTTTTTCAATGTCTTTGTATGTTTGGTTCTCTTGGAACACAACATCCCTGCTTCTGATAACCTTATTCGATTCTGGATCCCATGGTCTGTATTCAATTTATTTGTCTCCATAGCCAATGAAGATGCATGGAGTTGACTTGAGGTCAAACTTCTGTCTTTGCTCCTTGGATATGTGTGTAAATGCATTGTACCCAAATACTCTCAGGTGAGAGTATGAGGGATCTTTTCCAGTCCATATCTTCTCTGGTACTTCAAACTGCAGCGGTACTGATGATGATCTGTTGATCGGGTAGACGACGACTCTAACCGCTTCACCCCAGAATGGCTTTGACAACTTAACCATACTGATCATACTTCTGACTCTGTCCATAATGGTTTGGTTCATCCTCTCAGCTACACTATTATGTTGTGGAGTACGTGGGACCGTCTTCTCATATCAGATACCGCATTCAAAACAGTATGCTCGGAACTCGTTGGAAGTGTACTCGTTTCCATTGTCTCATCGGAGACACTTTAGCTTATTTCCAGTTTCCCGCTTTACCATGACGTGGAACACTTGGTCCTTTATTTCAAAAAATATACCCACACTTTTCATGAAATATCATCAATGAATATGAAAAAATATATGTTACCGCTTAAATACTCCACTTCTATAGGACCATAAACATCAGTGTGTATTAAACTCAATAACTTTGATCTTCTTCTGGTAGTTGAGTTGAAAGAGACTCTATGGTGCTTTCCAAATACACGACATCAATGTGTCGTGTATTTGTCCTCGGGCGACAACCATGACTCATTTTATCAGCTTCCAGGTGCCATTACTGAAGTAGTTTTCGTAACTTTCCCGATTTAAGGTTGTCCCAGAAATGAGATTAAGGAGAAAAGGTTGCTTACACTGGCAAGGAATGTAGGGTTTAATGGAATACCTTTCGATACTGCAATTAGTCTCTTCCTTGCCAGTGTAAGCAACCTTTTCTCCCCCATGTGTCCGAGTCTTTTGTGCTATAAATTTGGTGAAGTCTCATCTACAACTGCATTGAGACTGTCAAAAATTACTTTCACATGGGTTTTGTATAGTGTGTCGTGTGTTTGTCATCGGGTGACAACCATGACTCATTTTATCAGCTTCCAGGTGCCATTACTGAAGTAGTTTTCGTAACCTTCCCGATCTAAGGTTGTCCCGGAAATGAGATTAAGACGAAGGTGGGAGACATGTCTGACATCTTTTAATACCATAATGCATCCAATATTGGTCTTGATCTAGACATCGCCGATTCCCACGATCTTCGAGAAACTTGTATTGCCCATTCTCACTTTACTAAAGTCTCTAGCTTTGTACAAGGTGAAAAAATCATTGTGGGGAGTGGCGTGGTAAGATGTTACTGTGTCAACCACCCACTAGGCTTCGTTGCTTCCTACGTGGAGGCACACATCTTCATCGACTGAGCATATATCGATATCTCCTGTAACAGTGACCATGGAGTCTTCATTTTCCTTCTGTGGCTGGTGGCTGCTTTGACCTTGCTCCATTTATAATTTGCGGTAATTCTTCTTTAAATGTCCTGCGATGCTACAATGAAAACAAACATATTTATCCTTTTGTTGATTTCTGTCATCATTGGGTCTGTCGCGGGTTTGAGACTTACCTCTACTTCTGCCTCTACCAGTTCTGTAAGATTTTCCTTGACCTTCTGTGACAAAGGTATGTGATTAGTTCATGCCGGTCTCCTTTCTTCGGGCTTCCTCGCTGAATATGACATCATTTACTATCACTATAGTAAGTTTGTCATTCAGTGCTGAGTTACCGAGGGAAACTATTAGTGTCTCCCAATTTGGTGGTAATGAGCTGAGTAGAAGTAGGGCTTGAGTTTGATTACCAAGATTTAACTCTACAGCTGCAAGCTAGTTCACTAGGTTCTAAAACTTGGCGGTGTGCTCGGCTATAGAGGTTCTGCTCCTCAGCTTCAAATTTACCAGTCGCATCATTAGAAGAGCTTTGTTTTGAGCAGTCTTAGCCTGGTACATATCCTCGAGCTTCTTCCAGAGCTCATAGGCATTGGTCTCTTGTGCAACATGGTGGAATAAACTATGATCTATCCGTTGTCTGATTTGACCAATAGTTTTTCTATGCATCTTGGTCCAATCTTTTTCTGCTATCGCAATAGGCTTTGCGCCTCCGTTCTCTAACGGGTCTGCCAAATCCTTGCAATTAAGGAGATCCTCTATCTTGGGTCTCCATATGGTGTAGTTCAATGTCATCAATTTAATCATTGTTCCTAATCCTAAATCCTCAATCGAATCAGATCGACTTTAAGCTCCCCCTAGCTTGTTTGATATGTTCGAAGTTTAAACACCCAAAACGGAGTGTACTGTTACATCCGGAATGGTCAAAAATCTTAAGATCGCCTCTGACTGAGCTCAAATCGAACTTCGAATGAGTCCGGAATAGTCAAAATAGTGTCATAGGGCAAAATTGTAATTTTCATAACAGTGATGACGTGGCAGAAATAGGGCGTGACACGTGGTACAATGAGGCGATGACATGTGGCAAGATGACGTCAGTAATGACGTGGTAGGGAATGATGATGTCAGCAGTGACGTCAATGGGCGCGTGGGGGCGCGTGAGCGTGTGGGTGCCACACGCGGCTGGAGGTTGAAGATGACCAGGCGCGTGAATGCCACGTATAGGGAGAAGGGGCGGCGCGTGCGGGCGCGTAGAGGGTCTTCTAGTGGCGTTCTCAACGTGGTTGCACTCCTGCTTCAATGAGGACTCTGGATTGGTGCTCAAAATTTTTGTTTGAGCTTTGGAACGTGTCGAATAAGCTTTCAAAGTTTTGACCCTGTTTTTGCTCCAGCTTGAAACTCTTTCTGAATTTGATCTCTAAGCTTCTTTCTTTGCTCTGATACCACTTTGTTGGGATAAACCTATTTAAACCACACACACACAAGTAAAATATAAACACAAAATGTATACGTGGTTCGGCCAAAATTTAAGCCTACGTCCACAGGAGAGAGTTTTCACTAGCTTTGAAGAAAAATGGTGGGGATGAGGATATTACAATACTCAACTCTACTCAAAACCTCACAAACACTCTGCCTACACTTCTCACTCTCTTGTTATGTGTTTTCTTTTCTTGATTGATACAATGCTCAACATACCCATATTTATAGGTGTAGAGGAGAGTAGAAGACAAAACCAACTTGTACAACATTGAGCTGCAAATCTTGACATTTGGAGAGGTGGTGAGCTGGAAATGTGGGTTGTGCAGTTTTCCTTATCAATGGAATGGAGCATGCATGTGATAAGCTGGGTGCATGCATGTGGTATGGAACCTTCAGTAGTTACCTCATAGCTATTTTGTAGAGCCGACCCTGAAATTTGAAAAATACGTAGGGGTCCTAGGTGAGATCAAATGTGAGACCCCTTATATATAAGACTTCACACGCTTAAAAATTATAAATGTAAATTTTTTATTAAAAATACATTAATTATATATTAAAAAAAATAAATACAACTTCCATCTTGGTGTTGTCGTGAAAAATTATTGTAGTATAAGTGCGGTAGTCACGAGACCTTAAATGTAGTCGTGTGAAAAATTATTGTTGTCGTTGTGCAAGTGCGGCAGGTGCGAGAACCCCAAGTGTAGTATCTAAAAGTTGTGTAAGTGTAAACGCTTAGGTGGAGAACCCTCAGTTCTTGCACGCTCGTGCAGGTTAGGAATTCAGTCTTGGGAATAGTATAACCACGTGGCCCGGGGATGCTTTTAACCTTTAGACTTGTCCTGGGGATGCTTTTAACCTTACGAATTGTGCTGGGGATGCTGGTTTCAACCTTGGGAATTATAGAACCACTTGCCCCGACCGGATATGTATATGTATATGTCTCGGGGATACTTTCAACCTTAGGAATGGTACACACATTGGCCCCGGGGATACATTCAGGTTTAGGAATTATAAAGTCACATGTCTCAACCTTAGGTGTTTTATAGACCTTTAATCTGGCAAAGCTTTCAGCTTTAGGGATTAAATAACCCTCCATTTAACTTTCCTAGATCAATTGAATAAAAATCAAATAAATATCATAAATTCAATTTCTTTTTTAAACTGATGCTATAATTCCATATTCAAAATTCAAATACAACAATTGAAGAAGATAAAATTGAATAACAAGTCTCATAATCAAATCAAACAAGCATGGGGCAAAAACATTATATGAATTTCTACTATTTAAATACAAAAAACACCTAATATCGAGATCAATCAATCAACATGTGTTTGTATCATGTATACATACACAATATTGTATGTATGTATTGATATGTATGAGTAAACATCGATATTGAAGTTAATACCAACTTAATAAAGATGATAACTAAGTAAATTAAGCAAATCAAAACAATCATCGATCATAAAAGCAAATCACACGAAGACCCATAGATATATTCATATATATATATATATATATATATACACATGTAGTGATGAATTGGGATGAAGAACGTACCGATCAAAGCTTCGTCTCCTCGTACTTCACATACCCAATTTGCTAACCTCACTCTATTTGAAAACGAAACCTTTTATAACCCTCGTTTAGGGATCATAGTATACGAATTTAGAGTAACCAAAAGATAAATTAACCAAAATCAAATTTCACTTTATACAAAAATCATAGTAGTAAGTAAACAATATTGCGAGGTGATTCCCATAATGATTTATTATGATAACTTAGTTCTAAAAATTATTAATTAACTAATTCAATCAAAGATTGATGAGTTTGAGAAAAAGAATAATTATAAAAGTGATAAAGAAAATATCAAAGCTAAGATTTCACCACTAATCAATACAATTCCGATTTTCAATTGAAGTTATTAAATATTCAAGTAATCTCATGAATAATAAATACCTAATTAAAAAAAAGTGTAAATCCTAACTATCTATTCGTGGTCAAACATAAATAGTTAATCATTATTTTTTTCTTCTTAAATCGCCAATTAAGATTACAAGTTCATGTTCGGACACAAGTAACATATATGCTAAAATTCCAATATGTTCAATTCAAGTCTTGGTTAAAGCACATTCAATCGAAATCATCGGTAAACAAGTAAATAATAATAATAAGAATTTAAATGGAATATTTAACTACTTATTTCAATTGAAATCATAGAATTGTACATGAAAATGGCTTCATCTCAGCCTTGGCCGAAAGAATTAGTTACACATGAAGGAAAAACATAATAATAAAACAACCACCAAACAAAAATTGAAGATGGAAGAACGTCTTTGCTTTTTCCGTGGATTGCACCGGTCTTCTTTTCTGTTCCTTAGCTTTTGATGATCATTTTGTGCATCCACATATGTCCAATTTATAGAGATCATCTGCTAGGAAAGTAAATAAGAGAATAAAAAATTTCAAATTTATTTTCCTAATTGGTGATATCTTGGAGCCCACTTTTGACCAATTTGAAGAGTGATTTGGAATAATTTCGTGAGATACACTTTTCTTAAAAATCAAGTCTTCTTTCTATAGACGATGATTTCACCTCATTCTGATATTTCCTTCACAACTTATGATTTAATTGCCAAAACTGGTCCTGATTTTCGTGCAAGAAAAAGTGGCAGATTTTGGAATGCAATTTTCACTTTTTAAACATCAGAATTAGGGTTTCTATGTGAAATACTAATATTCTACAAATTGAATCAGCTTTCCAGAAACATCGGGCTTGTATAAATCCAATAAACGAACTGAAATATATGGCCCAAATATTAAGACGTGGTCTAAACAAATTTTGAGTTTGTTTAGATGGATTTAACTAGAAATCACCAATAATTTACAAAAATATAAAAACACAAATATTAATTAAAATAAATGACTAACAAATATATTTTTGAAGATTAATTATGTATAAATTATGCACTTACCAGGGACTGTTTGGGCCTTCCTGCGCCATATACATAATATATATATATGGGGGCTTCCAAACACGTCCCTCTTGAAAAAGGATTCGTGGAGTCTCAAATTCGTTTCTCTTTATTTTTATTTTTTATTTTTTAAAATGTGAATGGCTATTATTCAATTAATAATTATAATAGCATATGGATTCTTTACTCGTTCTTTTTATTAGGCAAGAGTTTAAGAAATAATGATGTAAAATAAATAAATTTTCATGTTGAAATTTGTCTTTATTAGCAAACTAAAGGATCAGTTGGCTAAAAAACAATTTGTGTTAAAACGAAAAATAAAGAAACAACCAAATGCACTAATATCCAGAGATAATTTTTAGGAATATTATTCAGGAATTCCACGTGGTTTCAAAAAAGATCAACTTGTCCCTTTTATATACAAAAAATTCCACTGACATTAACAAATTTGATCAACTTGCCCCATTTCATATAATTTCGGACAAAACTGCCCTTGAAATAAAATAATGGTTTACTGATAAACGAATTTTTTTTTATTTATGCTAAAAAAAATATTAATATCAAAATATTTTTTTTGAAACTACCAATTAAAGTAAAATATATAAAAAATTAAATCCAAAATATAAAAAATATTTCAAACTACAAATCTGAATTTTTTTAATCATAAAGTTTCGAATGAGTAAATATCATATCTATGAATGGACAATGAAAATTGAAAATTCCCTGTTGACATATTGTTATCTGATTTGACACTGCATTTAGATCAGTTGAAGAAGGACAATGCAATGAGTATTAATTTTGTCCTCACCTCACCTCTTATTTGGACCAATAAAATTAAGAGACATATTTAATATTAATTAAAAAATAATAATGAGTATTACCCACTATCATGAATTAATTTAATCCAAATTTAAATTTATTTATTTTTCCTTTCTTTTTTTCCTTATCTCTATCATCGACACATCCATCACAAATCCTACACCAACAAACCTTAACAACTCGCCGTCTGTTTGTCATCCTCCAATTAATAATCGCATCAGTTCTAAAATCCTGCCTAAAAAACACATCTCGAAAGCAATTAGCAATAACGTGCCTAATTTCACTATTTCAGCTTGATCATTAACGTGGGGCCTAAATTGGATAACTCTTCTTATGCCAGAGCTAGCAATATAGTTGCAGGTGCAGTTTCAAATATAAGGACAGTGATGACACTTTGGACTCAGCAACAGAGCTTTGGGGATGTATACAAGATATTTCAAATACCTGTCCTGAGTTCATTCTCTGTTGGCCCAGATACTTCCATGGCCCCAACCGCTCGGTTCATCATCTCCCTTTCCTCTTTCTATAATTCAAATCAGCAATTGGAGTTTCATAAATATACATATTTGTATGTGTGTGTGTGCAGAGAGGGGGAGAGTGAGAGATTTATCTTCTTCCTCGTTTGTTGAGTTGATCCACCGATTTTTGGTGTGTAGGATTTGTCATGGGTATGTCGACGATGGAGATAATAAAAAATAGAAAAGAAGAAATATATATATATTTTAAATCCGGATTAAATTCATAATAGTGAAAAAAAATAAGTAAATATCATATCTATGAATGGTCTACATATAATGATAACGGAAATAAAATTCCCTGTTTGACACTACATTCGATCATCATACGAGAGAAAAAAAATGTCGATTTTGTTTCAAATTTAATCATCAAGCTTTACAAGATACCTAAATCACATAAAATATTGGGAAAACTACATATAAGTAAGCTTTAGGGAATCTAAATTATAAATTGGTAAATATTTAAGTTTTATATTTTATTTTAATAAATTTAAGTAAATTAATTACATATAGGTAAATAATTATTATTAAAATTCAAAATACCATTAAAACACTTATATAAAATTACCAAAATATCCACTCTCCTCCATCACCAGCCGCCACTCCACAGTCCACTGTCCACCTTTCCGCCACCCTTGCTCCCACACGATTGTTAAGACCAAGACCCACTACAAAAAATATGCCTATAATTAGGGCTGATAAAATTGGACACGACACAAACACGACATGAAAATATAAGAGTCAATCCGAACACGACACGGTTAACACGATTATATTTATATTTATATTTATTTTTATTTTTATATTTTTCTCTTCTCTAATTGGTCATGGATTGAAATATATCAATAAAATAGTACTGGATCGTGTCAAAATCAATTTAATTTTGTTGATAATAGGTTAAATAGTTTATTTCGTGTTGAATCATGTCAAATTTAATTTAAAATATTATAATAAATAGGCTAAATGAATTACATGGGTCGACACGGACACGACATGAATTAGATTAGGGTTGAAAATATTTGACACGTATATTAATCAGCTATTTTTGACACGACACGATTTTCACCCCGTAACCCGAAATTATCAACCCTACCTATAATGACAAAACAATAATGACATACCCAATTTATCTGTCACTCTAACCTTATTTTTAATACTTTTAAAAAAATTTATCTATAATGACAATAGTTAGTGACAAACCTAATATGTGTGCCACTATATCCTTATGGCCTGTTTGGATATGTGGTTTTTGGTCTGCTTTTGGTTTTGGTCTTTGATTTCAAGACCAGACCATGTTTGGTTGGTGGGTTTTGGACTTGGTTTTGGGCTTTTTAAAACCAACCACTAAAATCATAGTTTTGGCCTACCAAGTTTGACTTTTTTTTTTCTCTCTCTATATATATGGGCAAAAATATGAATTATTTTGAAAAAAATAATATATAATATTTGGAAAAAAATTAATTTTCAGGAAAAAATTATTTTTTGGGAATAAAATTAATTTTCGGAAAAACTTTATTTTTCCCCATTTTAGATCCTTTTTTTTCTAAAATTTTTAAATTTTTTCAGTATATAATAAAATTATTCAGAATTTTATATATTTTTTCGAATTTAAGATATATTATTTGAATTTTATATATAATTTTCACATTTTAAAATATTTTTTTCGATTATATATATATTTTTTGGAATAAAAAAAATAAAAATGTCAAATATTTTCGGGAATTTTAAATATTTTTTAATTATATATATATTTTCATTTTAATATTTTTTTCCAATTATATATATATATATATATTTTTAATACATATTAGTATATATATATAATTATACCAAGACCAAGACCAACTCCTTATCAAACATTATATATAGGTTTTAGATTTACCTAAAACCACCCAAAATCACCAAAATCAAAATCACAAGATCAAGACAAAAACTAAGTTCCAAACGGGCCCTTATTTATTCATTTTATAATAACATATATACCTTATATGTATCTAATTGTTATATTTTATTCAGTAGAAATTTAACAATACACTCTCACTCTCCATCCACGACAGAACACTCCAGACCCTTTCTCTCTCTAGAACACTCCAGACCCTTTCTCTCTCTAGAACACTCCACCTTTCACTCAATATTTTTGGCTGATACAGGTAATTTTCTAGGGTTTCTATTTGTTCTTCCACCATCAATGATTTCTATTATATATATATGTATCTATATGTTTAATAGTCTGTTAGCTTCTAGATCTGGAGTGTTTGATAATTTTTGTATGCATATTTTTTATGAATGCGCCGACAATTTTGCTCCTCGAGAAGTTCTTCGCCGAAGTCAGCGAGGTTGAGCGCGACAACGAAATCCTCAGGTCTCCCCTCTCTCTCTCTCTCTCTATATATATATATATATATATATGTATATATACGTGTGTATATGTCGATATATTTGGATTATGTCGATTGAAGTCACAGCTCTTCAATGACTGCCATTTTCCAAGGAATCGGAGCAACCACAGCTCTCCCCTCCCTCAATTCCTCTGTTTCTTTTGTTATTTTAAACACCAATATCTTGAACCTTGAAACAATTATACTATAGCTCTATTGAATCATTAATGGAGTTTTTGTTGTAACAAATTTAATTAAGGTGAAACATAATAATTATTGGCTAATTTTTTCCAAACATTAGGTAATACCCTTGTATTTAGCCATCCAGGATTGAGTTCTCTGAAGATGGTGCATTAGCCTTCAAAAACATTGTATCTATCCTTTAAATAGTTTTTTTCCCTTCTTATTTCTCTCTCTTTCTCCATTATGTAGGCATCAAAGAAATATTGAATTTAAGGCCTAGCAAAATGTTGTTCGATAAAAGTTAACAGCCTCGTTTTGAATGACCGCTGCCAATGCGAAAGGGGCATTTTGATGCTCCTTTCATATCACAACGAATATGATTTTGAATGTGAATTGAAATTTGGGCACTCTGATCTTCCTATTGATTTTGGTAAAGATGGAATAGAAGAAAGAAGAAGAAAGCAAAATGCTGGAGAGTTTTTGTCATTGTTAAGCATTTGTTAGTCAATTTCCTTTTTCTCATTGTTTATACTTCCAAGCAGAACCTCATATATTGAAAGAAACAAAACTAGTTTTACATTCAAATCTTGCTCATCGTATTCTAACTTCAAATGACATCACCTTTTTATGATGCGTGCTATTAAGCCCCTACCAATCATGATATAAACTTCATTACCTGCAATCTGATGGCTATATATCAATACTGATCATGTGCTTAAGTAGAAACTTGCAAACTACTTTGGCCCCACTCTATTAGTGGATGATGGCTTAAACGCTTTCATTTCATTTTCTTATCTTAAAAGTTCCATTTATTTGCTGTGGCAGACCGATTGGGTTTGATCGAGAGGATAACTTTTGGCAGCTCTATGGTGACCTTTTGCTAAGTGTTGATCTTCTTGCTATAGAGGTGTGTGCATATTGTAGTGATACAGTTTGATTCTCTGCTTATAGTTAATGAGATTCAAGCTTTTGTTTTTGGTTTAGATGCTTTCTCTATTTCTCTTCAACAATTTGAAGGGTTAGTGATAATTTTTCTGATTTGTTTTGTTGTTCTTGAAATTGTCAAATCAATGGTTTGCAAATTGGGTGTTTAATGCTTCTAAAAATAAAAATAAAATTGGGTGTTTAATTCCTTTGCCAAAAAAAAGAGAGATGAATAGAAATTGATTGTGGTTTGTTTTTTCTCACTCATTTAAATAAAGTGTGGGAATAGGAACAGTCGAGACATTGCCTGCACTGATTATATTTTTCTCAATTGTTTCTTGTGTTATGTTCTTTTGTGGCTAAAGTTTGAGGTGCACAAGTATGATAAAATGAAAAGACAGAGTTGATGGAGGCCACAGAGATATGGGTCCTCTGTTGTCACAAATACTATTGATGGTTGTGGCAGAGTAGTAGTTGAGAGAGGCATCCCAGCACAGAGATGGGGCACATTTAATTGCAATAGTAAATACTCCTACACCACTACTTTACATGTTAGTCAATGCCATTCCTCACTATGTACATACATATTTACATATATGATATGGGGAACTTGGGATGGAAAGAATGGCATGGGTTGATTTAGATATCATATTTACATATATGATATGCAATTAGTTTTGCTGCCAAAGATTTGATCCGAGGTTTGCTCGTGAAGGACCCTCAAAAAAGACTAGGGTACAAGAGAGGTGCTACATAGATAAAGCAGCATCCTTTCTTCGAAAGTATTAATTGGGCTCTCATTCGCAGTACTCACCCTCCAGTAGGGCTGTAAATGAGCCATGCCTCTATTTGTAATTTTCAGTCTTTTTCATTCTTTTAGCTGTCATAAACTGAGAGTGTGTCCATACCTCATTTTTCACTCTGATTACCCTATTAGAAACCAGCTCTATTTGGTTGGCAATTCATTAATTTGAAAGTTCATGTCTAATGCCAATTTAGCCTTACCCTATTATTTTTTGGGTTAAATTAAATGTTTGTACTGACCATATATATAAATGATCATGGGCATTGCAGGAGCAATGAGCAATTACCAGGTCAATGGCATGGCAGAGCCTTCATCACCCGACAATAACTGCTACACATGTATGCTATAGCTATACCTAAAATTATTATATTGTCTTTATCTCATTGTAGTGTTCGGTGCTGTGATAGAAATTTCAACTTCTTAGAAATGTGACATATGCTTGTTTCAATATGAGGGAAACAAACAATGTCAGTTGTTCGTATTTGGTTCTTTTTGACAAGTAATCATTTATTTCAGAAAATTACCCTAACCTAAAATTATTATATTGTCTTTATCTCATTGTAGTGTGTGCTGTGATAGAAATTTCAACTTCTTAGAAATGTGACATATGCTTGTTTCAATATGAGGGAAACAAACAATGTCAGTTGTTCGGACACGGAACAATTGTAGGAGATGTGTCTAAACCTCACGCGGTTTCTTCTCATAGGCACAAGTTCGAAACAAAATATAGATAAGAGTTGGTTAAAGAAGCCAAGGTGCCTATATCAAAATTATCTTTATCCCACTTAATATTTGTAATATAAAATCTGAGGTTTCTGTCTAATTATTTTATATCGTTTTGTTTCAGCAGCCGTATTTTGCATCCTTCAATTCATCTACCATCAGCCCTACTCAATAACTCTTGATCTCATGATTCTGTTTGAAAATTTCAGGATCCATGAAGCGTGTTAAAAAGGCATTTAAACAGCCCTTGTTACGCTCCTTACCCATCCATCCATATAGAAGTTCTTGTGATAATGAGCCTAACTCTGGTCATGGTGATACAGGTATGAAGCTGATACTTTTTATTTTTGTAACACATTTTGTAGAATAAGCTTGGCTCCTATGTGGTGCATGATTGGTTCCAAATTTCAATTGGGGAAAAGGTTAAAAATAGGTATATACTTTTGATGCTTTCTTTTGGACCAACCATACACTGATTTGCTTTGATTCCATATTGTGCATGTTCTCCTAATGTGGTTTTAAAGACTAGAACCAACCTTTTTTTACTGGTCTCAGTACATATTACAGGCTGTGGTATAGAAACTAGAATTGAGTATATACAAATAAGTTTGCATCTATAGATTTGTATGCTCTGCTAGTTTGAGGATATGATTTGGATAGAACTCTGGTAGAAACATACTGCGAGTTGTCAAGTGGACGGTGGACAAGGACTTGAATTCAGTGTAAAATATCTCTTTCACTTGTATGTGTGTGTTTGAGTTCTTGCAGTTACTATAGAGTTTGTTCCTGTTCTTGCTTTTTCTATGTTTTTTTGCTAGAAAATGCACCAAAGAACTCTCTAGAATGCTGGACAAAGTAACAGTTTACTACAGGATTTACCTTCTTTTTACTTTTGTTTAAGCCAACAGGAATGAACTTGAATCCTTCTCTTTCTTTTAACTGGACTATACTCGGAGTGGTTGGTTAATCTTATAGTCATATTATTTTTCTATTGGTTAATAACTAATGTTTATTTGACCAATAAATCGTCATTGATTGTTTGTAGAATTGTATCTTACTTTTTTCATTGCCTTAATTAGATCGTTTGAGGAAGAAAAGAAAGAATTTCGGAGGAACACAACATCCAAGTTCCCACTATATGAAATCTCCACCAACACTTACTCCACAAAATGAGGAGGAATGTAGCTACCAACATGCTAGCCCACCTCAACATCCTAATCCTAGTGCTGGAGGTATGGTGCTAGGTTTATATTATGAGAAATATTTGTCACTTTGCTCATTTTTCTAAATCTGAAATTTAATTACTTTTCTTACCTTTTTCATTGTCATAATTAGATCATTTGAGGAAGGGAAAAAACAAATCTGAAGGAACACAACATCCAAGTTCCCACTATATGAAATCTCAACCAGCTCCAGGGAATGAGGCAGAATGTAGCTACCAACAGTTCATTTGGGGGCTGATCATTATCAGATGGTTCAATTAAAGCTCTTGCATAATTGAGTCTGGCAACCTCCTGTTCTATAAATGAGTTGACGTCAAAGGCTCCAGAATCTTCCGTCTGACGGAAGAGTTCGGCAGGGTTAAACGTGAGGTTTTCTGCTGTTGGCTCCGGCCGTTCCATGTTGAGGAAATTTAGGTCATTATTGGGCTCCTGGAAATCATTGGACTGCTGCTGTTCATTTGGGGGCTGATCATTATTAGGTGGTTCAATTAAAGCTCCTGCATCATTGAGTCCTGCAACCTCCTGTTCTATAAATGAGTTGACGTCAAAGGCTCCAGAATCTTCCGTCTGACGAAAGAGTTCGGCAGGGCTAAACGTGATGTACTTTTTCAAAGTTTGGTATCTTTAACATTCCTATGCAGTCCAATGATTTCCAGGAGCCCAATAATGACCTAAATTTCCTCAACATGGAACAGCCGGAGCCAACAGCAGAAAACATCACGTTTAGCCCTGCCGAACTCTTTCGTCAGACGGAAGATTCTGGAGCCTTTGACGTCAACTCATTTATAGAACAGGAGGTTGCAGGACTCAATGATGCAGGAGCTTTAATTGAACCACCTAATAATGATCAGCCCCCAAATGAACAGCAGCAGTCCAATGATTTCCAGGAGCCCAATAATGACCTAAATTTCCTCAACATGGAACGGCCGGAGCCAACAGCAGAAAACCTCAAGTTTAACCCTGCCGAACTCTTCCGTCAGACGGAATATTCTGGATCCTTTGACGTCAACTCATTTATAGAACAGGAGGTTGCAGGACTCAATGATGCAGAAGGTGCACGAGAGCTTGGGGGTCCAGGTGACTGAGGACCAAGTGTTGCAAAATATGCAGGTCTGCCTCCAAGGTCACCCGACAAAACTTAATAAGGTAATTTATGGCTTTACAAAAGATGAAGATTGATCTTTATGTGCATGTTTGGCAACATGGAGTGGAGCCAAAATTTTGGGTTTGGTTTGAAAATTTTGTTCCACTCCATGTTTGGCAAATGGAGTGGACATTTGGAGTAGACACTGTAGCAACTCCATGGAGTGGCTTTTGTGAAGGAATGAGCCAAAATTTGGAACCAAATTTTTGATGGTTCATGGTTTTGGTTTTGGTACCAACACTGTAGCAAATTCATTTTTGATATTAATAAATTTCGAAAAATTAAATATTCTGAAAAATTAAATATTTATGAAAAATAAATATTTCGAAAAATTAAATATATTAATATATTATAATATTAATATATTAAAAAATATTAATATTAATATATTTTAATATATTAATATTAATATTAATATTAATATTTATGAAAAATTAAATATTTCGAAAAATTAAATATATTAATATATTATATTAAAATATATTAATATATTTAATTTTTCGAAATATTTATTTTTCATAAATATTAATATTAATATATTAATATTATAATATTAAAATATATTAATATATTATATTTTAATATATTAATATATTTAATTTTTCGAAATACTTATTTTTCATAAATATTAATATTAATATTTATGAAAAATTAAATATTTCGAAAAATTAAATATATTAATATATTAAAAAATATTAATATTAATATATTTTAATATTTTAATATTAATATTTATGAAAAATTAAATATATTATAATATTAATATATTAAAAAATATTAATATTAATATATTTAATATTATAATATTAATATATTAATATTAATATTTATTAATAAATAAAATGTGAAACCCATATATTAATATTTATTAATAAATAAAACTAATATATATTAATATTTATTAATAAATAAAATGTGAAACTCATATATTAATATATTTTAATATATTAATATTAATATTTATTAATATATTAATATTCAGAATTTCAACCCATACCAACTTTATCAAACATGGTTTGGTTTTTCAGCATCACTTTTTCTCACACCAACTCCAACCACTCCAACTCCAACCCAACTCCAACCAAACCAAAACCAAAAACCAACTCCACACCCTCTACCAAACAAGCACTATATGTCTTTCCTTTTAATATATCGATGTACATCGATGTACTTGTAACACAATAGATATAAAATTCTAGTGTGGACTGTCCAGTGTTGAACTTAGAGAAATGACAGAGATACTGTAGATTAAAACAGAATCCCTATATTAGGTTGGGTGGGTCAGATTATAAGGGCAGCTAATTGAGTATGCTGATGCCTAACACTTTCCTAAATTCACTGAAATTCTTTTGATTAATTAAGACCAAACAATAGATTGGTTGGTCTATTATTTTCCAGTCAATATTAATGGGAGATTGGAGGGCTACTTAGGGAGTGAAGAGGCCTTGGACAGGTTGAGATTTGGCCTAGAATTTCAATTAGAAGGAAGAATCCAAATCTCTCGTTCGCCCCTTACTGTGGTCATTTGAGTTGAGTTGCAATAGGTAGAGCCAGTGTCATTTATCTCATTAGACTGCCGAGAAAGAGCCCCTACCTCTTGAATGAAAGCTGAAGGCATATTCTACATGCTTCCGCTTCTGGGAGATCAAACGGAGGTGCGTGGCGAACGGGTAGGTTCATCAACTCATTTTATGTTGTGGGTCATAGGGCGGGCTTCGGTTCAAAGGTAATGTTAATGCTGAGCCAGCTCTAAAAAAACCAGGGAGTACTTTCTTTCCAAGTGTTTCACTAATTTAACTGGACTTGTCACCAAAGTCTGATATGATTTATGATTTGTAGGTGTGTTTTAGGTACTTCGGTGATTGTGAGGCTGATGAGAGAAGTTGCCTATTGCATGAGAGAACTACATATTCATATTTATTTGTTGCTGATTGGTATTTTTTTAGTTGCAGGTGATCCCTTGCACTCTTTCTATGCTCCAGTGTCACGATGTCATTAGCTTTTTTGTGGGCTGGAGTTTCTTTTTGGCTTGCTTCGGACCTTCTTTCAGTATTGTATTTGTTTGTCAGTTATGGCCACTGTAATCTTTTGACCGTGCTTGATTACTGCTTCAGACTTTATCTAGTTTCTGTTATTGTACTGGTTATTTGCTACTGTAATCTTTTGACCGTGCTTGATTACTGCTTCAGACTTAATCTAGTTTCTGTTTAGTATTGTACTGGTTATTGCTACTGTAATCTTTTGACCGTGCTTGATTACTGCTTTAGACTTTATCTTATCTAGTTTAGTCATTGAATTTGATCGATCCTGAAGAAATTGTGCTCCAGGAACTAGCTTCATATTGAAACCCGACAATCAGATCGCTGGTGGAGATTCAAAAAAAATGTGGACTGGGTCAACCCAGCCCATTTACAACCTATCACAGCAGGTTGAGAACGGGTCGGTGATCAGTTAATGACCCGACCCAAAACCCCAATTTCTACCCCTAACTACCCTAAGCATTGATACCTTTTCCTCCTCTCGCTTGCACTCCGGATCTTTTTGCCTTCTTTCCAATCAGAAGAGGCAGTAAATTCATATTTGGGTAAAATAACAAAGAAAGCTAGCCTGGTTAGGAAAACCCTAGGAACAAACCACAAAAGAATATGAATTTACATTCTCAAATCCATATTGATACTTACATTTTAAGCGAGAAATGATTTGATTCCTAAATAATCTGAATGATGAAAAGATAAAAAAATTCATTTGTTTTTATTTTGAAATGTTCATGTAATAAGGGTTAAATCAACTTCGTGTGAACTGAAGTTTAAAGTTTAGATGTATACACAAGGAAAGCCAACACTTTATAAAAGAATTTCAATACCTTTAAGGTGGACAATAGCTCAGTGAATTCTTGGGCAAATCGTTTGCGGTTTTCTAGCTTCTTTCTCTTGTTTTTCCTTCGCTCCCTCAGATTGATCCTCAAATAAAAGCTGCAAACACGTATACTAACATCAAACTCAATGCCACCAAAGTAAGGAAAATTGGCAAATAAGTGGAAAGATTTTTAAGGTTCAAGCATAAAAACACCAAGGGTGCGTTTGGAAACTGATGTTTCCGTTTTTTTTCTGGTTTTTTTCACTTTTCACGGGAACAAAAACGCGTTTGGGAGCCTTTGATGGTTTTTGTTTTCGTGAAAAGTAAAAAAACGTTTTCTCGCCCTTAGTTCAAAATTTGAGAACATCAAAATGGTGTTTTTTTGTTTTCGGCACTGTTTGTTCTCAGCAAAATAAAAATAAAATTGTTGTAGATTCCTTAATCGTCATCTTCAACCTCCAAACCCTAACCTTCATCTTCAACCTCTAAACCCTAACCCCCCTACCACCACCAGCCGCCATCCCACGACCACCACCACTGCAAATCGACACCACCATAAACCCCCACCACTGCAAATCGACACCACCACCAATACAAACCCTTACCTTTGCAACTTGACACCCCAATCGAATTGGGGTGATGTGATCTTTATACATGTTACTACTTATATATTTATATATATATATTTTCCTATATGCTAATCTTTTGAACAACAATAGAGTGGTCATGTTCATTGTTGTATGGAAGACTTGGAAGTGTACATTGTAGCTGGTTTGTACAAGGGATGACAATCAAGTCAAACTTAATCTCATATTTTGATAATTTGTTTTCTACTTTTTATTCCAAATAAATTTCAAAAACGTGTTTTTTTTTTGTTACGAAAAATTTTTTAGACAAAATTTTTAACCAAATATATTTTTATTTATGGATTACCCTCAGGATAAGAACAAATTTTTTTTTTATTCTCAAAAGATAAAAAAATGAAAATGAAAACACTTGTTTCCAAATCTCACCCTAACTGATTAGATCACATGGAGAAAGGTGGATCAACAAACGAATTTTTTGCACCGTGGACTCCAAATAAGTGTTAAATTGAGCGCCTAAATAAAAAAAATTTAAAACACAAGTTTATATTAGACAATCCCACACCATTCATGCTTTAGAAATTTTTTTAAGGGTGTGTTTGGTAACGGTGCGGTGTTAGTTTTTGGTTTTGGATTGGATTGGATTGGGTTGGGTTGGGTTTGATGTTGTTTTATTTTAAATTGGAATCATGTTTGGTGCAGATAGTTTTGGTGTAAAGAAAAAGTGATGCTGAAAAACCAAACCATGTTTGGTAGAGTTGGTATGAGTTGAAATTCTGAAACCAAATCATGTTTGGTAACTTGGAATGGTTTCACATTTTATTTATAAATATTAAAATTTATAATATTAAAATATATTTAATATTAATATATTAATTTTTAGGAAAGATAATAAAACTATAATATTAAAATATATCAAATTTTCAAAAATATATTTTAATATTAATATATTAAAATATATTAATATTAAAATATTAATTTTTAGGAAAGATAATAAAACTATAATATTAAAATATATTAAATTTCCAAAAATATATTTTAATATTAATATATTAAAATATATTAATATTAATTTTTAGGAAAGATAATAAAACTATAATATTAAAATATATTAAATTTTCAAAAAAATATTTTAATATTAATATATTAAAATATATTAATATGGTGCAATTATTTGGTTTTGGTTTGGGGTGAGATGATGCAACCATTTGGTTTTGGTTTGGGTTGCTATAGTACCGCACCACCAAAAACCATCAATTCACATGGTTCCAAATTTTGGCCATTTGGTGCCAATGGTGCCAATACTGTTGACCCAAAACTATTTTACCAAACATGACTTGGTACCATCTTTTCACACCAAAACCAAAAAAGTGATATCAACTCATATTACCAAACTGGACCTAAAGGAGCATTCTTTCTTCTTCTATTCGATCTCCCTCATTCTCTTCTTCATTATATGTCCAGAACGGAATAACAAAAACTTAACAAAAAGCCTATCCTATTTTAGCCAGACTGCTCCAGTTATTTCAAACCAAACATTTTTTACAAAAATTCATTTAACAACAAATACATAAATTTTTTAAAAAAGCCGATTATGTTAATAAGAACCAAAATTTCTCTATATAAACATATTTTATATCAAATGCATAAATTTTAAGAATCCACAATGCTAAAAAGAACTAATCTTTTTCTACATAAACAAATATACATATCTAGAAGCCTATTGTGTTAAAAAGAACCAAACTTTTCAACATAAACGCATCGTCTGATTGAACAATTGTTTTTTTCATATTTTTTTATTTTTGCAATTCATGTTGCTTGAAAACTCATATGGATACACTTCAATTTTCCATCTTTAACAAGAATGGTCCAAAGGGTGATTTTTTTGGATACAGCAACCAAAGAAAGAATAGCATTGGATTTTAAAAAAATATAGCATTACAAATTAAATACTAGTCTTGGCCTTTTCAGTCTCCAATCTCCTATAGCAGGAAGATTCACTCAAATATTTCTGAGTTTCACAAAAGCCATATAGATCTATAAAGTCAAAGGAACACAACAAACAAGTGGAAAAAAATAATAATTACAGAGGTGCTTATACATAATAAAACATGTAAAAATTAATATTTATTTATTATTATATTTATTTATATTTTTATGTATTATTTAATTCATTTTATTTATTATTTATTATTTTATTTTGGTTAGATGTGGTTCAATTATTGAACAATATTTTGGTTATATTTTGTAACCAGACCAAATAGAACCACCAAAAATTGTGGTCCTAAAAAAAATTATTTTGATTCAATTTGGTCTAATTATATATTTTGAGACCAATGCAAAATAAACATGGTCTAATCTCAAAAATTTATGACTATCCCAAAAAAATGGTACCAGTAAACAAACAAGCCTTACACTTTATTCCCTCTGGTCCTTTTCAGATTTGAAACTCTCACCAAATTTCACATGCTCTTGCTTCTTTTCTCTCCTCCACTTCACCATTAATTACCCTCAATCTCTCTCTGTTTGCTTTAATTTTCTTCTCCTCTACTATATTTAGCAATTTCTCATCTCACTTTCAATTTCCCAAACTTTTTCTAACCTTGTTTCTTGGTTCTGTCCCATCTTCACAACCTCCCCAATTTGGCTCCTTTCTTGGTTCTTCCTGTCCCTTTTGTCCCCAATCGCATTGGGTATCTTCCAATTTTACTGTTTCTTTGTTTTAATATTTTGGGTGCTGATATTTTCTTTGTAGGTCACTTTGGTTTTATCTGTTTCTGTGTTGCTTTGCTTTGAAGTTGTCTTCACTCATAGAGGTACACCCAGATCTCAATTCTTGTTATTAATTTTGGGTTCTATTGATTTCACATTTTTGTGTATCAAATTTAATTTTATCTATTAATGGGTTGTTTTCTTTTTCATCAAATTGTATTGGGTTTTTGTTGTTTCTCAATTTAGTGTTCATATATATATAATTGTTGATTTTCAGTTTGAATTCAATGTCACAAGGCTATGCAATTGAGCTTTACTTCGATCCTGCTCTCGAAAACCAGGTCTTGAAGGCCTGGAATGTATTGGCTCGTCGCCAAATCAGTACTCAGTTGATCGAAATCGAATCTAGACCTCACATTACACTCTTTTCAAGTCCTTATATCGACCCTTCAAAGCTTGAAAACATAGTGAAAACCCTGGCTTCAAATCAAGAACCTTTGCCCTTGTGTCTCTCATCGATTGGGAGTCTCCCAAAAGACAACAATGTGTTGTTTTTAGCTCCAACACCATCGTTGTCTCTCCTGCATTTTCATTCCAAGTTGTGTGAGGCAATGAGGAAGGAGGGTGTTGAGATTTGGGATGAGTACCGCCCGGGCGCTTGGATTCCCTACTGTCCGGTGGCTGAGGAGGTGCCCAAGAGTCGAATGGCCGATGCTTTTACTGTTTTAAGAGACTTGAAGCTGCCGGTCACTGGCCATGCCATGGACATTGGATTGGTCGAGTTTTCGCCTGTCCGTGAACTCTTCTCCTTTGTGCTTGGTAACAATGTTGATGCATGAGTACTCAGTTAATTTGTTGTTGTTTATGTATTTGATTGTGTAGTAACTATATGTAGAAGAACATCATTTTCCCTTTGAATCTTAGTGGTGAAATTGCTGTAGTTGTTTTAAAAGTATCATTTGTCATTTGTCATTTTGTCTTGCTAATATTGTTTGTAGATAAATGATTGCTTCCTTTATGAGCTTTATCTTGTACATCCATTTGGTATATATATAGCTGAAGTTGTCATAATATGTTTGGCATTGGGAGGAATAATTTACTAGGCTTAAATAGTAGTTTCTTTGGGTTTGCTTGGTGTTAAAATTTATTAAACAATCGAAGCAAGCTCTCTTCAATGGAATTACTCTTAACTATGGTGGATGTTAACTACCAACTACTCTAAAAGCTTAAGCTGTTAGAGAGGGTGTAACTTAACTATTTTATATCCTTCAACACGCCCCCTCACGTGTGGCCTTCAAGTCCAACACGTGGAACAACAATTTCAACAAAGGGTGGCGGTGAGGTTTGAACACGAAACCTTTGGCTCTGATACCATGTTAACTACCAACTACTCTAAAAGCTTAAACTATTAGAGATGGTGTAACTTAAATATTTTATATCCTTCAATAGTGGATACTGGTTGGTGAGGGTTCTAGATAGCACTAGTTATGGTCGTTGGGTGTTAAATTAAAGGCAAAGAGGGTTGAAGCTTAAGATAAGATAGGATTAGAAGACAAGGTCTGTTCCAGTACTGCGAATTAGTAGTGATTCTTTAGAGAAGAAGAAGAATCTAGGAATCTTATATTGGGTTCTCTAGATACTTTTTTAATTCCTAAGCTAGGGCTGCACCATTCATCTGCTAATCTTCTAGTAATTCTCAATCCACTGTATAGATTTTTTGGGCGGTTAAACTTTCCTGCTAAAACTGAAACTCCGATTCATAGATAGGCGGCACCATTCATCAAACACTCTCTGAGTGCTTTTGATGGTATATGGCCACGTCTTCCCTGATTGAGTAGGGAGTTTGCACCAATCATTCGAGCACTTAACAGGACTCTACATAGCATTTGCGAGAGTTGTTTTAGAATCTTAGTTGTGTAGAGACTATGGAGTATTGTAGTGAAAGTTGTAAGATAGTAGATGCAGGAGAAACACTGTAGATAGTTGTAGAGATATAGAGAATTTTGGGGCTGGAAATATCTATAGTGTGAGCCAATAAGAGAGTAATTCACAGGTGTGTTCTCTTTGAGTAGAGTAAATGACACCGATTGAGGATTGTCTTTCCGCGAGTAGGTACAAGGTCTGATGTAATGTTTTGAGTAAATTAAACACTTTTCTCCATCATATGAGGTTATTTTTGCTGTGTAAGTGAAATATTTTCTTAGTGTCTTGATGTAGGAGATTTTTATATAACTAAATCTAAAATCTTCCTTAATTTTTCCGGTAGACGGTGACACTAACACCAGTTACTAGTACATCAGTCACAAAATTGTGAAAGGGGGATAACTGATTCTCATGGCTGCTTTTGTAGTCTCTTAGATCATCAAGAGGTTGGCATTTGTTGGCTGCCAGGCTTGATGTACATGTGGACTAGGCTTCCTCCAGACTTTTTTTATAAAGGTGGTTCACATGACATTTAGGTCACAGCATCTTTTATATTCTGATTTAGGGATAGAGACTGCAAATATATATGTGACTCTAATGGATGTTGATAGCAGGATGCCTACATAATATATATATATATATATATAGTCTATGGTATTTTAGATACCTTGAATGACATCCAGAGTCATGTAAATTTAGGAGTTGGGAGTGTTGCTTTTGCTGCTTGTTGCATGATGGTGTGGTGGTGGCACAGTTATCTTGCTTCATTGTTAGTTTGTGTCTATCAGTTGCATCACTCTTGCCACCTTTGAGTTAAGCTTTTGCTATTTGAATTGTTTGCAGGCTTTTAATCACTTCCTTCTATATCTTTCCCAGCCATGAGGATCTTTCATCACTGATTTTTTTTTTTTTTTTTTTAAAGTATTTCTGTTTTATTCTTATTTTATGATTCAGATTTATAACTTGTCCATAATGGCCTTGCCTGAAACCTTCAAACCATTTGTACTCAAATGTTGTCAAGGTCTAACTTGAAGAGTCCAGGTCAAAAACAATTGTACAATCTCTCCTTTCTCATTACTAGGAATGTTCTGCAGCTATTTTTATTTTTTTTTTATTTTTATCTCTGTTACAACTATTTTTCTCTTATGATACACCTCTGTACATTCAAAATTGCTAGTAACACACCAGTGACAACACTGTTTAATAAAAGAAAAAGGGCAATGATTAGTGCTCACTGCAATATGCTCACTATCATCTAGTAACATCTAAAGAATTAAATAGCATCTTACTTATAAGGATTTTCTGTAATTCCAATAGCATGATTATTAATCTCAGCCTAACCAATTAAACATATATATATGTATCTATGTATACTATGCTATAAACCAGCTTCCTTTCTAAGCATTGCCATCAAAAAATCATTCCAGGCATCAATAGGGCCTGGCAAGCACCAATGCACACAGTCATTGTAACCCTTCATCCACTTGTTACCCCAGAAAGCCCCAGGGTGCCCATCAGCCCTCATTAGCATAGCTCTTGTGACATCCAAAACCCCAAACCTCTTCCCTCCTTTCTTCCCTTCATCTTTTACCCTCTCGATTTCTTCGACTTGACCGTTCCGTACTTCCAAACTCTCGACTCTCGACCTGACCTCCCCTTCGGGTTGAGGACTAGTCCTGTTGCAGCTCCCACCGGTGTTCCAATCCCCGTGCTCAAAGTGGGATGGCGAGAACGTCCGTAGCAAAGTTAGCTTGACTTTGCATTCCTTGCAGTTCCTGATGTAGTTCAGTGCAGCTCGGAAGGACATTCTGATGGCGTAGGGTAGGCCGAGGTTAGTGACATTTTGTTCGGTGCAGTATACGCATCCTGTTAAGTTACCGCCCTCGTGCAGGTAGAGTATTCTGAAGAACCAGTGAGAGTCTGAAATCACGGCGTAGTCTACGTCTGAGAGGTTTCGGGTCCATTGGGTGTCGATCTTGTCGAGGTACAAATTGAACATGGGGGATTCCGAACCGTTGATTACTCTCGCCTCGCCCATCACCAAGAACCTGGTCCATAGGATGGTGAGTGTGAAGTCGTGGTTTGAGAAGCGCCATGTTGGGGTTCGGTCTTCTGCATCCTTGTGTATCAATGTTGGAGTTTCCTCCTACAAAATTTATAAATATATTTAGAGGGCTGTCTCTCTCCTTTTGATGTGCAATTTTAGAGAAATTTGCTTATGAAGAAAAATTACACACACACACATATATATATATATATAGATATTGCGCCATATTCGTTTTCCATTTTGTAATGAAGGGGGAATTTGAAGATGTGAACTATGTAAACTTCTAAGGTTCCAAACATGGAAAAGCACAATCACACATAATTCCCTCAGTTTCTGTAGATGTTACTCAAGCATATGTCTTGGATTGATATTATTATGAAATTTTAAAGTATTTTCTGAATGTATGCGACAAAGAAAGTCTAAGGCTGAAGGCACTAGACGTCCTTTGAAGCGACACACACATTTGAAAAATTCAACTTATTATTATTAGAATAAATGTATTCTTATATTAGAGACGCAAGTATTGTCAAAGTCGCACACCTAGGCACACAACGGTTGCAACTGTTGTGCCTGTACGAGTCTGAAGCCAAGACACGCCTTTGACAACACTGATCAAAGTAACCATTGATTTTATAAGTGGAGCCATTACAAAGCAGGGGAACAAAACAGAGTAAACCAAGATAATATACGTGAGCCACTACAAACAAAGGGACACAACACACAAGGTAGTTAATTATGAAATCAGAGAATTGGCATTTCATGGAAACATAAAAATGAGTTCTAATGATAGATGCAATGTTAGATGGTCCCATTCAAAGCAATATAAAAACATATATAAATGAAGAAAGCAATGAGCAAACAAGCCTAATATAGTACTTGATGTGAATGGTATATCAAACCAGTCCCTCATTTGATATTCCTCCAGAATGTGACCCATTCATGTCAAGACATTTTAAGCCTTTGACATATTCTCATTATTTTAGAATAATCAATTTCCCTAAAATATTATAGAAAACAATACCAGCTTCAACAACAAGATTTGGTAATAGCTTCTTATATATGTATATATGCTTGAAATGCATGTAAGTTATAGAATCAAAGTCCATTCCAGTGGGCACACGCAAAGCATATTCAATAATACCATCACACATCAATTCTGCTAAAATGTGTGTTCAGACACATAGTCTCTATCATCATGTGTACTAAATATGTATCATGTGACCATAGTTTCCAAAAAAATATTCAATTCATTAGATATGTGGGAGCTTTTTATATTGATGAAAATATGATTTTGCATGATAAAACCTGTTTGGAGGATGAGAAAATTTGGTGAGAAAACTGACCTTAGACAAGATACAGAGGAGTGACTCCATATGGTTCCTAGCAACAGAATCACCAATGAAAGCCAATTTCTTCCCTTTAACAATCTGCAAAAAGGTCTTGGGATCAAACTGTGGAAGCTCACAATTTTCTGGTTTCCATCTCCAATTCACAAAATCTGTGTCTCTCCTTCCATGCTTGAAACAGTTCTTGGAGTCTGGAATTGTTGCACAACTCCAATTTGTGTACAATGACCCATTCAATACTGGTACCCAATGACCCTTATTCAAATCACAATTCTCATCATCTACAAAAAAATAAAAATAAATAAATAAATAAATAAAAAATAACAGAGAGACACACACAAACACAGTGAAAATTTGATTTGATAACATTAGAAAATTGAGAAATGAGAAAATGGGTATTTATAAATGTGGAAAATAAGAGATGGGTTGTGATCAAAATACCATTTTTAAGTTGGAGCAGTGTGGGTTTCCAATCAAGGCTCTGTTTGGGCGTGGCCTTAAAAGGGTTTGGAGAGTATAGGATGAAGAGGCTGAAAAATGTGGTCACACCTAGTGAACATAGCAAGAATGGCGCCAAAGGCTTCCCCAAATTGAACCATTTCTCCTTTTTGCAACTGTTGTCAGCACAAGGAGATGGTGTCTTCATGTCCACTGTGTGTGACTGTGTGAGAGAGAAAAACATAGGGTTAGAAACAGAGAGAAATTTTTGTTATTGACAAGGAATTTTGGATTTTGTACAAGTTTGATTTGTCTTTGTTGTCAAGGACTAGAAAGACCCTTCACTAGGAAATGGTTTGGGAATGTGTAATAAATTTTGGGCACCGTCTAATTATGACACGTGGAGGGTGATGAGACACTTGGCAAAGGAGGAGAAATCTAGGCCGTCTGATTGGGACACGTGGTGGGTGATTAGATAGGGTGTGTGCATGTGAGCTGTGTAGTGTGGGCCACAGTGATTAGCCTAATATCTCGGCATAATCTCTCCTTTTTCAATAGAAAGTGGGACTTTATTTGGGTCATACGGTTCGCATCACTGCTTTTAGTTTCCCACTAGGTTCATGGAATGTCCAAAAAGGGCATATATTCAAATATGTGTATATATAATATATATATATTAGTGGTGATTGATAATCAATACGAATCTTGTTTGGTTAGAGCCGATGTTATGATAGTATGTCATTTGTGAATAATGAGCAATCACTCAAATAAAATCATGACCTAACATTCAAATAAGCAAATTTTTATTTACTATTTTATTTTATTTCAATAGAAAGAAATAGAGGGATGGAAACAAAACCTTATTTAGCCATAGAAGGAGAGTCCGCAGTTCTAACTTTTGATAGCTTAGAAGGCCGAACATTCAACAAATATTGAAAATGTATCGAATAGAATTTCCGTAGCAACTTCATTTAACACTTTGGAGACGACAAATTTTGTTATGAATATGTAATATTTGCTTTAGAGAGAAATATAGGTGATCTGCAATGGCTTTAGAGAGAATCATTATAGTATCATCACAAAAATGAAGTTTGAGGTTCTCTTTAGAAGTGGAGGCTTTAGCTAATTCCACGGTTATTGGGGAATTACCTTAAACACCTAGCTATATATAGAAATTACTGTTTGACTTTGTCCCTACTTCTCCTACTTCTCCCACTTTGCCTAATCTTTTGCTGTCTTTAGTTAGTAGTTAATTTTACTTTAAATAGTACTTCTTTAGTTCACATAACATCACTAATGTAACACGAAATTATTGGTTTATCAACTCTTACTCAAGCATATATATATTAATACATATGTGTACATATATATATATACATAGATTAATAATTTCTTGTTTAACAGGAAGCAAAAAAAAATTCCTAGTAAGTCATTTATTTATTATAATGTTTGCAATCATTGTGATAAGTCTGTATTTCTTGCTGGTCGATAAGTAAAAGAACATTTTCGTATATATATATATATATATATTTGCTATAAAAATTAAAGCATATATTTATTATTGAAAATTTTGATATGAACATGGGACACTTGTATAAATTGCAGACATACACCTTATTTTTAATTAATAAATAAACAATTAAATAAGGTAATACCTCCATATGTATATGTATATATATATATATATATATTATCTTAACTAAACTCAATTAATTAGACAATGCAAAACTAACTCTTTGTAATAGTGTGATACTCATACTTGCTTGTTGCGTGACTCATTATTATTGTTGTGACAATGTTAAGTGTGTTATGTGTTTTAATATAAGGTTTTGATATATATAATTAAAATTAAGTGTCACATATAACATATTCACTCAACATTTGTGGTCCAAGGAAGGACGATGAAAACGAAGATACAAATATGTACATGTCGGATCACGAGATCAAAAATGGTATAAATGGTCTCTTTTTCAACCTTTACCCATTTTGAGAAGGGACCCACCTAACTTTGTACGTGATTGAAACGGACGGTGGTGATGAGGGCATCTACAGTAAATCACTCAAGAGGACAACCGTGACTCTATGAATCTATGATGTACATGGACCATTGTACCATATATACAATAAATTATTCGTTGCAACGGTGATACCACGTCATCAGGGTGATGTGGTATCACCATCCAATAAAAATCAATCATTTTTACATCTGTAATAGTTTTTATTATGTCAGCATTCAAATAGATTAGGAAACAAAATTTTCTTTTATTTTTAATTTTGGAAAGTTAAACTTTACTTTGATGCATGTATTTTTTATTAAGAGATTTCCAATATGTTCTTCTTCTCCTCTCCTTCGTTAAATTTGTCAAAAAAATAATATTAAAGATACAAATTAAATGTACTAATTATGAGGATATTGAAATAGTAATAAAATAGAAGTTGTGGCCTTAATCTCTAATTTTAGAGTTAGTAATCCTCTATAATTTAACTTATATTCATATCTGAATTTTCTCCTTCTCCCACCACTATTGTTATTCAAATGTTTATTTTTTTAAGTTTATGCTTTGATAATCAGCCAATGCTAAAAATACACAATTATGTAGAGTGAATCTTGTTCATGAAAAAACCCTTCACTAACGTTAGAGCTTAGAATGATAATGTGACCTAATTCTAACTGTTACCTTTACTCAACTTATTTGCCATATCCTTGTTCATGGTAGATGACTTCAATGAACAGAACTATATAGTATATATATTTATATTGGATGCATGTGATTGTGATTTAGGTTACAGACCCAATACTATTAAGTTATGGATTTTTCTTTTAAGTTTTTTACCACTATACTCAGTCTTTTAATCATTCGAAATTAAGGTTTCAGGTTTCAAGAGTTCATTCATGGTGTTTTTATGGTATTTTTCTTGTCAAATCGAAAAAGAAAATATGATGAAATAAGATATCTTCTTAATATAAGAAATGATACATTAGGTATTAGAATTAAATATAGTCACTCATTCCTTTTTGTTTGTTTTCATATATTTTTTAATTTTGTTTCCATATCTATTTGAATGTTAGACATAATAAAAGTTATTACATATGTAAAAATAATTAATTTTTATTGGATGGTGATACCACATTAGCGTGATGACGTGGTATCATCGTTGTAACGAATAATTTCTTTTATATATGTACAAACCATGATCTTGAATTGCGGAAATGATTTTTCTTGCGGTGATGTTGTAACGGGTATTAATGTTGTATACTGATATTAAATTTACCTTGAAATTGTTTTTGATATTATTAAAATAAGTATTAGATCAACATTAATATTGTATAATAATATCAGAATCATTTAAAATTATATAAATTAAATAATACTTAAAATGTAAGACGAAAGACGTTGCAAGCTCAATACTACAAATCAAAATAACAAAAAGATTATATCTTATAATGCATGTAGTATATATTGGCAAGTGTCATGCTCAATTTTGACCAAAGAAGATTTGAAATACTTCATAAGTCATACTTGCATGTGCAAAATTATAAGAAGTCAAGAGGTTGATGTGAAATTAGATGGGAACACAGTACAATCACAAATATTATTAAGCAAATACAAAATATAACATTTTCTGCAAATCAATTTATGTATTCAATACCCTTTCTTTTAAAACAATACAAAATAATAACATAACAGTGTGTTTAACTTAAATTTTTATCATTTCTCTCGTTCTTATTCTTGTTCATGTTTTATACAATTTAAAGTACATTAGTTATCAGCAAATAACTCAGAAATATTTTATATCAACTATAGCAATAATTCACTTATTGATCTTCTAGGTTTTGGATCTTCATTTACACATAAACATAAAATGTTTAAATTATAAAAAAATTAAATGACACCTAACATTGACTATTTTATATGATATGCAATGAAATATATTCTTCACAATAAGAAAGGCATAAATAGTTTGAAAAATAGATAGAAACAAATATTTTCTACTAATCTACAAGGACTACTTTCTTGTTCCTTAATATTGGGCCAAGCTTTGAACGAGTGTTGGATATATATAGAAAGAAAAAGATCACCTTACTATTAAAAAAAAAAAGAAAGAAAAATAACCAAATGATGAATTTTAGATCAGTAGTGGCCTGGTGGATTTGAAATATGAAAAGGCCCAAACCATGGATGGGTCAGGCCCATTTGATTATTTTTTCTAGGACAATGAGCATTTAGATACGTAGCTCGTTTTTTGTGACGCGTCAATTTTAATAAAAAATTTATTTGTTATATATTTTGAGGAGAGAGAGAAATTGAAATTGGGAAGTAAGCATTATTATTATTACTAATAATATATATAATGATTCAAATAAAGCCCAAACTAAGACATATGTCTGTTTGGCAGAGATTCTATTTTATTTTCTCATAGAAAAAAAAAAGAAATATAAATTATTTTAAGAAACCGGTACTCTTAATTTTTTCAAAATGTTATTTCAACATTTAAAAATTCTTCTATTTTTTTGTTACACAGTTCAAAAAAAAAATTCACTCAAAAAAATAAATATTTTTTTTGAAAAGTGAATTCAAACAGTGCACTTGTGAGGCTCACAATCCTCACATCTCATGCGGGACTTACATTGCTACATTATATATATAATTGTAAAATAGCCCTTGTAGAGTAGCACTAAATAGAGACAAATGGAAGTTGGATTTTTCAGTGAGATATTATTCATGAAGATCATTTTAGGCCCTCCATGATTCTTGAATGGGCGAAAAATAATTCAAGATGACTTATAATAACAAAACACTAAAAAATACGTACATATACATGTATATATATATATATATATATATATATAGAGAGAGAGAGAGAGAGAGAGAGAGAGAGATGAAGTTGGTCATGCTAGTATTGACAAGTGAGAGACCCTGTTCATAAATCCAACCAAACAAACAAAGGTGAGATGGACATGTCACCAACTCGACATGGCTCAATCCATCTGTTGGAATGCACATGCCTACAGCCACTGCCACATTCTCGTGCTTTTTGTTGTATATATGTATATATATATGCGATTCATTACACTGATTTTCATGCCTCTTCTGTGAATTTTTAACTTCGTGGATTCTTCTGAATGTTTGTCTTTAATTACCGAACTTGTGCAAATTGAAATGGCTTGTGACCATACGTCCAAATTTCACTTTTGGTCAAGGGAATATTAGTTTTTAGCCGCATAAATGGATCATTAAAGAGTTTCATGTATATTATATATATATATATGTTTGTAATTAACATGGTTTTCGTAGTATTTAATTCATAACATTTTAAAAAAATATCAATACAATTATGCAATGATTATACTTATTTTTAAAATTGATATGATTTCTTTTAATTTTCGTTACCCTTATTTTATACCAAAGGGGTTAGTAACATAGATTTTCCTTTTCATGATGTTACATATGTTGTAAAATACTCATTTGAAAAGTCAAAATATTTTATTTGATTAATTTATCAATTTAACCTTCAATCATTAAAGTTATAAAATATATACACTACAAACCATCACATTACTATGGTAGAATCATAGATAAAATTAGTATTTTATTCACTAACAATATAATAAAAATCATCATCCTAAAAAAATTATCCAAAAGGAACTTTGTAAGTATGACTTTCCAATTAATGTAAGTGGGACCTATGACTTGGATGTAATTGATAATTTCTCATGTGTTGTTTGATAGATCCTCAGTGTTGATACAAGGCCAATTAGTGTTATTTAAATGTACCATATGGCTTATATTAGCATCATAACTAGTGATGGATCTAGGGATCCGTGTTAGTGGGGACTAAAATTTTTTTATTTTTATTTTTAATGTATAAATGATATATATTTATTTTAGTGGGGTTTAAAATAAATTTTCAGTGGGAGCTTATATGTAAAGAAATCTAAATACTATGGTATTTAAGATAAAAAAAAATTTCAATAGAGGCTAAATACTAAATATCTAAAATTTTAGAATAAAAAATATAATAAAAATCATGGCCCCCACTGGACCTGAATTGGATCCGTCCCTGATCACAACACTAGTTTGCATTAAATTCAATTTCTAAATTTTGATGGACAAAATCTATTAACTTGTCATTTAATAACATTATTTAAGTCACTAAATAAGATATGATTCACAAAAATGACAAATTTATTTTCTTGAACTTAAATCTTCTTTGATGTCATTTTATTTGTCTAGTTACTACTATATATATATATGTATTGCTACACATGCACTACCAAGTCGTGCGGAGGAGATACAGATTTCTACTACACAATTATATATATATATATAGTGAACACAATTACAATAATTTGGGAAGATTGAAGCAAATTATATAAAAATGACATATACAGGTTTGGCCAGGCCTGCTGATCACATGGGACGTTTAGTAGTAAAGACACAACTCTCACATATGGCTCCTCAACACGCAATTAAGACCAAACAAGTGATATATACGTATGTATCTAATGCATGGTCGTTAGGGTGCATTTCTACTCAACCCTCATAAACTCAATGCCCCATTTGTTTTCTAACTTCCACTGATTTTACTAGGAAAATCAGACTATATATCTATATGTTTCGTGCATAATTACTTCATTCTAAAGTTTTTTGTTTCTTTCTGTCGGTGAATAGTATTTTTCACTTACCATCATTTCTTTTTCCTTTATACATATATATATATATATATATGATGAAAAAAAAATACTAACTCTGTCACAATATGTTCATTTCAATAAATTGTACTCCCTCCGTCCCAAATTATAAACTCCTTTTGAAAAATTCAACTTTGATTATAGTGTTAGTGAATGAAATACCAACTTCACTCATGATTTCACCATAGTGATGCGATGGTTTATAATGTATATGTTTTATAGCTTTAATGATTGAATGTTAAATTGATAAATTGATCAAATAAAATACTTGACTTTTCAAAAGTGAACACTTATTTTAGGACAAGGAAAAAAGGAAAAATGAACACTTATTTTGGAAGTAGTAAGATATATTTATGATTTTCAAAATTGATCTTTATAATTTTCAGACACTCAACAATAAGTGTCAATAACATCTTGATATCGTGTTTTGTTAATGTGTAAAATGTCAATAAAGTTCAACTGAAAAATTGTGACATGTCATAAATGCTAGGTTTTCAAATTTGATTTTGATTAATTCTTATTGTGATGGTATATATTAACATATGTAACTTATTTTTATTTTATTTTATTTTATTTTTGTGATTTCTTCATAGCATTTTGAGAAGTGTAATATTTTACTAATATAATTGTATGATTGAAGGTGGGATCGTCGTGGTGGTGGTGGTGTATGGGGGTGCTTTAAAAAGTCTAAAGCCTCTCTTTATCACACAATAATATAAAAAAAAAACAAAGTGGGAAAAGAGAAAAAAAATCAGATACGTATGTACATATATATATATATATATATATAGGTGTTTAGTATCATGATTGAAAGTTGATGCGTTAAGGTCAATCTGTTCCAAATCTGAGATTCAAGTTCTTTATTTTTAGCTAGCTGAATACTATAATTAATCAATTAGCACCATTAGAAAAAGTAAATAAAATAATAACAAGAAATGTGATTGATTCAGAGAAAATCAAATTTTCAGGTATCTTCCAGGGGAAAATAATTTGGGGCCAAACACAACACAATCAAGCTTTTTAGTTCAATATTGAATAATATTTAACTCAATTTTTTTTTTTATTAACTCTGAATAAATCAATGGGACAAACCAATAATTTGAAAATGTTTGACAGATCAAAATCTAACTTTTTCACATGCACATAGAAGAGGAATTTAGCCTGCACGTACTCATGTGAGCATGCGTTTATACTTACAGGATGCAATAATGGTGTCAATATATGAATCATCAAAATGAACCTCAACGTGGCTTCCATGGTCCATCATATTTATCAGATTCATCAAATATACATGATATAATGCTAGGACTACATGCCACGTGTAGATCAACTTGTGATCTCCAATTATACCACATTATTTATATGGCTGCTATCATGAGTACTTCTGAATGCACTCGATATGGCAATATATGTGGTGTGTGTGTAATGTGTGTGTGTATATATATATATATATAATATCTACAATATACATAAGCAGTTTGGACCACCAAATGAGAATGATTTCGGGTTCCGGGCTTATTGGATCATGGAATTCTAGTTTACTGCCTTCCATTTTATTTATTTATTTATTAAAGAAATATAGATAACTTATTTTAAAACGCCAATTAATGATGTTAAAGACGGTGAATAACAGGAGGCAAATACTATTATCATCTATAACATTTAATATTGGGGAACAACACAAAGATATAATCAAGTTGGAATATATAGTGCTTTGATCCATGTGTCAATTAAAGGCCACTAAATGGACTCAAGGCAATTGATAATAAATAGAGAAATATGAAAATTTTGAGTGTGGAGGATACTGATCCTATAAATCAGATGAGTTCAAATCTACCCTTTAAATGTTTTTTTTTTTTTGGCAATTGTTATGCAACTCTGCTTTAATACGAATACAGTCACGGTTCATTTTTCATTAGAATAATGTAATTACAACGAATTCCTACAACTCTGTAAATCTACGTACATCTACATATATGTGATTTACAATTTTTGTAGACGTATAATCTACAATTTCATGAGATTAATATTTGTTTGTAATGATTAATCAAAATATAATATAATTACCCAACATTAAATATACATTGTAATTGGTAATAGTGATGGTTAAATCTTAATTACCTATTTATGTCTCAACCCAAAAGAGTAAGGCCCCGTTTGGTAACCGGTCTGGTCCGGTTACCTCTGGTCTAGTCTGGTCCGGATGATATTCTGAAATTTTATTTGGTAAGCGGTCTGGTCTGATGATCTTGGTCTGAGGAACTGGAACCAGACCATATTTGACAAATTGTCTGGTTCCAAACTTCTTTGAATCAGACCATGTTTGTCAATTTGGTCTAGTCTTAAATTTCTAGTAAACTGTGAAAATATTGAATATACTTTATATAATATAATAACCTTAAAACCCACACATTTAATTTGTAAACATTTGTTAAAGTCTTTTTGATTGATTTTTATTATGTATTTCTTACATAATAATGTTATATTAGTTTTATAAAAATTTCTTAGAGTATGATTATTGCACTCCAATTATCAAATATAACAATAAATAGGTTTTATACAAGCCACATTTTTTATTATACAAAAATTATGATCACATAAATTTCAAGAGTCACACACTAATATTACATAACAACTTCAACTGTCGATGACATGCAAATAATGCACTATGATATTTTGGCTTTTAAAAAAAATTATTATTTATTATTATTTATCATTTACTAATTACTATTTATTTATTATTATTTAATTCATTTTATTTATTATTTATTATTTATTCATTCATTTATTTTTATTTGTTTATAAATATATTTTATTAATTTATTATTGTATTTATTATTATTTTTATGTATTATTTAATTCATTTTATTTCATTTAGTTTGTTTATTATTTAATTCATTTAATTTATTAATTATTATTATGTATTATTTAATTCATTTTGTTTATTATTCATTTTTTTTATAAATATAATTCATTTAATTTATTATTTATTATTTTATTTTTGTGTTTTGGTTTATATATTGGTTAGATGTGATTTAATTATTGGATGACATTTTGGTTAGATTTTGGAACCAGACCAAATAGAATTACCGAAAATTATGATATTAAAAAATGTTATTTTGGTTCAATTTAGTCCAACTTGAAAAGTTAATTAAAATGACCCCAAATTTAGTTGTGGTCACAATTGAGAAGTCTATAACAATTCATTTATTTTAATTAATTTATATGTTTTGAGACCAATGCAATTGTTCTTAATTATTATATATTTTAAGAACAATGCAAAATAAATATGATCTGATCACAAAAAAATATGACTAGAACAAAAAAATGAATCATAATTAGTAAACAAAGTAGGCTAAATAATTTAAAGTACATCTACTTGGTTATGGTAGAGTGGTTGAAGAAGAAAGAAAGTGACACCGCACACTGTTTTTGATAAAAAGCAACCCTATGTCCTCCCAAGAAATAGAAAACTCCACATCACCAGACAAGTGTTCTCTGTGGGGGCAATATCTGTAATTTGGCTGGAATTGGCTGTCACTTCTCATTCTCACATTATAATCAAATTCATAAATTAAACACAATAATTGTGACATTAGAATGTATATACATACATATGTATATATATATATATATCAGTCCTTATTGCTTAAAAACTAATACAATCAACTTTGACCAATTGATTTCCACCGACTGTTTTTTCTGTAAATTACTAGGCCTGAAAGCATCTGATTCTCTTATGACACAAATTTAATAACTTTTAATAAACTTTGGAACCTTTTGAATTTTTTTAATACAACTGAACCTTCCATTTGCCTCCTCCATAAATCACCTTCTCTGTTACTAGCTCAAAAAAAGCATATTCTCTCTGGACACATTTTGCTTTGACTTTAAATTTCCTCATCCAATCTCATTCCACAGCTTTCATCTGAAATTTTTCTAAATTGTTTACTATCATTTAATTCAAGATCCAACATTTCAATGAAGAGGAAAACTATATAGTATATATATATAAGTGTGTCAAGGTTTCATCTTTGTCTCTCATTCATGATTTTTGTAAATTCTAACTTCAACCCATTTTTTGTTTGCCAATTTCCTGATCTGGGTTGCCTTTGATTTCTTGGCTTCCTGGAAAATAAAAAAAATGGCGCCAAATTCATTTGTGGTCACAATTGAGAAGTCTATAGTGGAACCCAATGGTTTGAATTCACCACTTTTTCCTGAGAAAGTGAAAGCTGCAAGCCCCAAGCAATTCACATGGCTGCTGCTTCTGAAAGCACACAGAGTCCTCACTTGTATTCCTTGGCTTGCAATGGGCTTGTTGGGTGTGTTTGGTTTAGTGAAAAAAAGGATTGCTTTGTCCCAAATGAGTGAAGAAGAGAGCAGAAACAAAGGGAAGTTGTATAGATTTCTTAGGGCTTGTTTGGCTTTGTCAATTGTGGCTTTGGTGGTTGAAGTGGTGGCTCATTTCAATAAGTGGAATTTGGATCTGATTCAGATTCATCCTTGGGAGGTTGAGGGGCTTATGCAATGGTCTTACAGGGCTTGGGTGTCTTTGAGAGTTGATTATGCTGCTCCTTTGCTTACGATGCTTTCCAAGTTCTGCATTGTGCTTTTCATGATTCAATCGCTCGATCGCCTCGCGCTATGTGTTGGGTGTTTTTGGATCAAGTACAAGAGGTTGAAGCCTGAGGTTGAAGGTGAAGCATATGACATTGAAGATTGCTCAAGTTTCCCAATGGTTCTTGTTCAGATTCCAATGTGCAATGAAAGAGAGGTAATAGAACATCACACAAAACAGCTATCTCTCTCATGTTATGCTCCTTTTACTTTTCTGTTCATTGTTATAACTATGTTATATTGGATTTGTGGTGGTGTTTTGATTTTTGTTGGATCTCGATGTTCGAGCGTTTTTGCTGCCCCAACAAATTTGACTTTTTTTTTTTTTTTTTTAATTGAACAAATTTGACTTTTGCTAACCACTTTTATTACATCTAAAGTACAAAATAAGCTATTTCTAGCTTTAGTGATATGCAATGTTTCCTTTAAGCAAGGCTATGTTGAGGAAAACAAAAGTTTGAAACATTACTATTTCATGTTTTCTACTGATTGTGCAAACTGAAAAAAGAAATAATTTTTTTTTTTGAGTGAAATTGTTGAAGAATAAGATTTTGTAATAGCTTACAGAGCATAGTAATTGATGTTTTTATTTGATGATTGTGAAGTGTGAACTATTCAATTTTTCTGTTCTTGATTGTGTTGGACAAACTTATTTCATAATCATCAAGTTGATCCTTTTTTACTCATGATTAATCACTCCTTGCATGTGTTTGATAGGAGCTGTTGCTTCAGGAAATATATACTAAATTGTATTTAATGATTGAAAACTTACAGTTTTGCATTGGCTTGGTTGAACACTAAACATACTAAAATTACAAGCATCAAGTTTGATGCTTTTTCACTCATGATTAAATTAGTTGTGTCTCTGTGTTTGATCTGATGTGTAACAATTTGATGGAATTAAGGTATATGCGCAATCGATCTCTGCTGTTTGCCTGCTAGATTGGCCAAAGGACCGCCTTCTGATTCAAGTCCTAGACGATTCAGATGACGAAAGTGTACAGCTTCTAATAAGAAATGAAGTCTTTTCGTGGAAACAAAAAGGCGTGAACATAATCTACAGACATCGATTCAACAGAACCGGTTACAAAGCTGGCAATCTTAAGTCAGCCATGTCTTGTGAATATGTCAAAAACTACGAATTCGTTGCAATATTTGATGCAGACTTCCAACCAAGCCCCGATTTTCTTAAACACACAATGCCTCACTTCAAGGTAACAAACGATACGCGAATGAAGAACATTATTTGACTTGATGATATCTATGTTAGGCTTATGTGTTTTTGTGGATTGTCTCAGGGAAATCCCGAATTAGGCCTAGTTCAGGCTCGTTGGGCGTTTATAAACAAGGACGAAAATTTGCTCACGAGGCTTCAAAACATCAATCTGAGCTTCCATTTCGAGGTGGAGCAGCAAGTGAATGGCATGTTTCTGAACTTTTTCGGATTCAATGGAACTGCTGGTGTGTGGAGGATTAAGACTTTGGAGGATTCCGGAGGCTGGCTTGATAGGACAACGGTAGAGGACATGGACATTGCGGTTCGAGCCCATTTGAAGGGGTGGAAATTCATTTACCTCAATGATGTGAAAGTGCTTTGTGAGCTACCAGAGTCATATGGCGCGTACAAAAAGCAGCAGCATCGTTGGCATTCTGGTCCGATGCAGCTCTTCAGACTATGCCTTCCTGCAATCATAACTGCCAAGGTTTGCGCCGTACTAATCTCTCTTTAACATCAATCATTTCGAGCTGAAAATGTTAGTCCAATTGTCTAAAAACGCCTATTTAAACGTTGCTGCGTTTATAATTGTGCAGATATCGATATGGAAGAAGGCGAACTTGATATTTCTTTTCTTTTTGCTACGAAAACTGATACTACCCTTTTACTCATTCACCTTGTTTTGTATCATACTTCCCTTAACGATGTTCATCCCGGAAGCTGAATTGCCCATTTGGGTAATTTGCTATGTCCCCGTTTTCATGTCATTTCTAAACATCCTCCCAACGCCCAAATCGTTCCCATTCCTGATGCCATACCTACTCTTCGAGAACACTATGTCCGTGACAAAGTTCAACGCCATGATCTCGGGTTTATTTCAGCTAGGCAGCGCTTACGAATGGGTAGTAACAAAGAAGACCGGGAGGGCATCAGAGTCTGACTTATTAGCCCTCGCTGAGAGGGAATCGAAAAGTTCGAATCAAGAGAAAATCCAAAGGAGACTCTCTGAGTCTGGTCTAGAAATGCTTAGTAAACTTCAACAAGAAGAGGCTGTGCCTCTTGTGAAGAAGAAAAACAGGCTATACAGAAAGGAGCTCGCGCTCGCGTTTCTTCTACTCACTGCAGCAGCAAGAAGCTTGTTGGCAGAACATGGAGTGCATTTCTATTACTTGTTGTTCCAAGGATTGTCGTTCCTCGTCGTTGGCTTGGACTTGATTGGTGAGCAGATAAGCTGAGAATATACATATATATATATATATATATCATCCAATTCAAGCTATATGTTTATACAGCAATCCAAGAACTGTTTCTAAGACCTATTGCAGTATAAACTTGGATTGGTACAGGAGTTGATGATAGATTAGGTACATTTGCTATTGGAATTAGCCCGGTAAGGGATAACATATTAGATTCTTTTTATTTATTTTTTGTTGTACAATTACATGTATTACTATTACCAGTGTTTTAAATAATGTATTCAATATAACAGAAGCAATTCAAAAAAAATATTGTTTTGATTACCCTCTTTCAGGTTTGGTGTGCTTGCAACTTTCTTACTCAAATTTCCACACAATTTTTTTTTTTTTTCTCGGATCTTGATCTTATGTCGAGAAAATCACATTGACTTTAGAGTTGAATTGTTGATACTGTTCAGAACAAGGTTTGTTTAGTACTACCTTTTCTCTGTTGATACAAGATCCTTTACGTTGCCTCCATTGTCCCAAAAATTCAAGTGTACCTATAATTGAAGACAATGAAGAGTATTGGAGTTTATATGCAAAGTTTCACTACCCAAGTGGAGTCTAAAATAATAGTAAGGGGGTAATTGAAATTATATCTCAAACTTCAAAAAAATATACAGTATAATAAATAATAAATATAATTGCCATAAGTAATGAATCAAATTTTATAGGAGGTCAATGTATTTTACCCTTTTATATGATATTTTTAATTGATATATAGACAATGAATTTTGGAATATTGAATGCTCACTTTTTTTACTATAAATTTTTAATAAGGTAATGAAATATTTGGTAACAAATTGTGAAATTTAGGAGATTTGTTGCACAAATTATATTTAGAAGGCTTATTTACAAATTTAACTACATTTCCTAAATTGCTGTTTCTTTTTTTCACTTTACCCAAACTTATAATCGGCGAGATTAGTGTAAAATGACTAATAAATTTTCATATATATTTAAAGGGTTAATTTTAGTAAACCCCCCTATACTATCCAGATTAATCAACTAACCCCTTGTGTATACACTTTGCCCCCTATACTATTCAATTTCATCAAATTGCCCCCTCACTTCTCAAAATGCCTAAACTACCCTCAATAGTATAAGGGGGTTTAGTGAATTATTTCGGAAAAAATAATATATACTTTTTGCAAAAAAAAAACATTTCGAAAAAAAAATCATATTTTGTTCCAAAATATGAATTTTTTTTTCGAAAAAATATTTTTTTTGCGAAAAAGTATATATTATGTTCCAAAATATGAATTTTTTTTTTCGAAAAATATTTTTTTTGCAAAAATGTATATATTATATTCCAAAATATGAAATTTTTTTTCGAAAATTAATTTTTTTGCAAAAAATATATATTATGTTCCAAAATATGATTTTTTTCTGAAAAATAATTTTTTTGCAAAAAATATATATTATGTTCCAAAATATGATTTTTTTTTGAAAAATAATTTTTTGCGAAAAATATATATTATGTTCCAAAATATGATTTTTTTTCCGAAAAATATTTTTTTTGCGAAAAAGTATATATTATGTTCCAAAATATGAATTTCTTTTTCGAATTTTTGCGAAAAAGTATATATTATGTTCCAAAATATGAATTTTGTTTTTCGAAAAATAATATTTTGGAACAAAAATGTATATATTATGTTCCAAAATATGAATTTTTTTTTCGAAAAATATTTTTCGGAAAAAAAATCATATTTTGGAACATAATATATATTTTTCGCAAAAAAATATTTTTCGAAATTGTTTTTCATATTTTGGAACATAATATATACTTTTTTGCAAAAAAAATATTTTTCGGAAAAAAATCATATTTTGGAACATAATATATATTTTTCGCAAAAAATTATTTTTCAGAAAAAAATCATATTTTGGAACATAATATATATTTTTTGCAAAAAAATTATTTTTCGAAAAAAAAATTCATATTTTGGAACATAATATATACTTTTTTGCAAAACAAATATTTTTCGAAAAAAAAATTCATATTTTGGAACATAATATATACTTTTTTGCAAAAAAAAATATTTTTCGAAAACAAAATTCATATTTTGGAACATAATATATACTTTTTCGCAAAAAAATATTTTTTGAAATTTTTTTTCATATTTTGGAACAAAATATGATTTTTTTCTATTTTTTTTTTTTTTTTGCAAAAAGTATATATTATTTTTTCCGAAATAATTTACTAAACCCCCTTATACTATTGAGGGTAATTTAGGTATTTTGAGAAGTGAGGGGACAATTTGATGAAATTGAATAGTATAGGGGGCAAAGTGGACACACAGGGGTTAGTTGATTAATCTGGATAATATAGGGGTTTCTGTAATTAAATGACAAGTAGTAGTAATTTTTATGAAAAAGGTCACTCCTGTCCAGTGAAAAACAGAGACAGATTGGACTAGAGCCACCGACTGAGACTAACCATAGCCCTTGTTCGTCTACTGTGTATGACAATGGAGTATGGACTCCATTCCTGTTCCCGCCAAAAAAAGTTCACCCCTTTTGGAAAGTAAATGAAAATGGGTACTTTTCCATCGCTCGTCTTCTACTTTCTATTTGCACTGTGAAACTATACAGACCCAACCCTCCATCAGAAAGGTAAAGTTCTTTCATCCCTTTGAACATTTGTTTCCTTATTACATTCTTTGCATTCATGTCGTTCTTTGAGAAAGAAAATAAATCAAATGATTGAGTAATCTAAATAAAATCACTGTTTCACTAATCTAAAGGGTTCCTAAAAACTAGGGTTTCTTTCTTTCCTTTTTATTTTTTATTTTTTTTAATGTTGCAAATACTCTAATGGCATCATGGGTAAACTTCATCTGGATTGTAGGTCTACTAAAACTATAATGTAAAAGAAAGCTTACAGCATATTGATTTTCTTTTTTAGTAAACATATAAATATATGGGTTTGGGTGTGGGTAGATTTTTAATTTACCCCCCAAAAATGAACATACAACATGTTGATTATAGAGTGATATAGTTTAATTTTGTTCATGTGGTGCCTAGTGAAGTAAGGTTTTGAAGCAGCAATGGAGGATGAGAAGGATGCCTTTTACGTTGTCCGAAAGGGGGATGTTGTGGGGGTGTACACAAATTTAAAAGACTGCCAAGCTCAACTTGAATCTTCAGTAATCTTTCCATCACCCTCTAAATTGTTATCATCTGTTAATGCTGCAATATAATATGATAGCAAGATACAACTTGATTTTGTATTAAATGTGATTTTCATACTACTATAAAAGTAGAATTAAGCATATAATATACGCATCAATTCATGATCAAGTGACCTGGGGTCAGGTGCTTAGATGGTCCTCATTTCTGTAATGGCCTGAGTTTTACCCCTAACTTGGGCCATAGTTATATCATTGCCATTGATGATTGTACTCTTTATAGCAACAAGGTCTTGTTTCATTGAAAATGTCCGAGATTTTGTTTTTCTTTTCTTCAACAAAAATATTATTATGATCGATGCAATTTAGGCAATTGTCATCCCCTGTAGGATTTATTTGCGTTTTTCGTGACAAATAGTTCTTCATTTTCTTATATATAGGCAGGCGATCCATCTGTAAGTGTGCTCAAAGGGTATTGCTTGCCGAAGGAGGCTGAGAAGTACCTTGCCTCACAGGGGCTGAAGGGTGCAACTTATTCTATAAGTGCAACTGATGTGCAAAATTGTTTTCCTCGACAACTTGTTGCTTGCCCATTCCAGGTAATGTACTAAAACAAATGTAAAACCTCTTATTTACAAAATTAGATTACATACTCAAGCACTTATTATTTACTGAATTTTATCATACGGGTGTGCTCAAATCTGAGATAGTCTGTCTGTGTCATTGCCTCCTTTCCTCAGCATCTTTGCTGGCTTTTCATATACAAGTCCTTATATCGTTTTGGTTTTGCGCTCTTCTGCACTTGAATTATTTGACTACGTTGGGTATGGCATATCAGATCTTGTGCATGTGCAGTTTTTCCTTCTACTATTCTTTGGTGTTTGTGGGAAATAAGAAATCACGGGTATTTAATGTTGCAAGCCAAAGAGGCACAATGAGGACCATTTCCAGCATTTCATATGCCAGTCATAATGTTGAGCCTTTCTCTTAATGTGTCTGTAAAGTTAATAAGTTGATTCACTTGTTCTGTTTAGCAGCAGCCTAACTAATTGAGGTGTTATCTCTGGTGAGTGTTGTGAAGATTCCAATATCCAAAGCATCATGTTATTATGAAAAAAATGCTAGTAGTAGCCATCATGATTTCGTTGAAATATGCGGTCTGGTGTTTACAATTTCCTTTGACACAACTTAATATTATCTTCGTCATCTTCTCCCACCGGTTTGTCTAATTCTTTGTTTTGGGCAGGATGTTGTTGGTTCAACTTCATCTTCCGCAATTGCTCAAGGCAAGCCTGTCCAATTCGACAACCAAATTGATGTTCCGGCAATTTCGTCTAATGGTGTAAGTCTGTCTTTGTGATATTAGCGATTCTTCTATTGCTGCTAATGTTCTTGCTATTACTATTAATACACATTTTTGTACTCTGTGTTGATTACTTAGAATGTACTTTATGTTCTAAATCTTCTGCCAGTTTGTCTCCATTTAAGGTCATTCTGTTAAGTTTTTACCGTGTACATGTGTTCGTCTACTTGCTCAGTTGCTCTGCAAGCCTTGCGGGTTGAATTTTCACAACAAACATGCCAGCTACCTTATATTGTACGGATTATTATCCTCACAAATCAAACAATTATAGAAATGAAAAATTGAACAGTCGATAGTCACCAAAACACAAAAACAGGAAAAAAAAAGTACTATCTAACTTCTATAATATTAACTAGTCGGAAGTGTACCCCTGTTATGATCCATGAAGGGTCACAGAAAACTGAGTTATGGAAGTCTTATGATCCGAGTTCCTTCAATAATTATTCTTTAAGTTCACGATATCCTTTTTTCTTTTTTCTTTTATTATTTAATAGCTGTCCTGTATTCTTGAGTTTGATGGTGCTTCAAAGGGAAATCCTGGATTATCTGGTGCTGGAGCTGTTATTCGTGCTGAAGATGGAAATGTAGGCATTTGACTCGTATTATATACTGTTTTGCACTTGTTCTTTTGTAAAAGGTAGCCCTTTAACAATGATTTTTGTTAGGTTTGTCGATTGCGTGAAGGTGTGGGCATTGCAACCTCTAATGTTGCAGAATACCGAGCTCTGATTTTAGGATTGAAGTATGCACTTAAGAAAGGATTTAAACACATTCGTGTCCAGGGCGACTCGAAACTTGTTTGTATGCAGGTTTGTCATTTTCTTTATATGAACTTTATTTTATTTCAAACTTCTTTTTCCCTTAAAAGAAATGTATATTCCTGTGAATGACCACTCAAATTTCTTTATTACTTACTAAAGCCAACTTAATTTTAGTTCTTAAATTAAATTTATTTTCTACGACTGGTATGGCAGAAAATAGTAATGAAAATCTTTTTAGATACATTTCTCACATTCAAAAAAAAAAGGAAAAGGAAAAGGAAAAAAAAAAAAAAAAACAGAAGACAATTTTCCCATTATTGTGATATCCAGAATTTTATAGTGTCCAATTTTTAGATGTATCAACATTCAACAGTCATCTAACGTCTTTACTCAAGTCTCGCTATGATTACTAATTGCTCTGTCGTTGAGTTTAAGATTTTGTGCAGTCTTGATGTCATTTACTCTTCAATTGGAACAGATTCAAGGTCTGTGGAAAACCAAAAACCACAATATGGCTACACTGTGTACGATCGCCAAGGAGTTCAAAGATAAGTTCGCGTCCTTCCAGATCAAACATGTTGAAAGGGTAAATAAAAACTATGCATAACTTTTACATGTTTTGCAACTAATACAATTAGCAAGTTGTCATCATGCTACTACTAGTAATGTCATCAATGTTTAATCAATAAATATTACAATGTAATTACCAACTTTTTTCTCCATATATAGTTTACCTTTGCCTCACCTTTTCTTCATGCTATATGTCAAGGACTTCAATTCTGATGCCGATGATCAAGCCAACCATGCTGTATTTCTCAAGGGTGAGACCTGCATGCTACATAGAGCATTTAGGAAGTTTCTGTGTGTGTGTGTGTTTGTGATACTGATAGGATTCTTATATGCAGATGGTGAGGTCCGTGAGGTCGATGAACCTGGCAAGATTCGCGGAAAAGTTCAGTGCTTTTGATAGGTGTGATGCATGTTTATGGACTAACCAAGAGTGTTCTGCATTCTGTATATATAAGCAAAATGTGGAAGGAAAGTGAAGGTGTTAGAGCTTGAACTTCTATAATAATGATATTTTGTAGAACTAAAGTATGTTTTGAAGCTTTCAGGTGGCTGAAACTTGTTTAAACTAAAGTATGTTTTGGATTTATGGGTCAGTGTTTTATGGTTACATTTACTGAGTGGTGGAGATCTAGAGTTTACAATTAAAAGTTCATAGTTTTTATTTACATGACATGAGGGACCTTTGATTGATTCAAATACAAAATGCTTTGGATATCAAGGTTTACTGAGTAAAGACAATTCTGTTCTTTTGCCAAATATTTGAGATTACAGAGATTTTTATTACTTCAAATATTCACACACTTTTGGTGATAACATTAATATCACAGTTTTTTAGAGCTTTTCTTTTTATTATGATTAATGTAAATTCTCTTGGCTTGGTGAAATAAGCTCATGTCGATTGAGTTTTTTTTTTTTATGTTTTTAGCTAAAAGTTGAATTGATGGTTATACTTGTCTCTATTAGTTCTTTTTTTGGTTGGGGACTAAATTAATATACAAAATGAATGCGAGAGAGTAAATATTTTTTTTTTCTTAGCATTTTTCTATCTCCTCTAGTAAAAGAGACAGAGAGAGATAACAATAATAATAAAACTCTATTTTAATTTCTAGTTCTAAATGTGCCTAAATTTTTAGAACAACTCAGTGATATCAATTCCTTCCTAATAGGGTAAAGTATAAAAAAACTCCCTTAACTATTGCCTATGAGCAAGAAACCCCCCTCAACTATCAATTTGGTGCAATTAACCCCCCTCAATTTGTAAAAGACACATTTATCCCTAAATTAAATTAAAAAATCACAAATTATATATATATAATTCAAAAATATATATATAAAATTCAAAAACAAATATATAAATTTCGAAACAAATATATAAATTTCGAAAACAATATATTAAATTTCGAAAAATATATAAAATTGAAAAAAATATAAAATTCGAAAAAATATATAAAATTCAAAATATATATATAAATTTCAATATATATATATTTCGAAAAAAAATTCAAAAAAATATATAAATTGGTAAAATGTCATATCTTTTCTAATGAATTGAATCAAACTACTTACCACCGACATCAATTAGTGATCTTCTTTTATATATATCTTTTTCGAAATTTATATGATATTTTCAAAATTTATATGATGTTTCCGAATTTTATAAAAAAAAATCAAAATTTATATATTTGTTTCAATATTTATATATATTTTTGAATTTTATATATTATTTTCGAATTTTATATATTTTTTTCGAAGTTTATATATTTTTTGAATTTTATATATTATTTTGAATTATATATATTTGTCGAATTATATATATATATTTTATTTTTGTAAGGGTAAAATTATATTTTTGCATTGGAAAATCTTATGGAGGGGTACATTGCTTTTAAATTGATAGTTAAGGATTTTTTTTTGCTTCTTTTATAGTTGATGGAGATTTTTTGTTCATTGGATAATAGTTGTGGGGGATTTTTTGCACATTACCTTCTTAATAATATAAGATCGGGAGTAAATTTCATCAAAATGGACAAAACTGCAGAAAGACTAATTGAGTACGATTTTGAACAAAATGATGCTATTCTGCAACAAATATTCTTTTTATAAATATTTCTAATTAATTAAAAAATAAAATAAAATTGGATATCTTATAAAACGGTGGGAGTGAGTGACCACATAGCATATCAGTTCCCCCATTTATAATAAAGATAAAAACTTGTGGATAAAAGAATACGGAAAAGAATACACACACATATAGAAAGTGAACAACTATGGCTACAACAACACTCTCACCATCTTCACCTATCTGTTCTATCTCCATAACCAAATCTAAAGCCCCTTCTTCTTCTTTTTCTCCGACCCATTTCCCCAAATTGTCTCAATTTCAAACCCATTTCCCTAATTTATCAATAGTCCACAAATTTCCAAAATCAAGAACCATTGTTAGGTCAGTGGCAGAGGAAACCCTAATTCCAGAAGATGCAGAGCAGAGCATTGCTACCATTGAAGGAGAAGCACCACCCTCAACCACTGACCAGACCGTCTCTGTTCCGGTCTCTCCTTCTGACCTACTCAACATGTTCTTTCAGGTACTTCTCTATATATATATGTGTGTGTGTGTGTGTGTGTGTGTGTGTATACCACCATGTCTCAGTGTGTCAGTGTGTGTGAATTTTGAATTGGAATTTTGGGTAGTCTTTGTGTTTGGCTTATGAGAATATATGATTACTTTGTGGGTATTGATTGTTTTGATTTGTGAACGTCAATAGCTCTATCCTTGTGGAAAATTTTGTTACTTAAACATGTTATTTATTGGTCATCAATTCAAGAAAATTTTAGTTTGTATAAGATTGACAACTTCAATTTGGGATTTTGGGTAATGTGTGTGTCTGTCTTATGGGAAATTCTGATTTGTATATGGGTATTGATTGTTTTTGAGTAGTGAATAACTCGGTTTATCTCTATACCCAGTTATTTATTTATTACTTCAACAAATTCTTTGTTAGTCATCAGCTTTGAATTTTGGAAATCCTAGTGTATGCTTCTGAGAACTTCTGATTAATTTGTTGTTTCTTTAATATTTAAAGAAGATGAAAAGAGTTGGCCATATATATGGTTGATTGTGAGGAGATAGTAGTGAGCACCTCAATCGAGCCGTGGATTTCATGATAACAAGGACATGTTTGGCAACTTTATCACCTACTAGAAGAAGCTATCATAACAGATATAAATAATGTCCGGGCAATCTAGTGAAGGCATACATTTAATTTACAACAGAAAAAGAAGTACAACGGAAAAGCTTCGTTTCCAATATAAATTGAAAATGGAGATGAAAGGGATGGTATTGGTTATATTTTTCAGGAGAAGTATAGCATTTGCATTTTCTATTTCAAGGGAAATTTGTGATGGCCTATTTTGAAACCTCAAACACGGTATTGGTGCCATCGTGGTAATAAATAAGTGATAGTAACATGTTTTGGTATTTTGTTTTCTTTGATCATTAGTAATCTATTTGATGATTGGAATGGTGCAAGCTTTTGTCAACAGATTTATTCATACAGTTTTTTTTTTTTGCTTGGTTATGTAAGTACACAACAATCTTTGTTTGTCATATAGTTTGGTACTTGAATCCTTCTGTACTTCTCCATGGTTGCTTTGTTTTCTTGTAGACCATGCAATCCTGATTTATTATATGATCTTGTGAGTCGTGAATGATAATTATGAACTATTATGTCACTTACATTCTTACCTATCTGAATATCAAGGCAGAAGGATCAATGAATGAAGCAGGTATTCCTAAGGTGACCAAGGCTTTAGAGGTACATTTGAACGAACGAACATTGTAATGGGTAGTCTAACATTGTCTGTCTCATCGGATAGCAATCTACTGTCTTTCACTATTTTGCAGGAAGCAGAGGGTATTACAAATCTAAAAGTTCAAGTCCTTGAGGGAATTGCTAGTGTTGAGGTTAGTACGATCTACTTGTTGAAATTTTCATCTCATACGCTAAAAGATTTAGTCTGATTGACAATGCATCTTCCTTGAGTGTGGAGTCAGAAATTTAAATGTGGCAACTATATCAATTGCAATGGTAGAAACTAGAAAGTACCTAATGGGCTTCGATAATTACTCAGGATCATAGCATCCTATTATATGTCCCCAAAAATGACTTCTTCTGACACTCTTTTATGAATGAATTACATACTGACTCTAGTGGCTGCAAATGTGATACATTATTTGGATTGGTTACTTTATCGATTTTGTACTTTTTTAACATGCAATTTTTTATTTAATTCAACTTATCAAACTTTCCTGATATTTTTTATTAAGAGATACTAATAGCTGATCCCATCTGATCTTTTCGTTTAGTTAACGAAACAGACAACAGTACAAGCAGCAGGGGTGGCTTCCAGTTTAGTCGAGATCATACAAGGTTCTGGCTTCAAGTTACAATCATTAAATTTGAGCTTTGAGGATGAAGAAGACATCAACTAGATCTAATTTTCTTATTTCCTTTGACCATGTTGTGCAATTACCATGTCACTAGAAGTACTTGAAGTTTTTGGATTGAGATTGTATTCTTAAATACATCTGATAATTGTGATGTTGTAGGATTGTTTTTCAATCCAGAATGAAAGTTTTGCTGCTTCTGTTTCTCTAAAGGTGTTACACTTTCATTATTCTTGGTGAAAACATCAATTCTAAATTTCTAATTATGGCTTCAATGATTAATTCGGAGTAGGGTTTCACCCATCTAAAATTCAGAAGAAAACATGTTGAAATCAAAGGCAAAAGGCAAATCAGTTACATGCTTAATGGAAGTGTTGCTGATAAATTATTGATAACACTGAAGAAATGTTTCTTGTTGAAGGATGTTTCATCAAGACTCAAGTTTATGCATGAAAAAAAAAAAAACAACGAAAAATTACTGACTTGCAGAGGCTGAAAAAACATGAATCTTTCCAGAGGCATATTGGTATTCACATTTTAACAGGTAAACAATGTTGTTCATTTGATACATCAACTTTATTACTTTTATCATACAATCCCTTTAATGCAGTGAGTTTGAGCATTAATATCCAATTTATAACTGCTGTTTCTGTTTGATATTGTCTTTATTAGAGCCATTTGAAACAGAACAGGACTAATTGCAGCTTGTAACAGCAGACATTGCTTCTATATATACCTCACCTCATTTCATTCCTTTCAAGTCTTCCATCAAACACAGCTCTTCACCAATCTTCTGTTCTTTCCTTGCAGATTAGCAATGGCTATCAAAGCTATTATCTTTTTGGTAGCCCATATGCTTTTCGTCGTCGCAATGGTATGTGCTATGACACAGACAGACACAAGAAGCAAACATGCACACATACACAAACACACTGCACCAGATCAATATTGAATCTATAGGAAATGAATCTAACATATAGTTTTGCTTTTGTAGGTGACAGCTGTGGAAGAGGAAATTGACACAAAGGTAACTCAAAACAATACTTGTGCCATATTTGCTGTTTATACATTTATACTGCGAAACAGGGATTTTTTTTTTTTTTTTAACTGCATTGACACTTCAATTGGTATATTTCATGTTTATGGAAAAAAAGTCAAGACTTTTTTTAGGAGATTGAAAGTGAGTTTTCCTCAACCAATAATTTACTAATTTTCAAGCGTAGAAGTCTAATGCCGATAAATCTGATAATTTTGTCACACTAAGTAGTATATTTAAGCAATCACTTGATAAAATGCTGCATTCAGTAACATGTATAAAACTCTCATGATCTCATCCCAGAATCCCATAAGACTCATGTTTTTGCTAGTACAATGCCTTGTAAGCAAACAATCAAATCAACATAGTTTTGAATTTGTTGCTTCTTGTAGGATCAGCAGGCCAAAATCCATATCAGATTGCCATCCCATCCTCTTCACAGGACTCCTGCTCACCCACCTACAAAATCTCCCGCCGTTTCCCCAACAAAAGCTCCCGCGCATTCTCCAACTACTGCTAAGGCTCCAACCCACCCCCCTACAAAGGCTTCACCTCATCCATCAGCTAAGGCTCCAATCCCTCCCGTTGCTTCGGGAAAGGCCCCAGCTCATTCCCCAACAACAGCGCATTCTAGTCTTGCTCATCCTAGTTCCCCGACCAAGGCTCCTGTCTACGCCCCAACAAAGGCTAGTCCTAGTGCACCAAGCAAGGCTCCCGTCCAACCCCCAACGAAGGCTAGTCCAACTAAGACTCCTGTCCATGCCCCAACGAAGGCTCCTGTCCACGCCCCAACGAAGGCTAGTCCTAGTGCCACAACTAAGGCTCCCATCCAATCCCCAATGAAGGCTAGTCCCAGTGCCCCAACTAAGGCTCCTGTCCACGCCCCAACAAAGGCTACCCCAAGTAGTGCTCCTGTCCATGCCCCAACAAAGGCTACGCCAAGTAGTGCTCCTGTCCATGCCCCAACAAAGGCCATCCCAAGTAAGGCTCCTGTCCATGCCCCAACAACGGCTAGTCCTAGTGCCACAACTAAGGCTCCCGTCCAATCCCCAATGAAGGCTAGTCCCAGTGCCCCAACAAAGGCTACCCCAAGTAGTGCTCCTGTCCATGCCCCAACAAAGGCTACCCCAAGTAAGGCTCCTGTCCACGCCCCAACGAAGGCTACCCCAAGTAAGGCTCCTGCCCATGCCCCAACGAAGGCTCCTGTCCACGCCCCAACGAAGGCTCCTGTCCACGCCCCAACAGCGGCTAGTCCTAGTGCCACAACTAAGGCTCCCGTCCAATCCCCAATGAAGGCTAGGCCCAGTGCCCCAACTAAGGCTCCTGTCCATGCCCCAACAAAGGCTCCTGTCCATGCCCCAACAAAGGCTACCCCAAGTAGTGCTCCTGTCCATGCCCCAACAAAGGCTACCCCAAGTAAGGCTCCTGTCCGTGCCCCAACGAAGGCTACCCCAAGTAAGGCTCCTGCCCACGCCCCAACGAAGGCTCCTGTTCACGCCCCAACAACGGCTAGTCGTAGTGCCACAACTAAGGCTCCCGTCCAATCCCCAATGAAGGCTAGTCCCAGTGCCCCAACAAAGGCTACCCCAAGTAGTGCTCCTGTCCATGCCCCAACAAAGGCCACTCCAAGTAAGGCTCCTGTCCATGCTCCAACAAAGGCCACCCCAAGTAAGGCTCCTGTCCACGCCCCAACGAAGGCTACCCCAAGTAAGGCTCCTGCCCACGCCCCAACGAAGGCTCCTGTCCACGCCCCAACAACGGCTAGTCCTAGTGCCACAACTAAGGCTCCAGTCCAATCCCCAATGAAGGCTAGTCCTAGTGCCCCAACTAAGGCTCTTGTCCATGCCCCAACAAAGGCTACCCCAAGTAGTGCTCCTGTCCATGCCCCAACAAAGGCTACGCCAAGTAGTGCTCCTGTCCATGCCCCAACAAAGGCTACCCCAAGTAAGGCTCCTGTCCACGCCCCAACGAAGGCTACCCCAAGTAAGGCTCCTGCCCATGCCCCAACGAAGGCTCCTGTCCACGCCCCAACAACGGCTAGTCCTAGTGCCACAACTAAGGCTCCCGTCCAATCCCCAATGAAGGCTCGTCCCAGTGCCCCAACTAAGGCTCCTGTCCATGCCCCAACAAAGGCTACCCCAAGTAGTGCTCCTGTCCATGCCCCAACAAAGGCTACACCAAGTAGTGCTCCTGTCCACGCCCCAACGAAGGCTACCCCAAGTAAGGCTCCTGCCCACGCCTCAACGAAGGCTACCCCAAGTAAGGCTCCTGCCCATGCCCCTACAAAGGCTACCCCAAGTAAGGCTCCTGCCCATTCTCCGGCAAGCGCTCCTAATGCCCCAACGAAGGCTCCTACACTTCCCCTTGTTCCGGTAAAGTCTCCTGCTCCTGCGCCACAAAAGGCAAAAGCTCATTGCAAACGTAAGCCAGCTCATTCTCCAAGAAGCCAGGCATGAATCAACCTATGCTTTCTCTATAGTAGACCTCGACATTTTTACTTCAATGTTAGTTAATGTATTGAATATATATGTTGGTTAAATCATGTAATAAGCCATGAGATGGGATGAAAGTAAATGGTTTCGGCAGCCTTCATGTAATAAAAATGAGCTCTTACTATTGAGGGTCAAATTTTTTGTTTAGCTCTATTCTATTATGATAATCAGTGTATATCTTGAATTGGCGTTCTAATATTTGAGGTTCTAATGAAGTAATGAAATAAATGACAGTTCACTGAGCTTTCCAAATCCATTCAATACTATCAATGGCTATGAAAGCAATATATTTTTTCACCCCATTTTCTGTTACCTTCTAATTCATACAATACTGACACAGAGCATAAGTGTGCACGCTCTCTCTCACACACACACATATGCAAGATGAGATAAATCAAATTTGTGGCTAAAAGCTAAGATACCAAAAGGGAAGAATAGGAATATAATTCAGAACAAGGAACAAAGTCTGAGTTGTTACTGATTTAATTATTTTGTTTGGTAATTAATAATGGCTTCATAAATATTATGGGCATCTATATTAAACTAAAATTGCTGGAGTGAAACCAAGTTGGGGCAAAGCCAGCAGTCCCACATGCTATTTCACCATGAGAATAAGATAGTGTCATCTCTTTGCTGCTTAATCTGTAAAACAACTATGGTGGGAAGTTGTTCCACCTACCACATGGTAAGGGACCAATCCCTAGATATAATCAAATTTTCATGGTAAAAATATACCATCAATCACTAATCCTCCAAAAAAATTCATGTCTCGAGTCCCCCCATTCGACCATTGCAACTTTGAAAACTTGGGAATTTTGTTACGATAGTCACTAACATTGTTTGATTCGTGAGAAAAAAACAAGCGATTCTTTGGTATGTAAAATAAATCGGATTATCTAAATAATATGACACCAAAAGAAATTTAGATACAAAGATGATGGCCGTGGTGATTTGGTTACACAGGTGTAACTTGCAGGGAGGTAACTGTAATTTACCCTTATTTTGACAGACATTCTGATGAGAATAGATATATTAATTTAAAGCAGGTGGGTTGAAGCTTCAGTAATGTCTCACCCATACTTGAATCTGGCAATTGACTTGACCAAAACCAGCTGGAAGTGATTGCTGTCTTCACTACTCAAACCTATATATATATATATTTATATGTATGTATATATAATCACACTTCCATGCTGCTTGAATTCACTCCAATCAAGTAGCTTTCTGCACTTAGTGGCTACTTTTGTTCATACAATGGGGTTTAAAGCTATGGTCTTCTTGTTGGCCTATGTCCTTTCAGTTACTGCTGGGGTATGTTCCTTTCTCAACCTTCTTTCTTTCCTAAATAAAGAACGTCCTTCAATTGTAGACGTGTCTCTCGCGTGTCGGGTCCTATTTTTCGGAATTTGCCAGTTTCCTGAACTTTGCTAACATATTTTGCTTTGTAGGTTTCATCTAATGGTGAAGAATTCCTAATGGAGGTAATGTCAGAACAATCTCTGGCTCTTTCTGATGATTTTTTTTTTTCTTACAAATATTGTGCATTCTCTGTTTGGTACTGTGTTAAGTTTCTATAGCATGTAATGTAAATTTGCCTCTCAATTAATGCAACACTTGCACTACATTTTATATCGCGCTGCAATGCTGAAACACGATTAAATCACGAATTCAACACGTTTATGTAGTTGTATTAACAATATAGATTCGTTTAGTCGTGGATTTAAAGTACTTGTTTTGTTGATTTAAACGCGCAGAAAATCGCAGTACCTGCTCATGTCCCAATACAAGCACCAGCTCCTGCTCCTCAAGTAATGGCGCCAGTTTCTGCACCTAAGCCTCCGCCAATTAAAACAAGAATGGGTAACATACGCTTTCCTACTATACAAAATTTTCTGACACTATATATTTTCGATATTCTTTTACCTTGATGTTCTTTTTATGCTTCTTGCTGTTAGTTTTGGTTCTCATTGTACTATAAGACTTCCCAAGAGGTTTGGAAAATTTCTACATATGTGGAGCATTTTAGGTTTATTATAATAACTTCTCCCAATAGGTCGCAAATGTTCAACTTAAATGTGAAAAGTCTATTATAACCTTAATATTTTTTAAATTTTTATTAGTTATTTCAGTATATATAAGGTTCTTATTGTCTTTTTCTATAAAGGAAGGTCTTTTTGTCATTTTTTAATTTTTGATGAGGGGGTGTTGAGCTCCCGAGTCAAATTTGAGGGAAGGTAATTGTAATAAACCTCAAATGCTCCACATGTGTGAGATATGTCCGAACCTCATGGAATGTCATAAAAAATATTCAATCAGGAAAAAAAGTCGATATTCTGACAATGTGTTTTCGTGGTTAATTTGTGTGCAGATTGCATTCCTCCATGCACCGAAAGGTGCAAGAGAAATTCGAGGAAGGGACTGTGCTTGAGGGCTTGCATGTCGTGCTGTGATCGTTGCAAATGTGTTCCGCCGGGAACATATGGCAACAGAGAGAAATGTGGCAAGTGCTACACTGATATGACCACTCGCGGCGACAAATCGAAATGCCCATGATTTTTAAATTTGTTACTGATTTTTTCAGTGCAGTGTAAAATGAATGCTTGTTAGATTGGCCAATTATGTAATGAATTTGATAATGAGAATAAACTTGCAAGTGTTAATAACATTGTTACTAGGTTTTTTTTTTTCCTGAATTGAGAAGAAATAATCATTATGGTAAAAATAAGGTGGATTCATCTTTAACCTTTTTGGACATATAATCCAAGTCAATATATAGAATGCCAATAAAAAAATAAAAAAATGAGGCCAATTGGATCCGGTTCACCTGTGGGGGCTAATACGTGTACAGGTCTTGCCACATCAGCTGGTAAAGTAGAGGAGGGTATTTTGGGAATAGAAACATATATACGTATATATATTTTCAAGGGTTAATTTCAAGAAACCCCCCTATACTATCCAGTTTAATCAACTAACTTCCACTGTGTCCACTTTGCCCCCTATACTATTTAATTTCATCATTATGCCCCCTCACCTCACATTTTGAGTCAAAATGCCTAAACTACCCTCAATAGTATAAGGGGGTTTAGTGAAATCAACCATTTAAAAAAAATTATTTTTCGAAAATAAATTATATTTTTTGCAAAAATTATAAATTCAAAAATATAAATATATATATTTCGCAAAAAAATATTTTTCAGAGGGAGTTTATTATTTTCCAAATTATGAATTATTTTGGAAAAAATAATATATATTTTTTGCAACAAAATTATTTTTTGGAAAAAAATCATATTTTGGAATAAAATAGTATATATTTTATGCAAAAAAAATTATTTTTCGAAAAGGATCATATTTTGGAACATAATAGTATATATTTTTCGTAAAAAAATTATTTTTCGGAAAAGATCATATTTTGGAACATAATATATATTTTTCGTTTTCGGAAAAAATTCATATTTTGGAACATATTAAATACTTTTTTTGCAAAAAAAATATTTTTCAAAAAAAACCATATTTTGGAAAATAATATATATTTTTCAAAAAAAAATTATTTTTTGGAAAAACAATCATATTTTGGAACATAATATATTTTTTTTGCAAAAAAATTATTTTTCGAAAAAAAATCATATTTTGGAATATAATATATATTTTTCGAAAAACATTATTTTTCGGAAAAAAAAATCATATTTTAGAACATAATATATATTTTTTGCAAAAAAAATATGTTTCGGAAAAAAAATAATATTTTGGAACATAATATATACTTTTTCGAAAATAATATTTTGGAAAACAAATATTATTTTTTTCCGAAAAATAATTTTTTGTGAAAAATATATATTATGTTCCAAAATATGAATTTTTTGTGAAAAATATAAATTATTTTCCAAAATATGATTTTTTTTCAAAATTATATTACTTTCTAAAATATAAAAATATATATTTTAGAAAACAATTATACTATTTTTGAAAAAATAATATATATTTTTCGCAAAAACATTATTTTTAGAAAAAACTTTATATTTTTTTGAAAAATATTTTTTTTGCGAAAAATATACATTATATTATTTTCCAAAATATGATTTTTTTGCAAAAAGAAAATATTATTTTCCAAAATATAAAAATATATATTTTGGGAAAAAATTATATTATTTTCGGAAAAAATAATATATATTTTTCGCAAAAAATTCATATTTTGGAAAATAATATATATTTTTTGAAAAAAAATTATTTTTCGGAAAAAATCATAATTTGGAACATAATATATATTTTTCGCAAAAAAAATTATTTTTCGAAAAAAATCATATTCTTTGGAAAGAATTCAAAAAATATATATTTTTGACAAATTATATATATATATATATATTCCGGAATATATATCATTTTCCAATATATATATATTTCCTGAAATATATATATATATATATTTTCCGAAAGATATATATTTTCTCCGAAATATAATTTTTTTTCCGAAATATATATTGTTTTCGAAAAATAATATTTTTTCCGAAATATATATGTTTTTTTGAATTTTCAATTTTTGAGAAAAATATAATTGATTTCTGAAAAATATATTTTTTAAAGGGTTGATTTCACTAAACCCCCTATATTATTGAGTGTAGTTTAGGTATTTTGACTTAAAATGTGATAAGAGGGGGCATAGTGATGAAATTGAATAGTATAAGGGCAAAGTGGACACAGTGGGGGTTAGTTGATTAAATTGAATAGTATAAGGGGGTTTTGTAAAATTAACCCTATCTTCAAAGAATTCCTCACTCCCCTTCCTCCGCCTGGCCACACTCCTCAACTCATATGGATTTTTTTCGGGAGGGAGCCCAATATCTTTCTTTTCAAAATTAGGGTTTCTGATCTCTCTCCCCCCTTTTCAATTCCATTCGATTTCTCGAATCTCCTCTCTTCTGGTGGGAAGCGGTGGTACTGGTGGCCATGGAGGAGGAGGAAGGGGAGAGAGGAGTTTTCTGTCGATTGATATTTTGTATATATACTTCATTTGTTCTAAATTAGTTGTTCAAGTCGATTTTTTTGTTATTTTATATTTTTAATTTTGGTATTTGATAATATAGTATAATTGCTATTTTTAGTGTGACTAATTATTTTTTAATTATTAAAGAAGGATAATTTGGGAAAGTATGATATTATATTGTATTGGAATTCAAAATTGGACAACTAATTTGAGACAAGTAAAGTAATAAAATGGGACAACTAATATGGGAGAGTAAAGTTGGGTTTCGATGGCGGAACCTGGCAGCGGCGTGAATGTGTTTTTATTATGCCTATTTTGCCCTCAAGGTAAAAAGGTAATTTTGACTTAAGTGGGATCATGGGGCCCGCACTGGCACCACTTCAGTGAGACGCACAGTGAATTTTTTTTTCCAGAGGGTAATTTTGTAATGTAACATACACTGATTATGATCAGCTTAAATCATGTGAAAATTAAATTGCTTATCTGTGTAAAATTTCCAAATTAATTACCTGCTCTTGGTTGATAGGAAAGGAATTGCCAAAAATTGAATGGATGAAAGAGATTTCTAATTTTTTTTTAAGAAATAAAAACATAGACAACCTAATATTAATTTACATAACTTGATAATTTTTTAAATAAAAAATATTTTACGTCCAAACAAACATCAAGACGTAAATTATTTCATAAGTTGTATAAGAATTTCTCACACCTCTCACATGTTATATTATATAGTATATACAATAGTTTCATTCATGAATTAAAAAAAATAAAAATAACAACCCCATTCTCTAACAAAATTATTGTGCAATGGTCAATAAAGTAAAACAAAATTAACTAATCAAACAAAACCTATTTCAGAAAGTGAGTTCAAACCTTAACTCCAATTGTGGTTTAATATTGTGTTTATTTAGGGAAGCTGTAACTAAGCATCTAATAGCAGTACTAATAACAAGTTTTGTTACACTACATATTGCTTTCTATATATATTCTTCACTTCATTGCTGCTTAATCTGCAATCCAACACAATCTCCTCACTAATCTTTTCTTCATTAGCAATGGCTGTAAAAGCTTTCTTTTTGCTAGCTCATTTGTTTTTTGTTACTGCAATGGTACGTATATAACATATCACACGAACATCAAGTTTTCACACAGGGGCGGAGCCAACCTAGGCCTAAGGGGTCTCCCGTTATATTATTATAAAAATCCTCCCACTAAAACATTTATTTTTTGTTTTTTTTTTCTTACTTTTAATTTCTTTCCTTTCTACTCTTCGAATTCCTTTTACTGAGAAATTTTAAATATACCTTCTACTTTTTTTTATTTTTTTATTCTTTTTAGAGTCATTTGAATTCTTCCCAAAAATTTATCCTCCTTTCTCTGTCTCCACAACACATGCATACTTTTATCTAGTCTCTATTCCCTTTAATTTTTGTAATGTATGTGTAGCTCATCAATATAGTTTTGCTTTTGTAGATAACAGCTGAGGATTATCATGTTGACTACTCACAGGTAATTCAAAACCAATTCGTACTTGTTCCTTAGGGGCTGTTAATTTTGGATAGTTTCTGTGAAATATATATATATATAGTTTACTAGACTACTAGTATAGAACCCCACTTACCAAGTGACTCATGTTTTTGCTACTACAATGACTAGTATAAATGAAAGCTATCCAACTGATATGTTTTTGAACTTGTTGGTTCTTGTAGGATCCAATGGCTGCTGGTTTAACTTTTGATGACTTGGAAAATCTTTTTGTCCATGCCAATCTAAAAGCTCAAATTCATCCTCTAGAGAAAGCTCCTACTCATACCCTAACCAAGGCTGGTCCTCCTCATGCCCCTATTAAGCCTCCCATTCATCCCCCTCTCGCGCCAACTGAGACTCCAACGCGTCGCCAAGCGCCAAAAAAGGCTCGTCCTCATTCCCCCGAAAAGGCTCATGCCCATTCCCGACAACAAGCTCATTTTCGTGCCCCTAGTGAGGCTCCTAGCTAGATTTTCCCATTCTCGTCGTATGATTTTTGCTCATTCGCCTTTTAAGGCTCATGGTTTGCATTCTCCGTGTAAGGGTCCTGCCCATTCCGAGGCGTTGGCTCCTACAGTTGCGCCAAATCAGGCTCCTGCTCATCCTCCAAGAAGCCATGCATGAGTGACTCAACCTTCTTGTTTCATGCTATTTGTAAATTTATCCACTTTTCATGAGGCTAGATCATGTAATAAGCCCTGAAGTGGGATGAATATTAATGGTTTCAAAATTCTTTATGTAATAAAAATGAGCTCTTATTATCACTGGTGAATTTGTTTTCCCCTTACTTTCTAGTATCTTAATTAATTATGCTTTAGTGTAACTGAGTGTAACAAATTTCATAGTTCAACAGCTCAAAAAGTTCATTAAACTACTTACTAAAAAAAAAAAACTAATTAAAAATGACACTAGGAGCCCAACAATCATAATGAATGTCAACAAGTAAACATGATCAGAAGTGACTCATATATATTTGAAAGGAATTTATTTATTTGGGAGGAGATTTGAAAGATTTGTATTTTTTTTTCTTATTTTATTTTTGATAAAATTTCCTCTCCTATTAATCAAGTTGTTATGAAACATCCAGGCACGGAGCCAGGTTTGTGGCTTAGTGGGCAATTGACCCCATTAATATATATATATATATATGTGGGTTAATTTTAGTAAACCCTCCTATATTATTCAATTTAATCAACTAACCCCTATATTTACTTTGCCCCCTATACTATTCAATTTCATCAATTTGCCCCATCACCTCACATTTTGAGTCAAAATGCCTAAACTACCCTCAATAGTATAAGGGGATTTGTTGATTCAACCATTTAAAAAAATTATTTTTTAAAAATCAATTATATTTTTCACAAAAATTATAAATTCAGAAATATATATATATATTTCGGGGTTTTTTTTTTTTTTTGGGGGGAGCATATTATTTTCCAAGATATGAATTATTTCGGAAAAAATAATATACACGTTTTGCAAAACAAATATTTTTCGAAAAAAAATCATATTTTGGAACATAATAGTATATATTTTTTGCAAAAAAAATATATTTCGGAAAACATCATGTTTTGGAACATAATAGTGTATATTTTTCGCAAAAAAAAATTATTTTTTGGAAAAGATCATATTTTGGAACATAATATATATTTTTCGCAAAAAAAATATTTTTCGGAAAAAATTCATATTTTGGAACATAATAAATACTTTTTCGCAAAAAAAAAAAAATTTTGAAAAAAAATCATATTTTAGAACATAATAGTATATATTTTTCACAAAAAAAATATATTTCGGAAAAGATCATATTTTGAAACATAATAGTATATATTTTTTGCAAAAAAAAAATATTTTTTTGCGAAAAAGTATTTATTATGTTCCGAAAAATATTTTTTTTGCGAAAAATATACACTATTATATTCCAAAATATGATGTTTTCCGAAATATATTTTTTTTGCGAAAAATATATACTATTATGTTCCAAAATATGATTTTTTTTTGAAAAATATTTTTTTTGCGAAAAATATATATACTATTATGTTCCAAAATATGATGTTTTCCGAAAAATAAGTTTTTTGTGAAAAATATATACTATTATGTTCCAAAATATGATTTTTTTTGCAAAAAGTATATATTATTTTTTCCGAAATAATTCATATTTTGGAAAATAATATGCTCCCTCCGAAAAAAAAAATTCCGAAATATATATATATATATATATATATATATTTCTGAATTTATAATTTTTGTGAAAAATATAATTGATTTTTGAAAAATAATTTTTTTAAATGGTTGAATCAACAAACCCCCTTATACTATTGAGGGTAGTTTAGGCATTTTGACTCAAAATGTGAGGTGAGAGGGCAAATTGATGAAATTGAATAGTATAGGGGGCAAAATGGACACAGTAGAGGTTAGTTGATTAAATTGGATAGTATAGGGGGTTTACTGAAATTAACTCTATATATATATATATTTATATTTATAACAATAAATTAAATTATTTTTAAGGGGTTTGTAGATAAAAATTATATTTGACCCCATTAAATTCTTTCATATTTTTGCTTATTGCCCCTCAAGTTCAAAGATTTGAATAAATTTTTTTAAAGGTAAAATTATTAGGAAAAATATAAAAATACCTAAAAATTATATGTAATATATAAATTAATTTAACAAACATTTAATGGGAAATCCTAATTCCTAATCTATCTAACCCACCATGCCACAATCAATTAACCCAACCCAAAATAATTTATAATTTAGGGTAATTTGCATTGACACCCCTGAGGTTTGGATTAATTGCAGCAAGATGACGGTCAATGCACAAGTTTGTAGATACACTCCCTGAGCTTTCAAAAGTCTTGCAATAACACCCCTTTGGGCTATGAAAAGTTAGATTTGCCCTTATTTAATTTCAATAAACTCCCATATACTATTGAATTTAATCAACTAACCTCTCTTATATCCAGATTGTCCATTGTGCTTTCCAATTTAATCAATTAACCTCTTCTATATCCGGATTGCCTCCTATATTTTTCAATTTCAAAAATTATAAATAAATATATATATATATATATTTCAAAAATAATATATAAAATTCAGAACATATATAAAATTTGAAACAAATATATAAATTTCAATTTTTTTTATAAAATTTGAAATTATCATATAACTTTCGAAAACATCATATAAATTTCAAAAACGTCATATAAATTTCGAAATATATATATAATTCAAAAAAAAATATATATTTTGGAAAAATATATATAAAAAGACCACTAATTGTTGTTGGTGTAAGTAGTTTGATTCACTTCATTAGAAAAGATATGATATTTTACCAGTATATATTTTTTTCTTCTAATTTTATTTATTTATTCTAATTTTATTTTTCGAAATATATTTTTTGAAATTTATATATATATTTTCAAATTATATATGTATATATATATATTTCTTTTTGAATTTTATATATATTCAAAATTTATATTTTTTCAAATTTTGTATATATTTTTCAAAATTTATATACTTTTTTCGAATTTTATATATTATTTTAGAAATAAATATATATATTTTTAATTTTATATAATTGTTTTAAATTATATATATATATTTTCGAATTTTATATATTTTTTTGAAATTTGATATATATTTTTCGAATTTTATATATATATTTTGAATTATATATATATTGTTTGAGGGTGGGGGATAATGTGATTGAAATTGAAAAATATAGGGTGCAATCCGGATATAGGAAGGGTTAATTGATTAAATTGGAAATCACAGTGGACAATCCGGATATAAGAGGGGTTAGTTGATTAAATTCAATAGTAGATGGAGTTTATTAAAATTAAATAAGAGCAAATTTGACTTTTCATGACTCAAAGGGGTGTCATTGCAAAACTTTTGAAAGCTCAGGGGGTGTCTTTGCAAAATATTTGTTGACCATCATTTGACTGCAATTAACCCAAACTTCTGAGGGTGTCAATGCAAATTACCATATAATTTAATTAAAGCCCATAACTCACTTCTTATAATTAAAGCCCAACCCAAAATAATAATTTAATTATTTACCCTAACTTGTAATTTGTAATTGAACGTTTTAATTTGAACCCTAACTTTCTCTCACTTTAAGCTCTCTCTCTCATATTCATTGTAGAGAAAGCCTTTTCTGCTATGAAAATCATTAAGACTCGAATGCGCAATAAAATGGGAGATGAATAAATGAGTGATAGTTTGGAAGCCTATATTGAAAAGATATCTCTGTTAACCTAGATAATGAAGTTATCATGCGATACTTTCAAGATATGAAAAGTCGTTGAAGACAATTATAATTTTATTAAAATGAATTATCAATGTATTTTGAACTACTTTTTTTTTTATTATTATTTTTTAATATATTTGTCACTTTTAAAGGTTGCCAATGAATTTTTTTTCTATCTCGGTACCTGGAAACATCAGTTTATGTTTTAAAGTAAGAAGCAACAAGTGCAAACATTAACATCAATGAATTGATAGGACTGACTGCTTTAACTAAGGTTAATGACATATGTTATCACATGTTAAGATTTGTATTATTTTCATAATTAATACAAATGTACATTGTTATGCTGTGGAAAAAAAAGAAGAAAAAAGGACATTACAAGTTGGACCAAACATGCCTAAATCCACATAAATAGTGGCAGAGGAATCAATTTTATTACATCATTTAATAAAGAGCCCTGTGAATGTGATTTTAAATCCAAGTAGAACCTATTGCATGTATATAACTTGTATATCATATATTAATGAAATTAAAGCTTGCTACATTGCTAAATATGCAGTAGGTTTGATAATGCAAACAAAACAAATGGTTATTCAGTGACCATAACAAACTGCAACCATAAATGAAAAATTAAATTAGTATAAGCTTTATTACTTTAGCATTCAATCCAAATTAAATATACATTGTCTTTATTTGAGGATACTAAAACAGGCAATAATGGCAGCTTTGTAACATTACAAAGGTTAATTTCAATAAAACCCCATATGCTATTTAATTTAATTAATTAATTCTTACTGTATCCACTTTGCCCCTTACACTATCTAATTTTATCATTATGCCCCTCCTCCTCACATTTAGAGTCAAAATATCTAAACTACCATCCCTTAATAGTATAAGAGGGTTTAGTGAAATCAACCATTAAAAAAATTATTCTTCGAAAATAAATTATAATTTTTGTAAAAACTATAATTTCAACATATATATATATATATATATATATTTCGGAAAATATGATTTTTACGAAAAATCATTTTTTTGCGAAAAATATATATTATGTTCCAAAATATGATTTTTTTATGAAAAATATTTATTTTGTGAAAAATATATATTATGTTCCAAAATATGATTTTTTTTTCCGAAAAAGTATATATTATGTTCCAAAATATGATTTTTTTTTTTTCTGAAAAATAATTTTTTGCGAAAAAGTATATATTATGTTCCAAAAAATGATTTTTTTGCGAAAAATATATATTATGTTCTAAAATATGATTTCTTTCCGAAAAATAATTTTTTTCGAAAAATATATATTATGTTCCAAAATATGATTTTTTTTTTCGAAAAATATATATTATGTTCCAAAATATGATTTTTTTTGCGAAAAATATATATTATGTTCCAAAATATGATTTTTACGAAAAATAATTTTTTTCGAAAAATACTTTTTTTCGAAAAATACTTTTTTTGCGAAAAATATATATTATGTTCCAAAATATATTCTTTTTCGAAAAATATTTTTTTGCGAAAAATATATACTATTATGTTCTAAAATATGATCTTTTCCGAAAAATAATTTTTTTGAGAAAAATATATACTATTAGGTTCCAAAATATGATTGTTTTCCAAAAAATATATATTATTTTTTCCGAAATAATTCATATTTTGGAAAATAATATACTCCCTCCGAAAAATAATTTTTTTGCAAAAAATATATATATAGTTTTTTGAATTTATAATTTTTGCAAAAAATATAATTGATTTTAGGAAAATAATATTTTTAAATAGTTGATTTCACTAAACCCTCTTATATTATTGAGGGTAGTTTAGGCATTTTGACTCAAAATGTGAGGTGATGGGGCATAATGATAAAATTGAATAGTATAGGGGGCAAAGTGAACAAAGTGGGAGTTAGTTGATTAAACTGGATAGTATATGAGGTTTCTTGAAAATAACCCCATTACAAATTACTAGGTATTAAATTAAATCTTTATTGAAATTTATTTTTTTACTATATACTACATATCTAATTTTTTTATTTATATCCATTTAATTATGTAATTTTTCTCTTAAAATTAAAGATTTAAACAAAATGCTGTATTGGAAAAATGTTTAATTTACCCAATATAATACATCTTATATAGCGACTCTTCTTAACTAGCTGACTCTCATATTTTACGGCAGGGACAAAATTCTCAACAATTTTAAAATATGTTTCTCTCTACAATTATCTTCCATTTCTTCTAATATTCTACGTCTTACCACTTTCTCCATAATACTCTAATATTTCTACACAACAATGGAAGATTTTAGAACTTATATAGAGTCCCACTTTGAAAAGACATGTTTAAGAACAGGAAAATAAATAAAAAAGAATCTTTAAACAATGAATAAATAGATATTGTGATACTAAGAGTGAATTAATGCCCTGCGAATGTTTAAGGCTCATAATCCACATTCTCGAGTAAGATTCTTGCTCATTCAGAGGCGCTGGTTCCTACCGCTTGCTCTAATAAGGCTCTTGCTCATCCGCGGTGCATGCTGGCTAGTGAAGGCCCTTGGTACAAGTTTGGCAGAGATACTTCTCATGTGCGCAAAGTCATGGGAAGGTTGAGACATTGATGTTAGCTCAGTCGGATTGCTGGCCGGATCAACAATCTTGCTTCTCACAGTCCTTGGGGGACTTGCCTTATTGTTGGCAGTCAACACTTGCCTAATACTGCAACATCTTATACCCCAAAAAAGGTGAAAGATGATAAAAAGCACGGCAATGCACCAAAACGACCATCACGACGTCTAGAACAACACACTAAAAGATGATTAAAGTTCATAAATGTTAAGTCAACAAACAGGTCCAGTTTATCTCTCGTTGGACTTTGGTCCAGTTGAAATCCAACGGACCAAATTAAATTTGGTGGTTGATTGCGGTGGGTCCAATATGATTGGTAGACCCCAATCTCCTATATATGATCCGTTGAATCTCAATTGGACCAAAGTCAAGTGAGAGGCGAACTCAGCCTAATTAAAGTCCTTGCTCATCCTCCAAGAGGCCATGCATGAGCACTCAATCTTGTAACTAACTTCTTATTTTATTTTTTATTTCTTTTTTTAGTTGCTTCATATAGGTTAATACATTCAATTTTGTATATAGGTTAAATTAGAGTCAGCAATTTCTTACCCAACCCGCCCTCAAAATTAGGGCTATTGGGTGAATGATTTCAAAGGGAGATTGAGAACGGGTTGGGTTGGGTGAGAGAGTGCAAAATTACAGGTTGGTAACGGGTTAACCACGGGGTACCAATGTAACCCGTGGCTGTGAATGTAACTGTAATCCGTCGGCTTTGGTGGGGAAGAAGGTGATCTAGTAAGTCTTTGCAGCTATGTTCCTCCTGAAAAACAAAGGGAATTAAAGGGATGTTTGGTTGCAACTACTGTGATATATGGCCTTTTATTCTACACCAAAGATAGGGTGGGACTACTAATCCCTAGAATTGGCTCAGCCTTCGACCCAAACAAGCCCTAAGGCCCTGTTTGGTTCGCGGTCCGGTCCCATGTGGTCCGGTCTCATAATGACTTTTTTGGGACCAGACACTGTTTGGAAACACGGTTTCAAAAAAACGGTTCCAAAAAAACAAGGACCACTTGAGACCAAAAGAGGTAATTTGAGACAACAAAAAATGATGGTCTCAAGTGGTCTTATATACAATTGTCTTAACACATGAGACCATAAAATTTGAAATATACATATAAAATTAAAAAATATATATAATTTGAAAATAATATATAAAATTAAAAAATTAATATAATTTTTTTGAAATAATGTATAAAATTTGAAATATATATATAAAATTCAAAATTAATATATAAAATGCAAAAAATATATTTAAAATTTGGGAAAATAAAAAATTCCAAAATAATAGAAAAAATAAAAAATAATGTATAAAATTCCAAAATAATATATAAAATTTGAAAAATAATATAATATTTTTAAAATAATGTATTAAATTCGAAAAAGATATATAAAAAACAAAATTAATATATACAATGTTAAATATATATCAAATTTTATATATATTTGAATTTATATATTTTTTCAAATTTTAATATATAGTTTTTCAAATTTTACTATATATATTTTCAAATTTTATATATATTTTTGAAATTTAATATATTATTTATGAATTATATATATATTTTAAATTTTATATATTTGTTTCGGATTATATATATATATTCCAATTTTTTTATAGCTTTTCTAATTTTATATATATTTTTTGAATTTTATATATTTGTTTTGAATTATATATATATTTCAAAATTTATATATTGTTTTGAAATTTAATATATAGTTTATGAATTATATATATATATATATGTAGATGAAAGTTGGGTTTTCTAGATCCGAGTCTGGACCCGAATTCCGGCGGAAGGCTCCAAGAGACAGCGTAATCCGACCCGACCCGACCCGACCCGAAAAGAAGCTATCACGAACTGTAACAGGAATATTGTATTGGACTAGATGTAAACAAGTGGTGATGAGCAAATGATACAGCCGCTAGTATGAGCGGGAGACCAGGTAGGGAGCCGCATGAGAGCTTCACTCTTTCTTTCCACCCTCTTTTCTCTTTCTTTCTTTTTCTTATCTCTTTCTCTCTTTTTCTCTCTCTAAAAACCCTCTCTTCAGATAACTTCTTTCAGAGTATTTCCTCTCTAAAATCCAACCTCTTAAAACGAAATGCAATGCCTCTATTTATAGAGAAACCTAAGCTGACACTAGTCCCTTATATATTTTAATATACACGTATTTTACTATTCATATAGACTACTATTCACGTATACTACTATGCATGTATATTACTATTCACTCACATTATATTTTACACACTCAACTGATTCCAGCCTCTCCCACAGCTCCAAATATCCACCGCACATACTATGAATTATACTAACAACTACTAAAGAATATTCCCCGCCTCATGGGAAATTTTCTTCTGTATGCTCCTGGCATAATGAACCTGTATCATTTACCTCCAGTCCACATGCTCCATCAGTCCCTTCATAATGTGAAGATGTGTCGCGTTGGCTATGCGTCACGGCTACGCAGTATCTGTGACTGCAGCTGGATCGACATGCAACGGATCACTCCCCAATAATCCCCGCAGTGTGTGCACCCACCGCAAGGATTGTGCATAATGGTGGGAGACACCCCGAGGATACCGCCACCGCATCGGATGCTGCAAACTAAATATGAGTTTGCCCTCCGTGTCGGTTGCTCGGTTCGGTGAGCTGTGCTCCCACAAATATAAGCTATTGGTTGGCCCAAGGATCACCCCGAGATACTTGTATGATGGTCATATAAAGTTCACAGGTCGTGTCGCCCAGCTCCAATCGAATCAAATCCGAAAGGCCCGAGGATACCCATACGGTCCTTTTAAGTTCGCCGAGACGTGTCACTTAGCTCCAATCCGAATAGTGAGTTCGGAGCTCCACCTGTTAGCCCCGAACCAAGATAGAATTTTCGGGTCAAAAATATCCTCCTTCCACAATATATATTTCAAATTTTATATATTTGTTCAAGTTTTAAATAATTTTTTCGAATTTATATATATATATTTTTATAGAGGGGTGAAAGTGTAATTATCTAAACAAGAGGGGGGAAAGTATAATATATTCAAAAAGAGGGATGAAACTATAATTTATGTGAGGGATATTTAAGTCATTTTGACATAAAAATTGTCTGAAGGGGGGTATTTGATTAAAATCTGAAATGTCAGAGGATTTGACGAACGACAGGGAGTTTGATGATTAAATCCTGAAACCTCATGCAATTTTGTGTAAATTACCCTCTAAAATAATATATGGATCTATGTTTTAGTACGCAAATGCCGTAATCCAGTTAAATTACCATGTGGAAAACACGAATCAAAAAGTTTGGTCCACAGCACTTGAAGACTTTGACTTGTGGCATGGTTACAACGATGTAATCAATGTGATATAAAATATTGATATATATATATATATTTATATTGAAGGCCCTTATTTTATTAATTAATCTTATTTTTTTTACTTTTCGATCTTATGCTCAGCCTCAATGAAATTATGTATGTGCAATTTTTTTACCCCATTTCACTACCCTCATATTTCTAAAACAAGCAAATTACCCCATTTACACCACTATATGCCCAAATTACCTCCAATGTTTCATTTTATCATTATCATTTGTATTAAAATTTAAACAAAATATATAAAATTCAAAAATATATATATTAAATTTCCATTTTTTTTATAAAATTCGAAAATAATATATAAATTTCGAAAAAACATATAAAATTCGAAACATTTTTAAAATTCTAAAAATATATAAAATTTCAAAAAAATATATATTAAATTTCAAAAAAATTATAAAATTCTAAAATAAATATAAATTGGATTTTTTTTCATAATTAATACACATATACATTGTTTTGTACTTGTCAGGGAAAAAAAAAGGACATCACTAATCGGACAAAACAAGTCTAACTGCGTTTGGAAAGGGTGTTTTCTGTTCTGTTTTTGTTTTTTGGCATTGTTCATGAGAATAGAACATGTTTGGAAAGGAAGATTATTGTTCACTTGTTCTTTATTTGAAAATATTTTTGATGAACAGTGGTGAAAATAATGAGAACAAGAAAAATGTGTTTTCTTATTCTAAAATAAATAAATAAATAAAAATTGAACCAAAATCCAACAAACCCTGTCGTGCTCCTCCTTCCACCACCATCAACGGCCACCACGATACACACACATACATAAGGCAACTATGAAACCCTAACCCCCAATCAAACCGTAACACTCTTCGAAAACCACCACCACCAACCTAATCGCCGCCACCACTGTGAAAGAGAAAGAAAGAGGCAACTATGAGAGAGAGAGCATATCGTGTTTGTCAGTTTTTGTGTGTGTGAGAACAAAAAAGGGAAAAAAAAAAGGGGTATGGTCTCAAACAACTTTTTGTTTTTAGGGTGAGAAAATAAAACAAGAACAAGAAATGGTTCTTGTTTTTTGATTCCCAAAACAAAAACAAAGGTTCCCAAACGGGGCCTAAAGTAGTGGCAGAAGGATAAATTCCAATGCATCATTTAATGAAGAGTACCATAAATGTGATTTTAAATCTAAGTAGAAAGTACCTATTTGCATTTAACATCATACAATAAAAAAAAATTTAAAATAAAAAAATATCGCATTTAAATTACAAAAATACCCTTATTCCCGCGCGCATCAGCCCTTGCTATTCCAGTTAGGACAATACTTAGGTCCTGCCCCATGAGGATCAAGTTTGTCCTCCTTCTTTGATGTGATCCAATACAAGTTGGACACGCGACTAAATTTATTTTAAAAAGAAAGTTAGACATAAAATCCATAAATACACAAATCAAGGTCGATTCTTTTTAAAAAAAATTAGTCACGTGTCCAACTTATATTGGATCACATTAGAGGGAATGACGAACTTGGTCCTCATGGTACAAGACTTAAATATTATCCCTCCAGCTAAGGCACTGGTTTTTTGCACCTAAAACCCCCACCTATTAAAATAAGATCAGTTAGCATACATTTTCCAATTACAAAATATTCTTGCGGCTACAAAGATAAATTATTGATTTTCGAAATTAAGGCTTGATACATTGCTATGTCATAAGTTGGTTAATGGTAACAAATTAAAATGGTTATTCAGTGACCATTATGAACTGTAACTATTAATGAAAAATTAAATTAACATAAGATTCAATACTTCAACATTGAAATCCATTCAATCTGAACCTTAACTGTGGGCATTCCTTTTATTTTAGAAAGTTGAAACAGATAATAATGGCAGCTTTGTAACATTACAAATTTGTTTCTCTTTATTTGAGAAAGCTGAAACAGCCAATAATGACAACTTGTAACATTACAAATTTCTAGTGTATATATATATATACACCTGAGTTCTTTGTTGTCTAATCCATCATTCAACACAGTTCTTCACCAATCTTCGGTTATTTCCTTCCAGATCAACAATGGCTGTCAAGAATATTCTCTTTTTGTTAGCTTCTATGCTCTTTGTCCTGACAATGGTATGTGATATGCCACATACACACACATAACATGCTAACAAACAAGTATACAAATACACATTAGCAATGTACAGGAACTGAGTCTAATTCATACACAAAAACCTTTTTCAGCCAAAAATATATATATATATTATTTGCTCTTCCTCTTTCCCCATCATACTTGCATATTATTTCTTAGTCTCATTTTTTGCTTAATTTTATGAATATATTTTTGACTTTGTAGGTGACAGCTGTAGAAGAGGAAATTGATTCACGGGTAATTCAAAACAATTCTCATGCCTTAATGGGCAGGGGTTCAACATTTTTTTTGGTGACATTTCAATTTAAATATTACAGGTTGTAGATCAAAATCAAGATTTACTTGGGAAATAATTAAGAGTTATTGTCAAGTGTATTCACTAATTTTCCAAGTATAGAAGTATGATCCCCATATATTTTATAATGCTGATAAAATATTGTATTTAGGTTGATACAACTACAGGTGAGGATCTAGATTATCCCGATGGAGTAGGACATGAGGCTTATTGTCGTCGCCATCCCAATCATCGCCATTGTCAGAAGGTCCACCCCCCCAAGGCTCATTGCGATCCCCATTCTCATCATAAACATTGCCTCGAAGGCCATTCCCCCAAGGGTCATCCTCACCATCCTTATGCCTCGGTTAAGGCTCCTCTTCACGCCCCAACGAAGACTCATCTTCTTTCCCCAACCAAGGCTCCAACTAAGACTCCATCCAAGACTCCAACCACTTCTCTAACAAAGGCTCCAACCATGGCTCCATCTAAGGCCCCAACCAATGCTCCATCTAAGACTCCAACCAAAGCTCCAACCAATGCACCATATAAGACTCCAACCAAGGCCCCAACTAAGGCTCCAACCAATTCTCCGACAAAAGCTCCAATCAACGCTCCATCTAAGACTCCAACCAAGGCTCCAACCAATGCACCATCTAAAACTCCAATCAAGGCTCCAACCAATGTGCCAACCAAGGCTCCAATCAAGGCTCCGACAAAGACTCCAATCAACACTCCATCTAAGGCTCCAACCAATACACCATCTAAGACTCCAACCAAGGCCCCTACCAAAGCTCCAACCAAGGCCCCTACCAAAGCTCCAACCAATTCTCCAACAAAGGCTCCAATCAACGCTCTATCTAAGACTCCAACCAATGCACCATCAAAGACTCCAACCAAGGCCCCAACCAAGGCTCCAACCAAATTTCTGACAAAGGCTCCAATCAACGCTCCATCTAAGACTCCAACCAAGGTTCCAACCAATGCACCATCTAAAACTCTAACCAAGGCCCCAACCAAGGCTCCAACAAAGGCTCCAACCAAGGCTCTAACCAAATCTCCGACAAAGGCTCCAATCAACGCTCCATCTAAGGCTCCAACCAATACACCATCTAAGACTCCAACCAAGGCCCCAACCAAAGCTCCAACCAATTCTCCGACAAAAGCTCCAATCAACGCTTTATCTAAGGCTCCAATCAAGGTTCCAACCAATTCTCCGACAAAGGCTCCAATCAAGGCTCCAACCAATTCTTCCACAAAGGCTCCAATCAACGCTCCATCTAAGACTCCAATCAAGGCTCCAACCAATGCACCATCTAAGACTCCAACCAAGGCCCCAACCAAGGCTCCAACCAATTCTCCGACAAAGGCTCCAATCAACGCTCCATCTAAGACTCCAACCAAGGCTCCAACCAATGCACCATCTAAGACTCCAACCAAGGCCCCAACCAAGGCTCTAACCAATTCTCCGATAAATGCTCCAATCAACACTCCAACCAAGGCTCCAACTAAAGCTCCAACAAAGGCTCCTCTCCATGCCCCAACTAAGACTCCTTCTCGTTCGCCAGCTAAAGCGCCTGTCAAGGCCTCGGGAATGGCTCCCACTCATAGCCCACTAAAGGCTCCTCCCCATGCTCCACAAAGTTCTTATGTTGAAGACTGAATCTTCAGCTAGCCCCACCATTGGCGTTTAATCAAAGTATTAAACTAGGGGAATGAATCTTAGAACGAAAAAATAAAAAGAATGTAGATGTCTTTCAATTATAATCAGCGGTTGTGCTTGATGATTTTTTTCCCGCATGGTTTATTGTACTCAGTTTTGTTACTTCATATTCGATAGTTTGTGATTGTGTTATGTTACTTACATAATGTAATAGGTCCTGAAATGGAATAAAAACAAATGGCTCATATGCCTTTTCGTAACCATAACAAGGTCTTACTATTACTTTCTAATATTTTTGTTTAGTTTTTGATATCATAATCATGCTTCATCATCAGAGTTCCCATTAACAAATGATGCTATATAGCGTCACCTTTCAATTCGAATATATGAGATACAAATACAAAAGTGTAAGAAATTTCAGTGTTTCAACAATAGAAAGCTCACTGAGCTAGTTTGCTCCATATAGTATCAGTAGTAGGTTTAGAGTTGATGTTGGATCATTCTAGTTATTCATCCAAAAATGTCAGACACATATCTTATACCTGAGCTAGTTTGCTCCATATAGTATCATCCAAAAATGTCAGACACATATATTAACAGTTGATGCTCTATAGCGTCACCTTTCAATTCGAATATATGAGATACAAATACAAAAGTGTAAGAAATTTTAGTATTTCAACAATAGAAAGCTCACTGAGCTAGTTTGCTCCATATAGTATCAGTAGTAGGTTTAGAGTTGATGTTGGATCATTCTAGTTATTCATCCAAAAATGTCAGACACATATCTTATACCTGTGTCCGAGCAATATGGGTCTAACATTGGTACTTCATAACTTTTGAAGCCTCCATGTAATGTAAGTTATCATCACCTTAACTCAATTTTAAAGATGTGATCACATTGATCGGTCAGAGTCGAAAAAATTAAAGATGCTAGGAGAAAATCCATTTTATCTTTCATTAACTCAATTTCTTATTGTACATGAGTGTCTTAAGATGGTTAGACCACAGTTCAATTAAAGTAGTGCTAACAGCACATGCAATAATGGTAACTTGTAACATTACATATTTCTAGTATATATACCTCACTTCTTTGTTGTCTAATCCATCATTCAACACAGCTCTTCACTAATCTTCGATTCTTTCCTTCCAGATTAGCAATGGGTTAAATCATGCAATAAGCCTACTGTAATAAAAATGAGCTCTTATTATCACTGGTGAATATTTTTTTTTTATAGCTTTTGGTATCTTAATGATGCTCTACTCTAATAAATTGAACAATTATACAATTTATAAAGTTTACGGAGTAACATACGGAAAATTGAAAAAATAAATAAATTAAAAGACAGTGTTACTGGTGTGACTTTTAAAGAAACCATCATAATTGACTGCAATAATGTAATTATGCTCTTATGAAAAACAAATAAGGCACTGTAACAACTTCACACTATGCATGTTTTCTGTTATCTCATTAGGTGAAATGAGCAAGAATTGGAAGGATTTATATACACACACACATATATATATATATATATATATCCATTATTGCTCAAGTCCTATCGCATGCCTTTCAAAGTTAATAAGATCCTAACAATTAAAACAAGTATCAACATTTTACATTCATTGTATGGTAAGGAACAGAACTGATTCAAATTATGAAGTTGCTATGAAACATCAGTATATATATGTTGTATTTATAGTAAGAAACAACTAGTGCAAACATTCACTCAATGAACCTAGCAGTAGCCAGTAGGACCGCTTTAACTAAGGTTAAAAACATGTTGTCATGCAAAGAATTGGATTATTTTCATAATTAATACTAATATACATTGTTTTGTATTTGTTAGAAGGAAAAAAAGAAGAAAAAAGGACATCACTAGTTGGACAAAACATGCCTAAATCCTCATAAATAGTGACCGAAGGATCAATTCTAATGCATCATTTAATGAAGAGTACTGTGAATGTGATTCTAGATCTAAATATAAAGTACATATTTGCATTTAACATGTATATCATATATTTTTTAAAAAAAGAGCACATTTAAATTACAAAAATACCCCTATTCCTGCGCCTCCGGTGAACGCACCAGCCCCTGCTCCTCCAGTTAAGCCACTATTTTTTTTGCCCCTAAAACCCCCACCTATTAAAATAAGATCAGTTAGCATACATTTTCCTACGATAAAATATCGAAATTAATTTCCTGCAGCTACAAAGATAAATTCTTGATTTTCGAAATTAAGCCTTGTTACATTGCTATGTCATAAGTTTGTTAATGTTAAGAAATTAAAATGGTTATTTAGTGACCGTTATGAACTCTAACTATTAATCAAAAATTAAATTAACATAAGATTTAATCCTTCAACATTCAAATCCATTCAATCCGAACCATAACTGTGGCTACTCTCTTTATTTGAGAAAGTTGAAACAGCCAATAATGACAGCTTTGTAACCTTACAAATTTCTAGTATATATATACCTGAGTTCTTTGTTGTCTAATCCATCATTCAACACAGCGCTTCACCAATCTTCTGATCTTTCCTTCCAGATTAGCAATGGCTGTCAAGAATATTCTCTTTTTGTTAGCTTTTCTGCTCTTTGTCCTGACAATGGTATGTGATATGCCACACACGCAAGTATACAAATACACATTAGCAATGTACAGGAACTTAGTAATTCATACACAAAAACCTTTTTTCAGCCAAAAATTTTTTTAAAAAAATTATTGCTCTTCCTATCTCCCTATCATACATGCATATTATTTCTTAGTCTCATTTTTTGCTTTATTTTATCAATATATTTTTGACTTTGTAGGTGACAGCTTTAGAAGAGGAAATTGACTCGCAGGTAATTCAAAACAATTCTCATAACTTAATGGGCAGGGGTTCAACATTTTTTTTTATATGACACTTCAATATAAATATTACAGGTTGTAGATCAAAATCAAGATTTACTTAGAAAATAATTCAGAGTTATTGTCAAGTGTATTCACTAATTTTCAAGAAGTATAATCCCCACATATTTTTTAAAGCTGATAAAATATTGTCTTCAGGCTTATACAACTATTGGTGAGTATCTAGATTATCCCGATGGAGTAGGACATGAGGCTTATTGTCGTCGCCATCCCAATCATCACAATTGTCAGAAGGTCCATCCCCCCAAGGCTCATTGCGATCCCCAATCCCATAATAAACATTGCCGCAAAGGCCATCCCCCCAAGGGTCATCCTCACCACCCTCACCATCCTTATGCCCCTTCCCCAAAAAGTCCTAGTCCTAATGCTCATGTTAAGGCTTATCTTCACGCCCCAACGAAGACTCATCTTCTTTCCCCAACCAATGCTCTAACCAATTCTCCAACTAAGGCTTCAACCAATGCTCCATCTAAGACTCCAACTAATGCACCATCTAAGTCTCCAACCAAGGCTCCAACCAATGCCCCAAAAAAGGCCCCAACTAAGGCTCCAATGAACACTCCATCTAAGACTCCAACCAAGGCTCCAACAAATGCACCAACCAAGGCTCCAACCAATGCACCATCTAAGACTCCAACCAATGCACTATCTAAGACTCCAACCAAGGCTCCAACCAAAGCACCATATAAGACTCCAACCAAGGCCCCAACCAAGGCTCTAACCAATTCTCCGACAAAGGCTCCAATCAACGTTTCATCGAAGACTTCAACCAAGGCTCCAACCAATGCACCATCTAAAACTCCAACCAATGCTCCAACCAAGGCCCCAATTAAGTCTCAAACAAAGGCTCCAACCAAGGCTTTAACCAATTCTCCGACAAAGGCTCCAATCAATGCTCCATCTAAGGCTCCAACCAATACACAATCTAAGACTCCAACCAACGCCCCAACCAAAGCTCCAACCAATTCTCCGACAAAGGCTCCAATCAACGCTCCATCTAAGGCTCCAACCAAGGCTTCGACAAAGGCTCCAATCAACGTTCCATCTAAGACTCCAACCAATGCACCATCTAAGGCTCCAACCAAGGCTTCGACAAAGGCTCCAATCAATGTTCCATCTAAGACTCCAACCAATGCACCATCTAAGACTCCAACCAAGGCCCCAACCAAGACTCCAACCAATTCTCCGATAAAGGCTCCAATCAGCGCTCCATCTAAGACTCCAACCAAGGCTCCAACTAAGGCTCCTCTCCATGCCCCAACTAAGACTCCTTCTCGTTCGCCAGCTAAAGCGCCTGTCAAGGCCTCGGGAATGGCTCCCAATCATAGCCCACTAAAGGCTCCTCCCCATGCTCCACAAAGTTCTTATGTTGAAGACTGAATCTTCAGCTAGCCCCACCATTGGCGTTTAATCAAAGTATTAAACTAGGGGAATGAATCTTAGAACGAAAAAATAAAAAGAATGTAGATGTCTTTCAATTATAATCAGCGGTTGTGCTTGATGATTTTTTTCCCGCATGGTTTATTGTACTCAGTTTTGTTACTTCATATTCGATAGTTTGTGATTGTGTTATGTTACTTACATAATGTAATAGGTCCTGAAATGGAATAAAAACAAATGGCTCATATGCCTTTTCGTAACCATAACAAGGTCTTACTATTACTTTCTAATATTTTTGTTTAGTTTTTGATATCATAATCATGCTTCATCATCAGAGTTCCCATTAACAAATGATGCTATATAGCGTCACCTTTCAATTCGAATATATGAGATACAAATACAAAAGTGTAAGAAATTTCAGTGTTTCAACAATAGAAAGCTCACTGAGCTAGTTTGCTCCATATAGTATCAGTAGTAGGTTTAGAGTTGATGTTGGATCATTCTAGTTATTCATCCAAAATTGTCAGACACATATCTTATACCTGTGTCCGAGCAATATGGGTCCAACATTGGTGCTTCATAACTTTTGAAGCCTCCATGTAATGTAAGTTATGATCACCTTAACTCAATTTTAAAGATGTGATCACATTGATTGGTCAAAGTCGAAAAAATTAAAGATGCTAGGAGAAAATCCATTTTATCTTTCATTAACTCAATTATTGTACATGAGTGACATGCAATAATGGTAACTTGTAACATTACATATTTCTAGTATACATACCTCTCTTCTTTGTTGTCTAATCCATCATTCAACACAGCTCTTCACTAATCTTCGATTCTTTCCTTCCAGATTAGCAATGGCTGTCAAGAATGTTCTCTTTTTGTTAGCTTCTATGCTCTTTGTCCTGACAATGGTATGTGATATGCCACATACTTACACATAATATGCTAACAAACAATATACAAATACACACTAGCAATGTACAGAAACTATGTCTAATTTATACAAAAAATATTTTCAGCCAAAATAAAATAAAATATTTATTTCTCTTCTTCTCTTTCCATCATACATGCATATTATTTCTTAGTCTCAATATTTGTTTTACTTTTCATAATGTTATTGTATTTTATGAATATATTTTGACTTTGTAGGTGGCAGCTGTAGAAGAGGAAATTGACTCGCAGGTAATTCAAGACAATCTTTATGCCTTAATGTCTACATATATGTTTAGACTTGGCTTATTATTTGAACTCTGAAGGTAGCAACAAGATATGTTAATCATTGGGGGCTAATGGGGAGGGGTTCAACATTTTTGTCTATGACACTTTAATTTAAATATTACATGTTGTGGATCAAAATCAAGATTTACTCAGGAAATAAAAAAGAGTCATTGTCAAGAGCATTATTCAATAATTTTTAAGCATAGAAGTATAATCCCAATATATTTCATAATGCTGATAAAATATTGTATTCAGGTTGATACAACTACAGGTGAGGATCTAGCTTATCCCGAGGGAGTAGGACATGAGGCTCATTGTCATCGCCATACCCATCATCACCATTGTCAGAAGGTCCATCCCCCAAGGTTCATTGCCATCCCCATTCCCATCATAAAAATTGCCGCGAAGGTCATCCCCCCAAGGGTCATCCTCACCATCCTTATGTCCCTTCCCCACAAAGTCCTAGTCTTAATGCCCTGGTTGAGGCTCCTCTTCATGCCCCAACGAAGACTCCTCTTCTTGCTCCAACCAATTCTCCAACCAAGGCTCCAATTAATTCTCCAACCAAGGCTCCAACTAAAGCTCCAACCAAGGCTCCAATTAATTCTCCAACTAAGGCTCCAACCAAGTGATATATTTTTGAATTTGTTGATTATAGATATCTACTAGAGAAGTCTCATGTCCATCCTCTAAAGAAAGCTCCTACTCATTCCCTAACTAAGGCTGATCTTCCTCTTGCTCCTATTTAGGGACTGCAATATTGTATATGCAACATATATATGTATACACTATACCCACATGTACACCACTAACATATAATTAAATATATTACATATTTCCTGGTCGATGGATTATTTGGTAGGCATAAATGTTTCATATAATCTTGTTGGAATAAAAAATATATATATATATTATTTTGTTATTTGCTTAAAGTCTGTCATCAGGTTTATCTTTTATTCGTAAAATAGTGAACACATTCAGCCAATTGGCAATATGAATTTCTTTGTGAAACTTCGTTATTTCTGAAAAATGAAATCGGTTGGATCCATGAACCGACTCTTATATCCATATTGCTAGAGCCCTAATTGTTTTGTCGAATGATGGATCCATGAATTTACTCATATGGTAATTGGGACATCAATACTGTTAGAGCTATAATTGTTTTGTCAATAAAAATAATATATGTATATTTAGGGTAATTTGCAACTTTTAATAATAAACAGGTTTATATATTTATTTATTTTTTGTAGTTTAGACTGGAACCGATAAACAAGCGTAGAGTAAATGTTTTTGCAATAGAAAAACCCGACTGTTGAGCCAACCACATAGATGCTGAAACAGGGCCACCAATCACATGCAATCTAAAATAGGTGTCTTCCTCCCATATTTCGGTAAATTAGATTTTTATTGAAATATATTTTTTTACTATATACTACATGTCTAGTTTTTTTTTTTTTTATCTATATCCATTTAATTATGTATTTTTTCTCTTAAAATTAAACATTTAAACAGAATTCTCTATGGGAAAAATATTTAATTTACTCAATACAATAAATCTTATATAGTTACTCATCTTGCTAACTCTCATATTTACAGCACGAACAAAATTCTCAACAATTTTAAAATATATTTTTCTCTACAATTATCTTCCATTCCTTAAATATGTTTTTCTCTACACAACAATGGAAGATTTTAGAACTAAGGCCCTGCAAATGCTATATAAATCCCCACTTTGAAAGGACATGTTTGTTTTAGTAAGAGCAGGAAAATAAATAAAAAGAATGTTTATCTCAATCTTGTAACTAGTTTTTTTTTTTTTTGGCGGTGGTAGTGGTTGTACTATATGTTAAGACATTCAATTTTGTATATGGGTTAAATCATGCAATAAGCCTTGAGATGGCAAGAATATTCCAAAGCCTTCTGTCATAAAAATTAGCTCTTATTATCACTGGTGAATATTGTTTTTTATTCTTAATGATGCCCTACTGTAATAAATTGAACAGTTAAACAATTTATAAAGTTTACGGAGTAACATACGGAAAATTGAAAATATAAATAAATTAAAAGACAGTTTTACAGTAACAACTTCACACTATGCATGTTTTCTGTTATCTCATTAGGTGAAATGAGCAAGAATTGGAAGGATTTATATATATATATATATATATATATATCCATTATTGCTCAAGTCCTATCGCATGCCTTTCAAAGTCAATAAGATCCTAACAATTAAAACAAATATCAACATTTTACATTAATTGTATGGTAAGGAACAAAACTGATTCAAATTATGAAGTTGCTATGAAACACAAGTATATATATGTTGTATATTTAGTAAGAAACAACTAGAGCAAACATTCACTCAATGAACCTCGCAGTAGCCAGTAGGACCGCTTTAACTAAGGTTAATAACATGTTGTCATGCAAAGAGTTGGATTATTTTCATAATTAATACCAATATACATTGTTTTGTATTTGTTAGAAGGAAAAAAAGAAAAAGAAAAAAGGACATCACTAGTTGGACAAAACATGCCTAAATCCTCATAAATAGTGACCGAAGGATAAATTCTAAAGCATCATTTAATGAAGAGTACTGTGAATGTGATTCTAGATCTAGATATAAAGTACCTATTTGCATTTAACATGTATATCATATATTAAAAAAAAAAAAAACACATTTAAATTACAAAAATACCCCTATTCCTGCACCTCCGGTGAACGCACCAGCCCATGCTCCTCCAGTTAAGCCACTAATTTTTTTGCCTCTAAAACCCCCACCTATTAAAATAACATCAGTTAGCATACATTTTCCTACCACAAATTAATTTCCTGCAGATACAAAGATAAATTCTGATTTTCGAAATTAAGCCTGGTTACATTGCTATGTCATAAGTTTGTTAATGTTAAGAAATTAAAATGGTTATTTAGTGACCATTATGAACTCTAACTATTAATGAAAAATTAAATTAACATAAGATTTAATCCTTCAGCATTCAAATCCATTCAATCCGAACCATAACTGTAGCATTCTCTTTATTTGAGAAAGTTGAAACAGCCAATAATGACAGCTTTGTAACCTTACAAATTTCTAGTATATATATACCTGAGTTCTTTGTTGTCTAATCCATCATTCAACACAGCTCTTCACCAATTTTTTGTTCTTACCTTCCAGATTAGCAATGGCTGTCAAGAATATTCTCTTTTTGTTAGCTTTTCTGCTCTTTGTCCTGACAATGGTACGTGATATGCCACACACACAAGTATACAAATACACATTAGCAATGTACAGGAACTGAGTCTAATTCATACACAAAAACCTTTTTTCAGCCAAATTTTTTTTTTTTTTTTAAAATATTGCTCTTCCTATCTCCCCATCATACATGCATATTATTTCTTAGTCTCATTTTTTGCTTTATTTTATCAATATATTTTTGACTTTGTAGGTGACAGCTTTAGAAGAGGAAATTGACTCGCAGGTAATTCAAAACAATTCTCATACCTTAATGGGCAGGGGTTAAACATTTTTTTTTATGACACTTCAATATAAATATTACAGGTTGTAGATCAAAATCAAGATTTACTTAGAAAATAATTAAGAGTTATTGTCAAGTGTATTCACTAATTTTCAAGAAGTAGGATCCCCATATATTTTTTAATGCTGATAAAATATTGTCTTCAGGCTTATACAACTACTGGCGAGGATCTAGATTATCCCGATGGAGTAGGACATGAGGCTTATTGTCGTCGCCATCCTAATCATCACAATTGTCAGAAGGTCCATCCCCCCAAGGCTCATTGCGATCCCCAATCCCATAATAAACATTGCCGCGAAGGCCATCCCCCCAAGGGTCATCCTCACCATCCTCACCACCCTCACCATCCTTATGCCCCTTCCCCAAAAAGTCCTAGTCCTAATGCCCAGGTTAAGGCTTATCTTCACGCCCCAACAAAAACTCCTCTTCTTTCCCCAACCAATGCTCTAACCAATTCTCCAACTAAGGCTCCAACCAATGCTCCATCTAAGACTCCAACCAAGGCTCCAACTAATGCACCATCTAAGTCTCCATCCAAGGCTCCAACCAATGCTGCAAACAAGGCCCCAACTAAGGCTCCAACCAATTCTCCGAGAAAGGATCCAATAAACACTCCATCTATGACTCCAACAAAGGTTCCAACCAATGCACCAACCAAGGCCTCAACCAATGCTCCATCTAAGGCTCCAACCAATGCACCATATAAGACTCCAACCAAGGCCCCAACCAAGGCTCTAACCAATTCTCCGACAAAGGCTCCAATCAACGCTCCAACCAAGTCTCCAACCAATGCACCATCTAATGCTCCAACCAAGGCCCCAATTAAGGCTCAAACAAAGGCTCCAACCAAGGCTATAACCAATTCTCCGACAAAGGCTCCAATCAACGCTCCATCTAAGGCTCCAACCAATACACCATCTAAGACTCCAACCAAGGCCCCAACCAAAGCTCCAACCAATTCTCCGACAAAGGCTCCAATCAACACTCCATCTAAGGCTCCAACCAATACATCATCTAAGACTCCAACCAAGGCACCAACCAAAGCTCCAACCAATTCTCCGACAAAGGCTCCAATCAACGCTCCATTTAAGGCTCCAACCAAGGCCCCAACCAAGGCTCCAACCAATTCTCTAACAAAGGCTCCAATCAACGCTCCATCTAAGGCTCCAACCAATGCACCATCTAAGACTCCAACCAATGCTCCAACCAAGGCTCCAACCAATTCTCCGATAAAGGCTCCATCTAAGACTCCAACCAAGGCTCCAACTAAAGCTCCAACCAAGGCTCCAACTAAGGCTCCTCTCCATGCCCCAACTAGGACTCCTTCTCGTTCGCCAGCTAAAGCGCCTTTCAAGGCCTTGGGAATGGCTCCCATTCATAGCCCACTAAACGCTCCTCCCCATGCTCCACCAAGTGCTTATGTTGAAGACTGAATCTTCAGCTAGCCCCACCATTGGCGTTTAATCACAGTATTAAACCAGGGGAATGAATCTTAGAATGAAAAAATAAAAAGAATGTAGATGTGCTTCGATTATAATCAGCAGTTGAGCTTGATGATTTTTTTCCCGCATGGTTTATTGTACTCAGTTTTGTTACTTCATATTCGATAATTTGTGATTGTGTTATGGTACTTACATCATGTAATAGGTCCTGAAAAGGAATAAAAACAAATGGCTCATATGCCTTTTCGTAACCATAACAAGGTCTTACTATTACTTTCTAATATTTTTGTTTAGTTATGATATCATAATCATGCTTCATCATCAGAGTTCCCATTAACAGATGATGCTCTATAGCGTCACCTTTCAATTCAAATATATGAGATACAAATACAAAAGTGTAAGAAATTTCAGTGTTTCAACAATAAAAAGCTCACTGAGCTAGTTTGCTCCATATAGTATCAGTAGTAGGTTTAGAGTTGATGTTGGATCATTCTAGTTATTCATCCAAAAATGTCAGACACATATCTTATACCTGTGTCCGAGCAATATGGGTCCAACATTGGTACTTCATAACTTTTGAAGCCTCCATGTAATGTAAGTTAAGATCACCTTAACTCAATTTTAAAGATTTGGTCACATTGATCCAGTGTTGTCACGGGCGCTTGCCTAGGTGCTAGGCGACACGAGGCGAGGGTTTAGCGCATCGCCTGCAACTGGGCGAGGCCACCTTTGAAAGGCGTTGTCTGGGCGCTCACCTCACCCTAGGCGCGCCTATTTATTTTTCTGTTTTGTGGTGAATGTTTTTAAATGTCTTATATTTGATATTTTTGTACTTCTACATTTTAATTTATTGGCTTTTAACTTTCTTAGCAATGTTTTATTAGTATAAATGTCTTATATTTGTTAATTTAATTGTGAATTTTTTTTATTATTGAGCGTCTTGCTTCACTCGGGCGATAGGAGGCCTCTAGCGCCTAGGGTCGCCTCTCGCCTTTAACAACTATGCATTGATCGGTCAAAGTCGAAAAAAATAAAGATGGTAGCAGAAAATCCATTTTATCTTTCATTAACTCAATTTCTTATTGTACATGAGTGTCTTAAGATGGTGAGACCACAGTTCAATTATTCCATGCACCCAAAGTACCAATCATGTATTTTTATCACATTAGTGGAATTGTAACATTTTTCATTATTTAATTACTGTGTGATACCCTGTCATCACTGCATCTTCCTATTCAGTTTGTTTGGATGCCAAATATTTTTTTCCTAAAATATTCTACAAGTCAATCAAAATAAATAAATTTTTAATTTTTTTGGTGTGGATTTTTAAATTTAGCAATTTTTTCTGAAACTTCGTTTTCAATCTATTTTTGGCAAAAGTCCTACAAATGTTTATGAATATCAGGAAAAAAAAATAAAAAATAGCCCTTAATGTGGAAAGGCTAAACAGATTTGCACCACTTGAAACAACTCAACCTAGTTTCATTTCAAGGCTATGTAATCTATGTCCATTATGTTTGGGCTATTTTTCCATTCTCTATTTCTCTTTTCCATTTTCAAAAGTTCGACTAAATTCACACAGCTGCACTATAGTTTTTCTTAGCATGACTCGAACATTCACTTTCTCATAAGGAGAGATACCATTTGAACTAATAATCGGGATCCTAAAAATATTAATTACACTGATTAGTTAGGTAGAGAGACCGAATAGTTCTCAGCTGATAGATAAATAAACATAAATATATTTGCTTCTCACACTCATGAATAAGATAGATATTCTCGTGTATGTCAACCAATTTTGTTTGAGTAACTATTCGGTTTTGACGACAATAAAAAATCAAACATTAGTATATATATGTTCTATATATAGTAAGAAACAACTAGTGCAAACATTCACTCAATGAACCTAGCAGTTGGTGACAAAAAAAAAAAAACTAGCAGTTGGACCGCTTTAACTAAGGTTAATAACATATGTTGTCATATGTAAAGAGTTGGATTGTTTTTATGATTAATACAATTATATATTATTTTGTACTAGTCAGAAAAAAAGGACATCACTAGTTGGACAAAACAAGCCTAAATCCTCATAAACAGTGGCAGAAGGATCAATTCCAATGCATCATTTAATGTAGAGTACTGTAAATGTGATTTTAAAACTAAATAGAATGTACCTATTTGCAGTTACCATGTATATCATATATCAAAGAAAATATCGCATTTAAATTACAAAAATACACCTATTTATGCGTCTCCAGTGAAAGCACCAACTCCTGCTCCTCCAGTTAAGCCAATGATTTTTGCCTCAAAAACCCCACCTATTAAAACGAGATCAGTTAGCATGCATTTTCCTCCTACATTTTTAAAACGAATTTCATGTAGCTACAAATATATATTTTTTGTTTTCAAAATTAAGGCTTGTTACATTACTGATATGTCATTGACAGGTTATTCAGTGACCATTATGTACTACAACTATTAATGAAAAATTAAATTAGCATAAAATTCAATACTTTAGCATTCAAATCCATTCAATCCGAACCATAACTGTGACATTGTCTTTATTTGAGGAAGTCGAAACAGACAATAATGGTAACTTGTAACATTACATATTTCTAGTATATATACCTCACTTCTTTGTTGTCTAATCCATCATTCAACACAACTCTTCACTAATCTTTGATTCTTTCCTTCCAGATTAGCAATGACTGTTAAGAATGTTCTCTTTTTGTTAGCTTATATGCTCTTTGTCCTGACAATGGTATGTGATATGCCACATACTTACACATAACATGCTAACAAACAGTATACAAATACACACTAGCAATGTACAGAAACTAAGTCTGATTTAAACACAAAAACCTTCTTCAGCCAAAAACAAAAAAAAAAAAGATTTATTGCTCTTCTTCTCTCTCTATCATACATGCATATTATTTCTTAGTCTCAATATTTGTTTTACTGTTCATAATGTAATTGTATTTTTTGAATATATTTTTTGACTTTGTAGGTGGCAGCTGTAGAAGAGGAAATTGACTCGCAGGTAATTCAAGACAATCTTTATGCATTTATGTCTACATATATGTTTAGAATTGGCTTATTATTTGAACTCTAAAGGTAGCAACAAGATATGTTAACCATTGAGGGCTAATGGGAAGGGGTTCAACATTTTTGTCTATGACACTTTAATTTAAATATTACAGGTTGTGGATCAAAATCAAGATTTACTTAGGAAATAAAAAAGAGTCATTGTCAAGAGCATTATTCAATAATTTTCAAGCATGGAAGTATGATCCCAATATATTTCATAATTATGATAAAATATTGTATTCAGGATGATACAACTATAGGTGAGGATCTAGCTTATCCTGATGGAGTAGGACATGAGGCTTATTGTCGACGCCATCCCCATCATCACCATTGTCAGAAGGTCCATCGCCCCAAGGTTCATTGCCATCCCCATTCCCATCATAAAAATTGCCGCGAAGGTCATCCCCCCGAGGGTCATCCTCACCACCCTTATGTCCCTTCCTCACAAAGTCCTAGTCCTAATGCCCCGGTTAAGGCTCATCTTCATGCCCCAACGAAGACTCCTCTTCTTGCTCCAACGAAAACTCCAACCAATTCTCCAACTAAGGCTCCAACCAAGGCTCCAACCAATTCTCCAACTAAGGCTCCATCCAAGGCTCCAACTAAGGTTCCAACCAATTCTCCAACCAAGGCTCCAACCAACACTCCAACCAAGGCTCCAACCAATTCTCCAACTAAGGCTCCATCCAAAGTTCCAGCCAAAGCTCCAACCAATTCTCCAACTAAGGCTCAGTCCAATGCTCCAACCAAGGCTCTAACCAATTCTCCAACTAAGACTCCAACTACGGCTCCAAACAAGGCTCCAAACAATGCTTCATCCAATTCTCCAACTAAGGCTCCATCCAAGGCTCCAACCAATTCTCCAACCAAGGCTCCAACCAATTCTCCAACCAAGGCTCCAGCCAAGGCTCCAACCAAGGCTCTAACCAATTCTCCAACTGAGGCTCCAACTAAGGCTCCATCCAAGACTCCAACCAATGCTCCAACCAATTCTCTAACTAAGGCTCCAACCAATGCACCATCTAAGACTCCAACCAATTCTCCAACTAAGGCTCCATCCAATGCTCCAACCAAGGCTCTAACCAATTCTTCAACTAAGGCTCCAACCAATTCTCCAACTAAGGCTCCATCCAATGCTCCAACCAATTCTCTAACGAAGGCTCCAACCAAGGTTCCATCCAAGGCTCCAACCAATGCACCAACCAAGGCTCCAACCAATTCTCCAACTAAGGCTCCATCTAAGGCTCCAACCAAAGCTCCAATAAATTCTCTAACTAAGGCTCCAACCAATGCACCATCTAAGACTCCAACTAAGACTCCAACCAAGGCTCCAACTAAGGTTCCAACCAATGCTCCAAATAATGCACCATCTAAGACTCCAACCAAGGCTCCAACTAAGGTTCCAACCAATGCTCCAAATAATGCACCATCTAAGACTCCAACCAAGGCTCCAACTAAGGCTCCAACCAATGCGCCATCTAAGACTCCAACTAAGACTCCAACCATTGTTCCAACTAAGGCTCCAACCAAGACCCCAACCAATGTTCCAACTAAGGCTCCAACCAAGGCTCCAACCAATTCTCCAACCAATGTTTCAACTAAGACTCCAACCAAGGTTCCAACCAAGGTTCCAACCAAGGCTCCAACTAAGGCTCCTCTTCATGTCCCAATTATGACTCCTTCTCGTTTGCCAGCTGAAGCGCCTGTCAAGGCCCCAGGAATGGCTCCTGCTCATTGCCGACGAAAGGCTCCTCCCCATGCTCCACCAAGTGCTTATGTTGAAGACTGAAGCTCCAGCTAGCCTCACCATTGGCGTTTAATCATAGTACCAAACCAGGGGAATGAATCTTAGAATGGAAAATAAAAAAGAATGTAGATGTGCTTCAATCATAACCAGCAGTTGAGCTTGATGATTTTGTTCCCGCATAGTTTATTGTACTTGGTTTCGTTACTCATATTCAATAGTTTGTGATTCTATTGTGATTTACATTATGTAATAGGTCCTGAATTGGAATAAAAACAAATGGCCTCATATGCCTTTCCGTAACCATAACAAAGTCTTATTATTACTTTCTAATAGTTTTGTTTAGTTTCTGATATCGTAATCATGCTTCATCATCAGAGTTTCCATTAATAGATGATGCTCTATAGCCTCACCTTTCAATTAAAAAATATGAGATACAAATGCAAAATTGAAAGAAATTTCAGTGTTTCAACAATACAAAGCTCTCTGAGCTAGTTACACTGCATATAGTATGAGTATTAGGACCAGAGTTGATGTTGGAGTATTCTAGGTGCTCAACCAAAAATGTCAGACATATATCCCATACATGTGTCCGAGCAACATGTGTCCAACACGAGTTCTTCATAACTTTTGAAATGTCCATGTAATGTAAGTTATGATCACATTGATCAGGCAAAGTCGAAAAAACTAAAGATGCTAGGAGAAAATAAATTTTATCTTTCATTGACTCAATTTGTTAATGTACAGCAATGTCCATTGATTGTTAGTCCACAGTTCAATTAAAGCAGTGCTAATCAGCGCACAAGTTGGATTGGATCTTCCTAATCAGTAAGAATTTTTTTTTTTTTTTAATGGTAAGAAACGCACATACCCACACACTTACACACCCCCACATGAGCCCCATGGGGCTCGAACCCCTAACCACCCCCTCCTTTGAGAATGAAATGTAATACCATCAAGATACAACGCCTTTGGTAATCAGTAAGAAATTCTTCCTTGCCCCCAAAGTACCACATCGCAAGTGTCATCAACCACTCATATTTTTTTCACATAAGTGAAATTGTAACTTTTTTCAATATTTAGTTACTGTGTAATACCCTATCATCACTGTTCCTAAAATATTAATGTTAGTCAGTTATTCAGTTTGTTTGGATGCCAAATATTTTTTCCCTAAAATATTCTTCAAGTCTTTTAATTTTTTGGTGCGGATTTTAAATTTAGCAATTTCTTCTAAAACTTCATTTTTAGTCAATTTTTGGCAAGAGTCATACAAATGTTTTATGAATTCATCTATGGGGTAAAGAGCATAAAACACACCTATAGTTTGGCAAATGGACGCTAAATACCCCTAACTTTCATTTTGGGCAAAAAAGTACTCAAAAGATTTGAAAGTGGGCTAAATACCCTCCTGCCGTTAGTTGGTCATGTGCACTTCACATGACCTCCGAAATGCCATTATTACCCCTTTTAAAAGAGTAGAAAGACCCTTTTGCCCCAAAATGTATTTTCATGATATAGAGACAATAAAATACAAAAACAATATATAAAATTCGAAAACAATATACCAATTTTAAAAATATATATATAAATTTTGAAAACAATAAATTTCAATAAATATATATATTTTTCAAAAAAAATATAAATTTTGAAATATATATATAAAATTCAAATATATATATATATATTTCAAAAATAATTTTGAAAAAATATATATAAATTTTGAAAAAAAATAAAAAAATTTGAAAAGAATATATAAATTTCGAAAAGAATATATAAAATTCGAAAACAATAAATTTCAAAAAATATATATAAATTTTGAAAAAAATTAAAAATTTCTAAAAGAATATATAAATTTCGAAAACAATAAAATTCAAAAAAATATATAAAATTCAAAATATATATAAATTTCAAAAAATATATATATGACTAGGTTGCATTTCAAAATTTATATATATTTTCTTCGTAATTTATATATTTATTAAAATTTATATTTTTTTTTGAAATTTATATATTTTCAAAATTAATATATATATTTTTTCAAAATTTTATTTTATTTCAAAATTTATATATATTTTTTTCGAATTTTATACATTTTTTTCGAAATTTATATATTTTTTTGAAATTGATATATTGTTTTCGAATTTTTTATTTTTTTTCAAAATTTATATTTTTGTTTTGAAAAAAAAAATTCAAATTTTTTATATTCTTTTCGAATTATATATATATATTTCAAAATTAATATATATATTTTAAATCTATTTATTTTTTTCGAATTTTATATATATGTTTCGAATTATATATATATATTTTAAATTAACCTTTCATTATTTCATTTTAATGTTAAATATAGAGGGGTAACAAAACAAATTCATCTTTGTTTTTAACTGTGTTATGACGGTAGGAGGATTTTTTATCACAATTGAAATTATAGGGATCTGTTTGAACATGTATGGAGTTTAATGCCCAATTGCCAAACTATATGAGTGTTTTATGCCCTTTACCCTTCATCTATATATACAAATATTTTCCGCCAACCAGATATCAGGAAAAAAAAAAAAAGAGCCTTTAATGTGGAAAGGCTACACAGATTTGCACCACTTGAAACAACTCAGCTTAGTTTCATTTCAAGGCTATGTAATCTATGCCCATTATGTTTGGGCATTATTTTCCATTCTTTATTTCTCTTTTCATTTTCAAAAGTTAGACTAAATTCACACAGCTGCACTATAGTTTTTCCTAGCGAGACTCGAACATTCATTTTTTGATAATAATTAGGATCCAAAATATTAGTTACACTGATTAGTTAGGTAGAGAGAACGAATAGTTATCAGATAAATAAACATAAATGTATTTGCTTCTCACACTCATGAATAAGATAAATATTCTCGTGTATGTCAAACAATTTTCTTGGAGTGACTATTTGGTCAAAACGACTATCAACAATTAAACATTTTAGATTCAATGTAGGGTAAGTTGCTATGAAACATTAGTATATATATGTTCTATATATATAGCAAGAAACAACTAGTGCAAACATTCACCCAATGAACCTAGCAGTTGGACCGCTTTAACTAAGGTTAATAACACATGTTATCATATGTAAGGAGTTGGATTATTTTTATAATTAATACAATTATATATTAGGACATCACAAGTTGGACAAAACAAGCCTAAATCCTCATAAACAGTGGCAAAAGGATCAATTCCAATGCATCATTTAATGAAGAGTACTGTAACTGCGATTTTAAAACTAAATAGAAAGTACCTATTTGCATTTAACATGTATATCATATATTAAAGAAAATATCGTAATTAAATTACAAAAATACCCCTATTCCTGCGCCTCCAGTGAAAGCACCAGCTCCTGCTCCTCCAATTAAGCCACCTATTCTTGCCCCTGAAACCCCCACCTATTAAAACGAGATCAGTTAGCATACATTTTCCTACTACACCATTTTGAAACAATTTCATGCAGCTACAAATATAAATTTTTTGTTTTCAAAATTAAGGCTTGTTACATTACTACTATGTCATTAACAGGCTATTCAGTGACCATTATGAACTACAACTATTAAGGCCCTGTTTGGTTCGCAGTCCGGTCCCATGTGGTCCAGTCTCATAATGGCTTTTTTGGGACCGGACACTGTTTGGCAACACGGTTCCAAAAAAACAAGGATCACTTGGGACCAAAAGGGGTAATTTGAGACAACAAAAAACGATGGTCTCAAGTGGTCTTATATACAATTGTCCTAACACATGAGACCATAAAATTTGAAAAATATATATAAAATTAAAAAATAAATATAATTTGAAAATAATATATAAAATTAAAAAAATAATATATAAAATTTGAAATAATGTATAAAATTTGAAATATATATATAAAATTCAAAATTAATATATAAAATGCAAAAAATATATTTAAAATTTGGGAAAATAAAAAAATTCCAAAATAATAGAAAAAATAAAAAATAATGTATAAAATTCGAAAATAATTTATAAAATTTGAAAAATAATATAATTTTTTTTAAATAATGTATTAAATTTGAAAAAAATATATAAAATTCAAAATTAATATATAAAATTCAAAAAATAATATAAAAATTCGAAATAATTTATAAATTTTGAAATATATATTATTTTTGAATTTCTTATATTATTTTCAAATTTTTTATATTTTTTCAAATTTTATATATTTTTCATACTTCATATATTTTTTGAATTTTTTATATATTATTTTCAAATTTTTTGTATTATTTTCCAAACATAAGACCAAACAGCTTGAATAAGACCATAAGACCAGACAGTTTTACCAAACAGACTTTCAGAACACCACCTAGATAAGACCAGACCAGACCAGACCAGATAAGACCAGACCGGACCGCCTACCAAGCGGGCCCTAAGGAAAAATTAATTTAACATAAGATTCAATACTTCAGCATTCAAATCCATTAAATCCAAACTATAACTGTGACATTGTCTTTATTTGAGGAAGCTGAAACATGCAATAATGGCAGATTGTAACATTACATATTTCTACTATATATACCTCACTTCTTTTGTTGTCTAATCCATCATTCAACACATCTCTTCACCAATCTTCGGTTATTTCCTTCCAGATTAGCAATGGCGGTCAAGGATATTCTCTTTTTGTTAGCGTCTATGCCCTTTGTCCTGACAATGGTATGTGATATGCCACATACACACACATAACATGCTAAAAAACATGCATACAAATACACACTAGCAATGTACATGAACTGAGTCTAATTCATACACAAGAACCTTCTTCAGCCAAAAAAAAATATATATATTGCTCTTCCTCTCTCCCCAGCATACATTCATATTATTTCTTAGTCTCAATTTTTTCTTTATTATTCCTAATGTAATTGTATTTTATGAACATATTTTTGACTTTTTAGGTGACAGCTGGAGAAGAGGAAATTGACTCGCAGGTAATTCAAAACAATCCTTATGCTTTAATATCTACATATATGTTTAGACTTGGCTTATTATTTGAACTATGAAGGTAGCAACGAGACATGTTAACTATTGAGGGCTAATGGGCAGGGGTTCAACATTTTTGTCCATGACACTTCAATTTAAATATTATAGGTTGTGAATCAAAATCAAGATTTACTTAGGAAATAAAAAAGAGTCATTGTCAAGTGTATTATTCACTAAATTTCAAGCATAGAAGTATGATCCCAATATATTTCATAATGCTAATACAAATTGTATTCAGGCTGATATAATTACAGGTGAAGATCTAGCTTATCCCCATGGAGTAGGACATGAGGCTAATTGTCGTCGACATCCCCATCATCACCCCTGTCAGAATATCCATCCCCCCAAGGCACATTGCCATCCCCATTCCCATCATAACCATTGCCGCAAAGGCCATCCCCCAAAGGGTCATCCTCACCACCCTAAAGCCCTTTCCCCACAAAGTCCTAGTCTTAATGCCCCGGTTAAGGCTCCTCTTCACGCCCCAACGAAGGCTCCTCTTCATGCCCCAACGAAGACTCCAACCAAGGCTCCCACCAAGACTCCAATCAAGGCTCAAACCAATTCTCCAATCAAGGCTCCAACAAAGGCTCCAACCAATTCTCCAACTAAGACTCCATCTAAGACTCCAACCAATTCTCCAACTAAGGCTCCAACCAATGCTCCATTTAAGACTCCAACTAAGGCTCCAACCAATGCACCATCTAAGGCTCCAACCAAGGCCCCAACAAATGCTCCAACCAATGTTCCAACTAAGGCTCCAACCAATGCTCCAACCAAAGTTCCAACCAATGTTCCAACTAAGGCTCCATCCAAGGCTCCATCCAAGGCTCCAACCAATTCTCCAACTAAGGCTCTAACCAATGCTCCATCTAACACTCCAATCAAGGCTCCAAGCAATGCACCATCTAAGACTCCAACCAAGGCCCCGACCAATGCTCTAACCTAAGTTCCAACCAATGTTCCAACTAATGCTCCAACCAATGCTCCAACTAAGGCTCCTCTTCATGCCCCAACTAAGTCTCCTCGTTCGCCAGCTAAAGCGTCTGTCAAGGCCCCGTGATTGGCTCCTGCTCATTGCCAACTAAAGGCTCCTCCCCATGCTCCACCAAGTGCTTATGTTGAAGACTGAAGCTCCATCTAGCCCCACCATTGGCGTTTAATCATAGTACTAAACCAGGGGAATGAATCTTAGAATAAAAAAAAATGCAGATGTGCTTCAATTATACTCAACGGTTGAGCTTGATGATTTTGTTCCTGCATGGTTTATTGTACTCGGTTTCGTTACTTACATATACGATAGTTTGTGATTGTGTTATGTTATTTACATCAGGTAATAGATCCTAAAATGGAATAAAAACAAATGGGTCATATGCCTTTTCGTAACCATAACAAGGTCTTACTATTACTTTCTAATATTTTTGTTTAGTTTTTGATATCATAATCATGTTTCATCATCAGAATTCCCATTAATAGATGATGCTCTATAGCGTCACCTTTTACTGCGAACATATGAAATACAAATGCAATAAGTGTAAGAAATTTCAGTGTTTCAACAATACAAAGCTCACTGAGCTAGTTCCACTCCATATAGTATTAGTATTATGATTAAAGTTGATGTTGGAGCATTCTAGCTATTCAACCAAAAATGTTGGCCACATATTTCATACATGTGTCCGAGCAATATGTGTCTAAGACAGGTACTTCACAGATCTTGAAGCGCCCATGTAACGCAAGTTATGATCACATTGATCAAGTCAAAGTCGAAAAAATTAAAGATTTTAGGAGAAAATCCATTTTATCTTTCATAGACTCAATTTGTTAATCTACATCACTGTCCTATGCAGGTTAGACCACAGTTCAATTAAAGCAGTGCTAATCAACACACAAGTTGGATTGGATCTTCCTAATATGTAAGAAATTATTCCTTGCACCCAAAGTACCAAATCGCAAGTGTCATCAACCAATCATACTTTTATCAAATACGCCCTTTAAATTATTATCAAATACCCCTGGTTCCGTTTCAAATCTTATCAAATACCCCCTGCATCGTCCAGCAATAAGGTCATTTGCGTTTCACGTGCATTTTTTCTCTCCCATTTTACCCTTGATGCACCGTTTTCGTTAAATACCCAAAACACCCCTTATGCCTTATAATACAAACTCATTCCAGACTCGTACAAATATATATACCCATTTCTCAGAGGTTGCACGGAAAATTATTGAATACCCCAGGGATAACTATGATGTGGTATCCCAAACCAATTAAAATACTTGGTGTATATCACGCGCGAGTGCTAGAATCCCTTCGTATCTTCTCGAGGTTGCACATAATAAAAACATATTTAAAAATGAATATGAAATTTTTATAAATTCTTATGGTTGACATTATTATCTAAAAGACTTTGAACTTGGAAAAAAAAAAAACTTGATTTAATTGTTATAGAAGTTTCTTTAGGGAAAATAAATAACAGTTTCGAAAAAATAAAATTAAAAAGATTTGAACTTTAAAAACCCAATAGAAGTGAGTATGATTTACCTATATACAAAATGATTGCTCTTTCTCTCTTCAGCAATGTCCATCTCGCACCATCTCATTCGAACTCTCGCCACCACCGCCGCCAATGGTGGCCGGAGAAGCAAGGAGTGTTGAAACCCTAATCTCAAAATCGTCATCGATGAAACCCTAATCAAGGTTCAGCTAAAGCAGACCAGGGAGAAGGAGAGATCAAAAGGAAACCCTAATCTCAAACTCCTCGACTCACCCATCCAACTCACCACCGCCGATCCACTCCGAGTCGCCGCCATGCTCGTCCCAAACCAGAGCGAATTTTCCGCCTAATCATCATCGGCAACAATCAATCCACTACATACACTCGGCTCTGTATCTATCGATCAAGCAAATCAAACAGAAATTGAAGAAACCCTGACCCCTTTGTTGATCGTTCAATTTGGGGAAAAAATGGCCAAAATAAAACCCTAATTTCACAACAAGACGACGTCGTTTGCATTTTTTGTAAAACCTGATGGCGAAGTTAGTAAAACGCCATCGTTTTGTGCAAGGGCAAAGTTAACAATTTCCCTATACGTTGTCGTTTTACTATGGGTAATATAGTAGTAATTCTTTATTTATGGTGGTGTTGGTTTTCACTATCAGGGAAGGGAGTATTCAATGATATTTTAAATCGAGGAAGATTTGGTGATATCGCAATGGGGTATTTAATCAAAAAGAAAAAATTTAAATTTTTTTATGAAAATTATTAGAATATAAATTTATTTCTAGTTTCTTCTAGAGTTGCAATGTTCCTTATTTTCTTAAAAAAAAAAACTCAAAACTTTATTTTTGAGTTAAATTTTAATTATTTTTCTTTTGAAATTATTTTATTATTGTTTCTTTTTTTCTTTAAGCTTCTCTATTTTTCTCAAAGATTCCGTTAATTTTCGTTAAAATATCGAAAGTTTCCCTTCGATTATTTTTCATCATGTTCTTAGAACTCATCATATATAATTTTGTTGGAGGTTAGGTTGACTGTAAGTCAAATTAAGCAACAATATGTGAGGACCTAGAAACTATATCAAGACTAACACTTTTTTGAGAATAATATAGTTTTATTTGTCAAATGATTATTCAAATAATTTATAAGTTGGCTTCTTACTTTGGATGGTTGTACCGACTGTTAAAAAAACTGAGGGCACACATGTCAAGTACTAGACAGAGTTTAAACAAATTACCATCAATAACATAATGTTGCCACTAAAAAGTTCTATATCGTAATTTCAATATTATTCTAATTAAATTGACTATAAGCACAAGTGTTATTGGTTGAGAATTTCACTATCGGACTTAAAATTTTAATTTTTTAGGTGAGACTAACACTCAGACGATATATACCTAAAATTCTTTCCATCGACTGTTAAAAAAATTAAATTAGGGTTGTGTGTGTGTTAATATTTATTTAAAGCCTCATTTAACAATAGAAACTGTGTATCATTATAAAAGTCACAAACATTGTTTAATCTGTGAGGAAGAACAAGTGATGATTCTGTGCTATGTCAATAACATAAAATTTAATTTAATTAATGCTAAATCTAACATACTGGAAACTTGTTAACTATAAAAATCTAATAGGGATCCATCAATATTATACATAAACAATATATATCAAGTTTGACCTGTGTTGATTTTCTAAGATGCACATTGGAACCCTAAATTAGCTCTAGAGTTCCTAATACCTTTTAGATTTAATACAATCTAAGAATAAAAAGTGACTCAAATTTGAGAGATTAATTTGTTGCCTCACCAAATATGTTTCATTGAACTAAATTCACTTCTTATGATTATTACAGCACTATTATCTAAAGAATGCATATTTAAATATTTAATTTGAAGAACTCTATCAAATTGCAGTTATACCTGAAAATTGAAATGATGCACCTACTCTGAGATCATTAGATGGAGTAGTCATGAAGTTATTCTTTTTATTACTTCAATTTTTAAATAAATTTATTCTCTTTTTTTTCTGAAGTTGCTTTGAATGAAGCATATATATATATATATATATATATATATATATATATCAGGTCATACTTCATAGTAAGAAACAACTAGGGCAAACTTTAACTCAATGAATGTGACAGTACTAACTGCTTTGACTGAGGTTAATGGCATGTGATATATATCACATGAAAAAATAGTTGTACGCAAGGAAGAATCCCACTTGAAATTTCTAAAAGATTTAATTAAATTAATTCAGGCAAAGACTTGTATAATAGGCCTCTAGCTTTAATAAAAATCAATGTATACATTATTAGTCACTTGACAGAAAACAAAGTTATTTTTTTTCATTAGTCGGTCGAAACAGGCTTATCCACATAAATAGTGCCTAAATGTAGACTGTCTAAGATGAAGAGAGCCAATGTGAGCTTACATTACCTGTCCAGAAAGATGAAAAAACACATCATTATATATCACTAATTAAGATTAGTGATGAGGGCATGAAACGTCGTGTCAGTTCGAATTTCCAAAAATTTCATGTGACATTGTATTAAATCAATGTATGTTTAGGAGACACATATCGAGGTTGTGGCATGTGGGTTGAAGCTTCATTACCACTCAAATTTCAAACTGTACGTTCCCAATAGGTAATGTCTCAGGTCTCACCGCATTGAAGCTCGCAATGAGTACTCGACTGAAATTAGCTGGAAGTACGTGATTGTGCTTTCACTACGTACTCAAACCTATATATATAACCACACTATCATACTGATTTAATCAAACTAATTAAAGCAACTAAGTAGCTTTCTTCACTTAGTCACTAGTACTTTTGCTCCTACAATGGTTTTTAAAGCTATGCTCTTCTTGTTGGCCTCTTTTCTTCTAGTTACTTCAAGGGTATGTTATTTTTTCAACCCTTTTTTTTTTTTTTTCCTTCCTAAAATTCAATTAAAACCTAAAGGAAATGTGATTTTTTATTGTTGTGCATCAATGTTTCCTCAACTCTTCTAACATGTTTTTCTCTTGTAGGTTTCATCTAATGATGAAGAGTTCCTAGATGAGGTAATGTCAATACATGTGTGTGTGTGTTTTAAAAGGACTTCAAATTTCAAAATATGTTGTCACGAGTTAATTCACCCTTGGTTTTCAAGAAGCAGGGTTGTTTAATTTAGGGGCCTTGTTGGAATAATGTTTTCAAGTATTAATGTAAAGAAAAATACAACATTCGTATATATATATATATATTTGTTTGATGAGTTTTGATTGAGAAACTGTACTAATTAACACGAAAAATCTTCTAATCTGTTTTAGGCTGCTTATGGAAAAGTCCCAGTCCCGGCTCCAACTCATGGTCCGGTAAAGGCACCGCCTCCTCCAGCCCCTGCCCATGCCCCAACTAAGGCATCACCTCCTGCTCCCCATCCACCAAAAACAACGGAAGGTAGAATCTTTTTCCCTATCATGCCAAAAAATGTTTGAAACTAACTTCACTAAAAAAAAAAAAAAAAAAGTGCCCATAGTGAGAAAAAGTTCAGTGGCAGCCTAAAATTGTCGTTCACTATAACACAAAAAATTGATTTTTCTATCTTGGAGATCTAAGTTATAACAATCATTTTTACTTCAATTTTTTTTTTTAATGTTGGGGCTTTAGGTGACAACTTACCATTCACTGCTAAAGTTTATAGCCGCCAAGCTACATTTTAAATATTCTGACAACGAGTGTTCCATGATTTTGTTCAGATTACATGGTCTTATGTAAAGCAAGGTGCGAAGGCCAACGGAGAAAGAGGACATGCATTAGGGCGTGTGGAAAGTGTTACAAGCGATGCAAATGTGTTCCACCAGGAACATCTGGTAACAGAGAGATGTGTGGCAAGTGCTACACTGATATGACCAACCCTGAGTGTCCATGATCATCACACACTTGTTACTACTGTTTTCAGTATGAGGGATTTTTTTTTTTTCTACTTTAGCTAAATATGTAATAAACATGATCATCACAACAAAATAAATGGAAGTGACAGTAGATTTGCAGTTAAGATTTATATTCTGTATTGTAAGTTGTACTTATACAACAAAATTTCATTTTAATAATAGTTTTACTTGTTTTAATTTCCCTCAACCACTACTTGATTCGTGTAAGAAATTGTCCTTTTGTTTACTATCTAATATAATAATAAAAAAATCAAAATCAAAATTACAATTTTTGTGGACATTTTTTTACCAATGATTTATTAGATGTAATTTTTTCAAACTCAACATTTAAGAAGTCCTGAATATTTTAGTGACGTTGAGCAAAATGTCTCAACTCTTAGTTACTGTTTGAAATAATTTAATTTTTAATGAAACAACATTACACACATAAATGACTATTTGATTAATTTTTTCACCTTTGTACACACCATACCCAATACTCAAAAGAGAAATTGAGTTAAACAAATAGGGTTCAACTATATACATACATAATTTCACATGAGTGGGGTGGATTTGAATTTTTTTTTTTTAAGATAAGTGATATTCTAAATTTTAGAGGGGCATTATCATAAAAAATCTATTTCTATGGGGGCATAAGCATAAATATGACAAATTTTCAAGGAAAAAATGTAAGAAAAAATATATACGTGAGATGATAAAGTTATATAAAAAGATGTATAATTTATATAAGTCCGACTTAAACAGATATATTAAAAATTAAATAAATAATAAAAAATTATTTAGAACGGGTCGGGTTCGGGTTCTTGGTGGATTTTGTTGGAAATAATAAACTTGATTACTGGTATTAGGAGTTACATGAGTTATATTGTGTGACTTAATGTTTGTGTTAGTGGGGTGTTAGTGCATGACAATAAATTTAGAATGATTGATAGATATAGTAGTGGGAGTTACACTACTAAATGATATGTTGGTGGGTTAGTGAGTCTTTATTTGTATTTACATTTGAATGTTACATTTATATTTTGATGTCCTATATAAGGGTATGTAGTTTACATGTTCTAATCAAGTTGAATAAGAGGAATAATAGATTCTCTTTAATTCTTCTTCATACACTTCTCTTCCTAAACTCGAGGCCACTATTTTCAATATAGTGGTATTAGAGCTAGGTCGTGAGAGTGAGAGAAAATGACAAACAATTCAATTTCATTTCGAATGCCTCAGTTTACCAAAAACAGCTATGAAAATTGGTGTATCCGAATGAAGGCAATTTTGGGAGCACAAGATGTGTGGGATATTGTAGACAAATGTTACAATGAGCTAGAAGATGAGGCAACCTTGTCTCAAGCCTAAAGAGTTGCCCTCCAAGCCAGAAAAAAGGACCAAAAGGCGGTCACGATCATCCACCAATGTCTGGATGATGCAATGCTACAAAGAGTTATTAATGCTACCAATGCAATGCAACTATGACAGATTCTTCAAAATTCTTTCCAAGGAGTGGAGAAAGTGAAGAAGGTTCGCCTCCAAAGTTTACGGGGTGAATTTGAAGCATTGCAAATGAAGGAATCTAAATCAGTTTTAGATTATTTTTCAAGGATTCTAAGTATTATGAACCAACTAAGGAGATATGGTGAAGTCTCCATAACGAATACAAAGGTCGTTGAAAAGATCCTTAGGTCGTTGGATTTCAAATTCAAATTCATTGTTGTCGCAATTGAAGAATAAAAGGATTTGGACTCCATGCATGTTGATGAACTCATAGGTTCGTTGCAAACCCATGAAGAAAAAGTAGCGAAGAAAGAAAAGGATTTGGAATAGGTGCTCCAAACAAAGATTTCCTTGAAAGAGGGAGTTGACAAGCGTGTGATAACCAAAGGAGCTGAAGACGTGAAAATGCACATGGCCGATGAAGAGGAGAAAAAAGTGGTCATCACACAACCACTAACGAAGAAAAATACTACTACTCAAAACAGAAAAGAGGAGGTCGTGGAAGAGGAGGCAATTCAATGTCATATAGAAGGAGGAACGACAAGTCTCATATTCAATCTTATAATTGTCAAAAATAATACTCTTAATGTAGAAGAAGAGGCTAATTTTGTTGACGGAGAAGTGGAGGCTACATTGTTATTAGCATACAAAGGTGAACAAAGTGAAGATGCAGTTCTAGACAAAAAGTTGAAAAATGTTATGGGTGAAGAAACTATGTTCATAGAGAAGAATGATACCTTTCAAAGATTTCATAAGAAAGAAGAAAATGGGAAAGAAGGAAATAGACCTCAAGTTCATGAAGTCAAAAGATCAAGTTGCTGATAATTTCACCAAGCCCCTCAAGTTTGAAAGATTTTCAGAAGTGGACGAGTTTACTTGAAATTGAAAAATCAAGTTTAAGGAGGGTGTTGGAAATAATAAACTTAATTATTGGTATTAGGAGTTACATGAGTTATATTGTGTGCCTTAATATTTGTGTTAGCAGGGGTGTTAGTTCATGATAATAAATTTAGAATGATTGATAGGTATAGCAGTGTGAGTTACACTACTAAATGATATGTTAGCGGGTTAGTGAGTGGGAGTTACACTACTAAATGATATGTTAGCGGGTTAGTGAGTGGGAGTTACACTACTGAATGATATGTTAGTGGGTTAGTAGGTCTCTATTTGTATTTACATTTGAATGTTACATTTGTAGTTTGATACCCTATGTAAGTGTATGTAGTTTACATATTTTAATTATGTTGAATAAGAGGAATAAAGTATTTTTTATAATTCTTTTTCATATACTTCTATTCCTAAACTCTAGGCCACTGTTTCCAAGTTCCAACAGATTTTACACAAAACCCAAACCCGCTTCGAGTTTTTATTTTGAGTACCAAATTTGTCCCAAACTCATTTAATAGCTCACCAAATCCGCCCCATTAGGAGCGGAGTGGATCGGAACCTGGCCGCGTCGGTTTAATTTACCATCCCTAGCTCTGACTAAGGGTAATGGCATGTGATATCACACATTAAAAATAGTTGGATCAAGGAAAAATCCCACTTGAACTGTTTAATCTAGCATTCACATTAGGCCTATTTGGTACAAATTTAATGTATACATTATTAGTCACTTGACAGAAAACAAAGATTTTTTCATTAGTCGATCGATACACGCTTAATCCACATACACAAGTGCCATAATGTGTATCATCTTAATGAAGAGAGCCAATGTGAACTTACATTACCTGTCTAGAAAGATTAAAAACACATCAAACTTACCTATTTGCATGTAATGTTGTGTCGACGGTTCGAATATCTAAAAATTTCATGTGACATTGTATTAAATTAATGTATAACACACACTCTGATGAGAATAGATATATTAGTTTAGTAGAAACAATGCTTGTGGCATGTGGGTTGAAGCTTCACTACTATTCAGATTTCAAACTGCTCCCAATAGGTTATGTCTCAGATCTCACCGAATCGTTGAAGCTGGCACTGACTTGACTGAAATATATATATATATATAACCACACTATCATACTGATTTAATTAAACAAAAACAACTAAGTAGGTTTCTTCACTTAGTACTGACTACTTTTGCTCCTACAATGGCTTTTAAGGCTATGCTCTTCTTGTTGGCCTCTTTCCTTCTAGTTACTTCAAGGGTATTTTCCTTTTTCAACGCTATTTTTTTTTTTTTACTTCTTAAAATTAAATTAAAACCTAAAGAAAATGTGATTTTCCATTGTTGTGCATCAATCTTTATTCAAGGACTCTGCTAACATCATTTTCTCTTGTAGGTTTCATCTAATGATGAGGAGTTCCTAGATGAGGTAATGTCAATACATATATATTATATACAATGTCTGGCTATTTTTAGTATGTGTGTGTGTGTGTATTTTAATAGGAGTTCAAAATTGTTGTCATGAATTAATTCACCCTCAAGAAAGGCAGGGTTGTTCATCTAGGCCTTGTTGATTTCCTGATGAAATGTTTTGGAATAATGTTTCATGTATATAAATGTAAAGGAAATTACTACTTTCATAGATCTTTTTTCTTTGTGTTTGATGAGTTTTGATTGAGAAACTGTACTAATTAACACGAAAAATCTCATAATCTGTTATAGGCTGCTTATGGAAAAGTCCCAGTACCGGCTCCAACTCACAGCCCGGTGAAGGCACCGCCTCCTGCCCATGCCCATGCCCCAACTAAGGCACCAGCTCCTGCTCCCCATCCACCAAAAACAAAGGAAGGTAGAATCTTTTTCCCTATCACACCGAAATGTTTCAAACCAACCTAAAATTGTCTGTGGCTATAACACAAAAGATTAAAAAAATTTATTTATTTATTTATTATCTTGGAGATCTAAGATATAACAACAATTTTTACAGTCATAATATCCCGAAAAACTTTTTTATGTTAGGGACCGCTAGTAAAGCCCTTATTTCTTGTAGTGTTTGCAGCAAACAAACATTGACAATGGGTTTCGGTGATTTTGTTCAGATTGCACGGTCTTATGTAAAGAAAGGTGTGCAGACAATAAGAGAAAGAGGCGATGCATGAGGGCGTGTGGAACGTGCTGCAAGCGATGCAAATGTGTTCCCCCAGGGACATCTGGTAACAAAGAGAAGTGTGGCAAGTGCTACACTGATATGACCACCACTGGAGGCAAGCCTAATAAGTGCCCATGATCACAAACTTGCATGCTACTATTATTTTCAGTGCCTGTTGCTACTTAATTTAGCTAAATATGTAATAAACATACATGATCATCACACCAAAATAAATGGTCTTCTGTGACCATTACCAATTAGTGACAAAGTAGATTTGTAGCTAAGATTTATATTCTGTATCGTAAGTTGTACTTATACAACAAAATTTCATTTTAATAATAGTGTTACTTGTTTTAATTCCCTCAACCGCTACTTGATTCATGTTAGAAATAGTCCTTTTGTTTACTATCACAGTAAGCAAGCAGATCTAAGATAATTAAGAAATTTACTTCTCTTTTTAACATTTTTTTTTCCCAATGAACATTTTTAATCTGATGTGTGGAGCATGATAGATACCATCATTGAATTCTCAAAGGACATTTTAGTAATTTATGCACTTGTAATATTGCCATTTTCTCATCACAAAGAAATTTGTGAAACCCATGAACATAGCTCTAGTTTTGTGTGAACCATTTAAAAACTGTGTTCTTGTATGTTTCATCTGTTTTCTGTTATTTTTAGCAATAACATATGGCTGCAAATGCTACAGTACATTTAAATAAAAGTACTTTAACCATTTTTATTGCATCCTCAGTGGACTACCACTTATTTAGTGTGTGTATATGTATATGTATATCTATATATATATGCAAACAAGTCACAAAGAACAAGCTTGGAAAGGATTTAATTAAGGGTTCTTTAATTGCATCACTGATTTTAATTTGGAGAGAATTGGTTGATCATTTCAAGCCCATGTACTTGCAATTTAAATATCCATTGAATGGAAAAATAGATGGAGACAATAATAAGAATAAAAATCTGTCATTTTAGTACATGTTGAGCTCACAAGAAGGGTTGACTTTGCAGCTTTGGCAAATCCTAAATTATTCATGAAAAAAACAAAAATATTTAACATTATTTGTTCTTTGGTATTACCACCATGCCAGCATTTGCCATCTGGTGTATTTGTGTAAATGTCCCAAGCTTTGAATTATATGAGAAGATGTTGAAGAACATAAAAAAAAACAAGCAAATAAAACAATATATATCAATATCAAAATGCTCATAAAATATATGGAACAAAGTCATATTCCTACAATGTGGACATCACAACACAGCGTAGGGACTTGCTATATATAGTGAGCAAAACATTTCATAATTCTATAACTTACTTAACTTTACACATATATATATATATATATATATATATATATTCAAGTGCATTGAGCAAGAAAATCACTAGGCATATATGGCTTTCCAAAAGACCGCGATTTTGTTCACCATTTGGCTCGCTTTTTTGGCGTTGTCAATCACTGCAATGGAGGCACCAGCCCCGGCCCCAAGTGATGCTGCTGCTAAACTTGTTTCAGTTCAGTCGATGGTGATTGGATTTGTTGGTGTCGCCATTTCGTTCTTTGTTCTGAATTAGAGGTGGCACGAGCCTCCTTTTCTTGCTCGAAAATCGTGGTTGTGTTTTGATAAAATTATGAGTACTATTGAAGTTTCTGTGGATGGTAATTTTTTTTTTTTTATGTTTTACCAGTCTCGAAACCTTGACCTAGGTACACCATTATCTCATGATGGTATTGAGACTTATGTGTTTTGTTGTTGTTTTTCAAAAATTGTTGTAATCCCTCTTGATCTGATGTAATTGTTTCTGTCTTTTTTCCTTGTCTGCACTAATAAAATTATAATCTTTATTATCATGAACATGTGACATGCTGCAAAATGATTTATTTTATGGAACCTGAGTCATATAAACAGATTTATTTGAGGCCAAATTTGTATCATATGATACAACATAGATTCTCATATATATTTCATAATATGTTCAAAGACCTTTCCTTGATCTCTTCATCATATTAAATAGAATACAAACTATGTTTGGACTAGTGAAGCTCATGTGGACATACTAAAGACTAAACTTGAGATGGGTAATACTGGAACTTTACAAAATATGATTCCCCAATTACAATTACCATTGGTTAATTAGTTCACAACTCTGAGAATATGGCATGACTTTTTCCAAGTATTTATTTTTTCTGAAAAAAGTAAAAAAAGGTTTAGTAGCTGATGGTATGCACCAAATTACTAATTTGGAGTCAAGTTGAAATTGGTGTGACAACTGAAAGTCACACATTAATATCAATTGACAAGGTGACCAATCATTATTTAAAAAAAAAAAAACAAGTCACAGTCATTGTGAAGCTTCGCAGCAATGAAAATATATTCCTCATTGACTGACTAGAACAAAGTCTGGCCATTGGATAGAAATCAATAAGTTCAAAATTTAGATTATAGTGAAAATAAAAAAAAATTGGCATGGTAATCCACTAAAATAAGAAATCTCAAGCTCAAACTAGACAAAATAGTACTACTAATCAAAGACCTTAAATTCCCTGATCAGGCACAACTAGGCAAAGTAATTTCCATGCAATTATACAATTAGGTATATATGAATTCTCAATAAAACTAAAACTAGAGTCCATGCTTATGGAAAAATTTGCACCTAGGTCTAGGGCACAATCTTTACCTTTTCTACTTCTTGATAGCAATAATTGTGTCCAGTAACAAGTAGTGAATTGCATGAAAGCATAGTTTGTGACACATTAATGTGTGTAAATGTCAACAAAACCCATATAAAAATTTGGTGAAAAAAGCTAATTTCTGTCACACTTGAGTCCAAAAAACATAGTCCATATTTCTCTTAGGAACCTTCCCTGTAATTTAAATTTATTTCACTTCACATTGACTCACTATTACCAAGTCTTCCTCTTATTTCACTTTAGGCCAACCACTTTATTCTATTCCTAGCTTATAAGCCAATGAAAGTTATTCTCTGTGTCACACCCCTTTGCCCTTCACTTGTCTAGTTGTTGTTGCTGTGCTCTCAAGCAGAGATATAACCAAAGCACACAATATGACTCAACCAACCTTGTATGTAACAATCTAAATACCCTTTATTTCCTTTTATACACGCTATGTAAATCTAGTATATTTTTCCCAATATATATATATATATATATATGTAGTATATAGTAGAGAAAATGAGTTATCATATCTAATTTCCATTTTTTTCACTTTTTGGTTGCAGATTTAGCAGTGGGATAGATTTGGCAAATCTAGTGGTGAGCTCAGAGCTCCTCCACCAATCATGGATAAAAACTTTGGAGCTTTATAGGGAAACTAATCACACAGATCCAAACTTGCCTCCCTCTGTTAGATACAATACATACACACATCCACTCTATGGTACTATTGTAGCTTTTGTCTCTTCACCTATTTGTGCTTTACATCATCTTCAAGGAGAAGGAAGAGACCTAATTTCATCAGAAACCCTAAAAAGAGAGGGTTTTCCTTGCTTTGAATTTCTCAGCACCAAGAGAAATCAAGTCTTCTCCATTCACAAAGCTGCAATTTTTATTTTTCAATCTCTCTGTGGAGGGCTCTCTGACCTGAAAAGGAAGGTAACCACTTACTCAACTTCCATTTGTTGTGTTAGTTATTACAGTTGCAATGATTATACAATGAAGAAAGATTAGATCTTGAAAATTTGTGAATTAGGTCAAACCCCAAGAAAAATTCAATTCCTGGTTATTCAAAGAGGTAGAAAGAAAGAGCCTAATCAAGACTTCCTCACTTGGTTGTTTGACCAGACTATAGGCCACCAATATAGTATTTTATTTATTTTATTTTTTTGGTTTTTTAATTTTCCATATCCTCAAATTCTACAAGACAATTCACTAGTATTGATGTTTGAAGCTCATTATAGTTCTAGCATAACTCTCTCTCTCTCTCTCTCTCTCTCTCTCTCTCTCTCTGTTGTGCCATTTTGATCAAGGGTATGGCTATTCTATTATCAAAATTAAGTAGATATTGCCATTTCTTTGGATTCACATAATATTATCCAAATTTTCAACTGATACTGGGATTCATATATAGTATAGCCTCATATTCAAATACTGGGGACACTATTATTACCAACCTACTGATGACAATTAGGCAAATTTTCACTAAAACAGCTTCAGCCCTCAAAAAATCAAATCATGTTTCAATAATTCAGGAAGCATTTGTTTTCCAAGCTCTATTGATGCTCAAATTATCTTTTTGGCAGCTTGACATTACCAAACCATTAATCATCACTGGACACTCTATAGGGGGATCCATTGCTTCCCTCTTCACCTTATGGCTGCTTGAAAGCATCCCCCCAAAGGTCTCGAGACGCCCTCTTTGCATCACTTTCGGGTCACCCCTTGTAGGTGACAATGGATTCCAACAAGCCATCCTCGAACGCCCTACGTGGACTTCTTGCTTCCTTCATGTCGCCTCAAATTCGGATCCAATCCCCAAACTCTTCGTCTCAACTTCCCAAAATGGAAGTTACCAGCCATTCGGTACATTTCTCTTGTGTTCCGAATATGGCTCTGCCTGTTTTGAGCAACCTGAGTCAATTTCGGAATTGCTAATGGCAATGAGATCAGATAGTGTTGGAAACCAGAATCCAAGCTATTATACAAGGATTTTGGATAATGTCAAGTGTAAGGCAATCTGCAAGGGAAGTTCAGGATTGAGTGGTTCGATTAGTACTCTTCGTGGAGGAATTCTCACACAACTAGAAGCAATTGGAGTGAATAATTTACAGGTAACTCAATCCTATGTCTATGTGATTCATTCAAAGATATCATCAAAATATGGCATCCTAACAAATTAACATTACAGACTTGTCAAAGCTGAAGCATGTTGAACCGGACTTTTGCCTTGTTTGGCAAAGCTCTTGCTTATGCCTTTACACGAGAGATAAAAGAGAAGCAAAAGCCTTTAGGAGAAGCTGGTACCAACTAGCTTCTTCAAAACGTTCGCCAAACACTATTCAAAACAACTTTTAAATATGAGAAAGTCAAAAGCAGCGTTTGAAAAGTCAATTCAAATAGGGTCTCTCCAGTTTTAAAAATGGTGTTCATTTTTGTATCTAAATCTTTCCTCACCTTATGCTTCCAACTCATAGCTGCAGCATTGGGGAAACAGTGACATCAACGCGCTCATATCAAAAATCGAAGGAAGAACCTCAGATTCTATACTCGAGAAGCGCACTGCTTTCAATCCCAACAAAAAACTAAACGACAGGAAAATCAACATGGCCTACCTCGAATGGTACAAGAAGTTCACAACAGGGAACAGAGGCTACTACGACAGCTACAAGACCGTGAGGGACCAAACTCGAGAAACCATCATTGTCCACCACAAAAGGCTCACCCTATACTGGAAAACCATGGTTGCAGAAGCAGAGAAAATGCCCCAAAAGGAAGGAGCATCGTTCCACACGCGCTGGCTCTACGCAGGCACAGCCTATCGACGTATGGTCGAGCCACTTGACATAGCTGACTACTACAAAAAGGGTAACAAAAGGGAGTACAAAACACGAGGAAGATCCGAACACTATGTCACGTTAGAGAAATGGCTAAACGATGCTAAATCATCGAACGATGCAATTGTGAGAAATGCAGCTTGTAGTCTTACGGAGGATTCGTGTTTTTGGGCTCATGTTGAGGAGGCTATGGTTTCATGCAGATTGTTGGAGGGTAGAGAGACTAGCGAGGAAGATAAGGAATGGTTGAGGGTGAAGTTGACAGATTTCGATCAATACGCGATGGATTTAATAAGGGGTTTTGGGGTGTCTACTGAGGTTTTCTTGGAGCAAAGCAGCTTCATGCAATGGTGGAAGGAGTATGATAGGTTAATGGGAGCTTCATGTAGTTCAGAGCTTATTGATTTCATGAGGCAGAAGAGACATCAGCAATATGCTTAGTAGAGAACTAGTATCCAGATAAAAAAAATGTGTTTTTATACTTCTAGCTTTTAGCTGGAGTGAATTGGAGCTTGTATTATAAACATATTCTATATACAGTTATGCTATACAGTATGCATAAATATCAAAGGTGTAAGAAATTTGATATTTGAAATCACTGAAATGTTAAACCTACAAGTAGAGTTCCTAATTACATGCCAAACATGTTGCAACATGGAGGAAAACAATGGAACCTGAAGATTTACAGTTAAATCCACAGTTTGGCTACAAAGCAATAGCACACATAAAAGAGTTCAATGTAGATAGCATTTGTACTTGCCAAATGAAAAAAAAGAAGGTACAACCAGTTCCCACTAAGTTTGTGATCCTTGATTCCCATAAGATCCATTCACTGGATGGTTAATCCTTATATATTCTCACATGAATCAGTAATTAATAACTATGTTTTTAATCATGATTTGCCATAACTTCCAATAAGGGTTTTTTCTTTTTTCCTTTTTAAAGCAACTAATATGTGTAACAGGTCTCACCAGTCCTTAACTTAATTTTTTGTACCAAAAGTCTAATGATCAAGCGGTACCTGCCCTTACTCCCAAATGGAAAGTCAATATTCGAGTCTCAATGGAGGCGGTATGTGTGAAACACTAAAACGTCCCTTGTATTAAGCTTGTTTTAAATCTACATTATACAATAATTTTTTTACTTGTGTAATTTGCCATGTGCTTGGACATTTGTTCATTGACATCAAAGGACTTTTATTTTTATTTTATTTTGGGCAAAAGTACATAATACCCTTGAAAAACTTGTAAAATATTCCTTGTGTTATTTTTTTTTTTTCCAACTCGTCATTTACCTTAAAAAATCTAGCAAATTACCCTTATGTTATTTTTTAATTTATTTTTCGTTGCCTAATATGAACTGAACTTGACTAATTTTAAATATGATCAAACTATTCCTAATAAATTAAATATTAATCATATTTTGAAAAAATAAATAGAAAAATAATGGGTGCAATTCCGGTTCACGTTTCGCACAAAATATCAATTTCTATATATAGTTGTTCCACTGGTAAAGTTGTCAGGGTTAGACCCATGTATTAGCAACTACCAAAACTTAAATTGATAATCTGAACACACCAGGTCAGGTGTATATTTAATATTTAGTGGGATCCACTAGGTATTGTAATTACAAAAGGGCTTGCGTAACCTAATCCAATCTTCCATAGGAAGGCAGGTTACGAACCGCGTAAATCTAGAACCATCTCAAAGGGTCCAAATTGGACTACTATTTACTATATTTATTTAAATCCAAATTCAAATTTTGAAATTGGCTTAGGCCACAAGTCACAACGTAAGTTATAAATAAACACAGCCTTTGGAGTCACGAATCATCTTCTTTACTTGTCCACACAATCCAAGTCTTATACAGAGAGAAACCCAAAAAAACACAATCCTAGAGAGAGGAAGAGAGAGGACAAGATGGTAGGAGGAACAGAAGCCTTCCCAGATTTGGGAATGCACTGCCAACACTCTGAATGCAATCAACTCGATTTTCTCCCTTTCCAGTGCGATTCTTGTCATAAGGTAATTTTATATCATCTTTCTTTTAAATAAAATATATTTTATTTTTCAAAGATTTCGACCTTCAAAATTCGATAGAATCCACCACCGAATAATTATCACAAGAAATTCGGAAGATTTTCCAAATTCAAATTATTGACACCCAACATGAACATCATGAATATTAAGTGGCTAATCAAAGCATGGAATTAAAATTAGAAGAGGAAAAAAATTGAAAAAAAAAAGTAATTTTAATTTAATGAACCTTTTCCAATTTGGGTTCTAAGACACCAACTAACCATATTGATCATGTATGTAGATGTTCTGTTTGGAGCACAGAGCACACAAGTCCCACAAGTGCCCTAAAGCAGACCACAATAGCAGAAAGGTTGTGGTCTGTGAAATCTGTTCAACCTCGATTGAGACCACCGGCCGGGAAGGAGTGGACGAGAAGGTGGTGCTGCAGAGACACGAGAAGTCCGGCGACTGTGACCCGAAGAAGAAAAAGAAGCCAACCTGTGCAGTGAGGAGGTGCAGAGAGAGATTGACATTCTCAAACACAAGTACCTGCAAGACTTGCCAACTCAAGGTCTGCCTCAAGCATAGGTTCCCTGCTGACCATGCCTGCAAGCAGCACAATGCAGTGGCAGCGTTGACGGCAAGCGTCAGTAAAGAAACGAACAAGTTTTTGGTTGCTTTGGCTTCGAGGACTGCCAATGATTGCTCCAAGAAAGGCCGCGAATCGGCTTCTCCTCCAAGTACTCCATCTGTAAAAGCATACTAAGATAGAGAGAACATGTTATGTAAAAGCATACTAAGATAGAGAGAACGTTATGTAAAAGCATACTAAGATAGAGAGAACATGTTATGTACTCCTTTTTTAATCAATTAAAGGTCTATTCTACACAATCCATGATGTTATACAACAATATTCACCATATCATAAACCATTCCATATCAACAATCTTCATACTGCATAGATTCACAGCTTGATTACAATAGTAGCATAATCGAGAGAACACATGTTCTTTGACTGCTGCAATGAAGAACTTACAGACCCAACCTTCTGAAAAAGAGAAGGCTTGATAATTTGATACAACTATATTCTCGATTAGGGTATCTAAATGTGGTGATTACATTGCCATCCTGCATTATCACAGTTAACGTTGCTGTATTGTAGAACGGGGTAGTGTGGCGAGGAGAATCTTCTTCCGTGGTCCCTGCAATTGAAATTGAAAGGTCTTTGTAAGACAAAGTCACTGACACAAATGGAGATAAGGTAAGAAATATGAACATGATTCTAGAAATTCCGGTATAGTCAGCCGGCAAAAAGACCTTAAACTGGAGTGAGTTGTTGTAGTTGTTGTGCATCATGTGATTTTTCAGAAATCTCTAAGATTATTGCTAATGCACTAGCACCAATAGTAATAGTGACTCGTCTAGAAACTGCTACATGTAATGTATAATGCGCCATGCAACTAATTATAACTGTCTAGCAGAAACAGAAACTGTATACATGAACCCTAAACTTTCTCAAATCAAATCCGAGCTACCAAATATTGTTGCATTTTGACATGCAATCATTAAAAGTCAACTTGGTAACAAAAGTGGATTTTGTGGTTGAGAGCATAAAGAAGGATTTTAAAAAGAACAAGTCCAAAGGGGATTCACCATTAAACACCTGTTTGCTTGAATCAGTGTAAACAAAAATGAGACTTAATTTGATCAATGGATTACATACAGTGCCTTTTTTTCTGGTTCTTCCTGATTTTCTTAATAATTCTGTTCCTATTTAGCTGATGAGATAGGTGAAAAACTATTGAAAGTAAAACATAGGATCAAACAGCCAAACATGTTATAAACAAACAAAGAATGGAACTTATTCTACATAATACAGACTAAAATGATGATACCATTGGTATCCCCAACTCTTTGAGGTCCTTGTCCCCCATTTGCCTCAGTGCAGCCATGTCCACCTGCATTTTAGAGAGAACATGTCAAAGATTACAAGATCTTTCTTTTTTCCTTCTCTCTTATAAAAGGTTTATCTGCCTCTTATTTTCAAAAGTTCAGTAAAGAAAGTTGATTACTTACTTCCTCGGCCTGGAAAAGAACAGCATATTTCCCTAACCCGAGTGAATGCAACAAGCCACCAACAGTGAGAGGTTGTTCACCCTAAAACAGCAAGTAAAGTTAAGATGAGTAGCAATGTAGAAACTTAAAGGTGGTACTTTAAAACATAAATCTACCAGCCAGCCACATCTAAACCACAATATAGTTACTTCTAATGGTTAAGAATTGCAAGTGTATCAAATTAAATAATAACTAGAACAGATGTGTTCTACGCTGTTGAAAGCTAGATCCACATGAGATGAGTGATGCATAGCTAAAAAGGAGAGTATCTACATAGAAAATGAAGAACAAAAATAAGGTTAAATTGAACTTCAATCTAAATTTATTAATTCGAAAAAAAGTAAAATAGGCCACCTACAAATTATAAGGCATGAAAGCTACCAAAGATAAGCCTAATATTATTGCATAATAGATTAAGTTGATAACAGCGAGCTTAGCAATGTAGCAGAGGAACACAGACAAGTATATGAGACCTTAAGATGCCAAGTGAAACAGGCTTCAATCCACAGTGGCATGGTTTATGGACTATGCTTATCACGCATCAACTTGGCTCCCGAGCGATATAAAGAAATATTAGTGACCACCGCAATAGATTTTTCATTGATACAATAATACATGTGTGTGAACATATATATATGTGAACCAATTTCAAGTCCAGGACCATATTTGACATTCTTTCCAGCAAAGAGATATATTTACACTACATAAAAGAAACACATTTATCCTCTTCAATTGGTTATTCAGACATTTAGGGACAACAATGGTATAACATGTGATACAACTCGAACCAAAATTAAGCCAGATAATTCACAAACACATGTCGCAATTATCTCTTATTTCCTTCCTCATACAGCCCATTATTAGGTTCGCAGCCTAACTAAACATCAAATCTCAAAGCTGAATTCCGCTAGCCTCAGGCCTCACTTGTTAGATTTCATACTACATTTTATTATCCTTTTTTCTTTGATAAGGATTGCATGCTACATATTGGTATAACATCACAAGCTCGGACAGAATTTTTTTTTAAACCAATCCCTTCTTTACCCTTTGAATATCAAGGCATTACTACTAGAGTTCCGACACCAATTGGGAATAGTCCGCTGTTATTCAGGTGCAAGAAGAAAACATAATAACAGAAAGCAAGGCCCGTACCGTGTATGAAATTTTTGGCATGCTCGCTGATTGAAGTCCAGCTGGCTTGCCAGTATCTAGGGTTGTTCTCGTTGTGGTAGGTACAGTACCTGTTGGTCTAGAAGAATAGAAACTATCATCCCCCATAATCCGTGGTGCAGTTCTTGAAGCATCATATGGCCTCATTAATGGCACTCGTCGCTCTTCGATATTTCTTGGTGGTGAGATACCCCTATACACTTTGAGATCTCTATAGGGGGGTCTAGATCTTAGTCCATCTGCACCATAAGGAGAAGAAGGATAGTTTCTATAAGATTCCGCCGGCTGCTGTTCACTAGCCCTTCTTGTAGGGGAACTGCGCCTCAAATAGGTCTGCTCCTGAGACCTAACAGTTCTTGACATCCTTTCCCTTAAATCCATCTTCTTGCGGTCTTCAACCTCGCTCCTTTTTTGCCTGGATAGTTTCTTGCGCATCAACTTTAATCGGAGGTCATTTCGACCAACTCTTGCATCTTAACACAATAAAATCAGTTCAAAATATCACTACTGAGAGTAACATAATAAGAAATGAGAAAGCATGGCTAGTAAAAGGTGCACTAGATTACTCACTACCATCCGCTCCATTATTAATTGAACTCCATGAATTTGCATCACCTCGCAGCCTGAAAAAATCCACTTAACCCATAAATGTCAATAAGAAGTGTCCTGAACAGTGGACCCGACGATACATGAAGGGCTGATGTGTTATCTGAAATTCAAGAATATTATCTCTCTTACAAAGGTTAACCTGAAGTATGCCTTAGAGTATAAATCAATAAACCACAATCTGCGTCCCGAAAAGGATTAGAGCTTATGTTTGGAATCCATTGTTAATTATTTTAGCTTCATTTTTCTCACCATGAGCAATCACTGAAGGTACCATAAACCAAACTCAGAAACTAGTTTAGAGAGAGAGAGAGAGAGAGAAACTACACACCGTTTGTTCATGGGCGAAAAAGAGTTATTAGAATTACTTCCAAATCTCTCCCTCACTGATCGTTTGCTTCCTGACAATGGCTGAGCATCAGTATGGCCACCACCATATTCCATTTGTGGCCTCTTTACAACCTTCTAAAAGGGAAAATATAACACAAAAAAACATGATTGTACATGAGTAATTAATACCAAACAAAAACACCTAGAAAAAAAAAAAAAAAAAAAAAGAACAAACAAATTTAAAGCAAAATAGTGTATTGGCTACTTTCAATTATCTAAGATAGTTTCTTATCAGTAATTATTTCTTCTTCTTTTTTGTCAATTCCAGTGTACATCAGTTATAAGTTATAACAAATAAAAAGACATTGAGTAAAAATTTACAAATACAAGCAGTGCAATATGGTGTATCAGCCAGTTTTCAATATCAAACATAGCCTTTTAAGCTATTTTTGCCCAATTTTAGTGTATATAAGAGGTGACATATAAAAAAAGCGTAATGACAAACAAACTCAGAGCAATATAGTGTATCAGCTTCTCGATAATCTAAGAAAGCTGCATATAAACATTTTTCCCCCAATTTGAGAGAACATCGAAAATAACAAATAAATTCACTGCAATATAGTGTTACGTTCTTTATCCACCACAGTTTCTCTCAACCAATTTGTTATTTTCTTTTTTAAATGTAGCCATGACCAAAAAAAAAAAAGCCTCGTGAGAGAGGAGCAAAAAAAATCAATGCAAATAATGTAACAGATACTTTTCATACACTAAGATAGCTTCTTGTAAACATTTTCTTTCTTGGTGCAAACAAAAACACAGAGGCTATAAGAGTGAAAACCAAGTTCAAGCTCATAGTTGTGTAAAAATCAGTAATGATAAAACACAATTGAGTATGAGTTAAATAATTAACAAATGACCTAACGAAAATAAATAAGAATGGAATAAATTCTACGAAATTGTGTACGAGTGACTTTTCATAACCTAAGATAGTTTCTTATAAGAATGTTTTTTTTCTTATTGCAAAAGAAAGCACAAATTTATTTTTTTTATATCTCCAAAAGCAATAATAGCACAAAAATGCTAAAACTATAGAAAAACTGAAGTTCAAGCTCACAGTTGTATATATCTATATATACATACATATAAATGTCCAAAAGCGATATAGGTAATCACAGAAATGCTAGATCCATAGAAACAGAGTTTTGTGAAAACCCTAATTTTAGGTTTGATCGAGAAATAGGGAAAGCGATACGGAAATGGATACCTGACCGGTACGCCCCAGTGTGATCGTGACCTGAGGCTTCGACATTTGTCTGGCTCACCCAAAATCCTTTGAGCTTTCACAAGTCAACAGAATAGCTATGTTTGTGTGCGTGTATATATATGTGTGTGTATACAAGTGTATGTACGATTTCTAGTGAATGAAAGCGGAACGAGAGGTCAACAGAATCGAGTAGTTGTCTGTAACCCTAGTCGCATTTGATACAGTGTAGAAAAAGGAGATAGAAGAGACGGAGGAACTGACTTTATTAGACTACCCTCCGTTGATATATATATATATATATATTTATTTATTTAAAGTATATCATTTTTTCCCCCTTTTTAAAGTATAGCATACTATACTATAAAAGGATATTAAATTTATACCAATCATTTTACAAATTAGTATACACATACATGTATATATATATACATATAGTTAATGGGGGAAAAAATAAGAAAAAATAATCTGTTAATAATATAAAGAAAGTGGTTAACACAAATTTGACTGACTTCTTCTGAAATTTGTGAGCAAATTATGCACAAGTATACTTCCTATTTATGTTTAATTGTTTTTATAAATTTAGTTCTTACTATTTATATTTAATTGTTCATATAAATCTATTACCCAACATATAGTTTTTTATTTATTTATTTTGTTGTCACATCCTTCTTTGTCTTAATTAATTTTATTTTTTAAATTTGATATATTTGTATTTTTCTTAGAATTTAAAATTACTTTTTACTTATTTCTAGTGATAGATGATCATTGAATTATTAGTGATATAGATTCAAGATAAAAATTATGAATTGCATAGGTTGTATAAACAGCTTACAGAATATATAACTCAACTATCCTTGTGAGTGTAATTTTTTATTCTGTTAAAAGTGTTAATAGATGAAGAATTTATCAAATTAGTATAATAAAAAAAAAAATTTAAAAAAATTCCTTTAAAATTTCAAACTAAAAATACTTAAAATTTGTTAATCAACAGCACAAAAACAGGCTCTCAAATTGACGTATCATATACTCATGAGCAGGAAGGTAAAACAACTCTGAACCAGTAATGAAGAAAATACATCAAACTTTGAACCAGTAATGAAGAAAATACATCAGTGGGAAAGATTGATGCATAACCGCGATGGGTTTGCTGATTAGAATACAAATATACAGACAAGTAATGACTGTTCAAGGAGCTAAACGCAATACGCTGCAGCGTTACATATTTGCTGTTGATTCTTTGATTTCTTCCAAGGAGATGGCCTGCAAAGCATGAAAACAATCACAATATGTTGCAGCAACATAACTCTGACAAGAACATGAACAAACACATTGATTTAGACCCGGAAATTAAGGATAGAATGAATCGATCTCTGTTGCGCAAGTGTGTGCCTGTGTACATCTAATTCTGTCTGCTTCTGTGTGTTTAGTGTGTTTGTGTGTGTATCTAAGCATAACTAAGATGCATCAAGTGCATCATGGTGAAATCAAATGCTAACAGAAAAAACATCGAATTCTGTGTGTGTGTGTGTTTTGCGTGATTGTGTGTGTATCTAAGCATAACTTCGATGCATCAAAGTGCGAAGAACAGAAAATAATCTCTTCTTCATTGCATCAAAGCATAAATACTTGATACGCAATTCTAAACTAATTCTCTCTTGAGTTTCCCATACCGAGAATAACATAAAATCTGAAATTATGATGTGTGCTTACAAACTCAATATGATGCTTTAGTATCTCAAATTACAAACTCTGAAACAGAAGAATGGCTTACCTGTTCCTGGCCAGCAAAATCATTGTCAGGAGTGAGAAAAAGCATGCAATGACACTCCTTCCTGCCAAAGAAAACTTTCAATTAGAATATGAAAAAGACTATTTAAAAATTCGTGTCGATGAAATTCTGAAAACTGAATATAGAGAAAGTAGCTGACTACCTGTAAAAACGAAAAAAAATCTCACAAGCAAAATATCTGAATGATAAAATTAAAACAGTGATTTTGGAATTGAATTCAAGCCAGGCTAACTTCTCTTTACATGCCACATTTTTTTTTAAAAATAATCACCATAATATCCGTCCTTCACATCACAACAACTAACACACTTGCACCTTTATGGAACTCCAGAAATGTTGATGTCTTCTATCTTAAATGAAATATTAAAGAAGAAAAAATGCAAATTCCCCAACTGAGTAAGCTGACAAATTTAGAAAGACTTATAATGCATTTAAAATTTTAAAATTGACCCTACTTAAGCGGTGAATTACATTCCCATGGACTCGATAGTCCAATCTACTTACACATTCACTCTTATGTAAAAGTAAAAAAAAAAATCAAATAGAATAAAAGTTGAGCATCTTCAGAGAAAATCAGTCTCAAAATATTAGGGATAAAAGACCTTATTTGATACCTCATTTAAACCAATAAATTTCAAATTTGAGAATATTTAAGACAATTCAGAATTGAGAATATTTGCCCAATTCAGTAAAAAACAAATATAAACATTCACCAACAAAAGAATAGAAGTGCGATGCAAATGAATCTTCAAGTGTAGTCAAGATAAAACGGGTACCAACAAAACCTGCTTCTAAAGGGAAACAAGTCACAACTTACTTAAACAATAACTCCATAATCCTCCTCTGTTGTCCTTGGACAAGAAATAGGGGCATACAGCAGGCCCACCATGCAAGTAGAATATATGAAACCCTATAACTTATTGCAATTTGCTTCATATTAAAAGTCATGTTTACCTCTCTCTCATGGGGACACAGGGACAGTTCCAGAAGCCCTGACCTGCCTCGGCTGCTTTGTCATCGTAATGCCTGAAACAAAATGCCCCCAATATGGTCATGTCAAAAGTAGCATAAATCTACTATTGACAATTACAAGAAAAGTATCAATGAAAGCAAATAATTCTTCTCAAGAAGATAATTTAAGACTGAAAGTTTACCTACAAGGGCAAAGGGGTGCACCCAATGCATCTTTATGGTCTGCCAATCCCTGTTTATATGACACAATGAGTTTTGAGCATGTAAGTTACAGATCGGAATTAAATATAAGATTTAAACATGTCATTGATAACTTGAAAGTAACTACAATGTTAATCCCCAGAGCATGGGTATTCATGAGCATGAGGAAACTCACATGGTCACATGCTCATTTCTACTATAATAAGAATCAGATTATACACATATAATTGCTTACAAAATGAGTTAAAAGGTTCGAGCTTGTGTGTTAGTTATTGAGGTCTACTGGAAAGCAATATTTGTAGGTACTAATAGAATGGAACAGAATGACAATTCCAGCTCTACATTAATTTAGTGATCAGGCAAGGCACAATGAAGTTGGAAAACCATTCCATTAGAATGACCAATGCCGCAAAAATATGAAATGCCCATTAATATCCATAGAGTAAGGAAGAGGCATTTCATTCTTGTAGATAAAACATAAAAGATAAGCAAAAATAAAAATAAAAAAGAATGATCCAGAGATCCATAAATGTAAAATCTTTCCCCTCACTTACTCTTGCAATCTTAACAAATTCTATTCAACTCAAGCAGTCTAGATTTTCATCATCTGTACGCTTAACATAGTATCAATACTATTCCGGAGAACATGCATAAACAACTTCAAGAGTGTTAAATGAGAAAAAAAAGAAGAAATATAAACCAACGCTGAAGACAGAACGTGAGCAAAACATTATTTCAATGGAAGGTCAAATGCCCTAATCTGCAAGCCAAAATAATCATAGATGCCTGACACCAAGAAATATCAAAGGCCAGTAATATGAAAGTAAGTTATATAATAAACTATAAGCAGTAACTGATTCCATCTTACCACAGTTGCAAGTGAACAGATTTAATAATTTAGGATAAGTTATAAAGGACACATGAATTGCATTCCTCCCTCTTTGAAGCCAATTATTTGAGTAAGCCTCAATTTAGCTGCTTAAGAACCACTAGAAGATTTTATTTGGCCCTTCACCATACCTTTGACATGCCTTTTTTTCTTTTATAAGTACCGTTTGCCTATAGTTACAAAGAACGTGAACGCAACCTATGAACTATGGGCATGTTCTTTTTAATGATATGTTGTCTTGTCTTTCTACCCAACCTCAGCCTGCACAACAATGCTTGATGATTTAAAATTAGGCATCTACGGCAATTGGTCTCCTTTTGTTTTTTGCTCCCTATCTAAGAAATGTAGTATTAGTCCACATCCTAAAAACCATGGCTTCCTCAACAGTAAGAATTCAGATGCCAAACATGAAATACAAGTCTCAAATTCCAAGATACCAGGTATATATCTAATCAAACATGTCCACCGACAAACTGTGTCAGGCTAGCATCACTAATACCCCATTATGATCAATAAATTAATAAATAACTTGTTGACAGTAAATAATAGACGAAATGCATAAAATGGCTTACACACTCCCCAAAGCCCACGCCCTCACGGTACAGCCACTCAAGAAATATTGTATAGAGAGTGATTAGGAACAGGATTTGCAATTCATGAACCATGATGATGTATTCAAGGGGTATCAACAAACAATCTGAAACAGATGCACATTTATAATTTAAACTACTTACCCAAAATGACTAACCGTTCAATTTCCAAACTAAAATCAAGTTGACAAAAAGAAAATATAGTAGATAACTGGCATAAGTTTCAACAATACCTTGATAACAACAGACGTGACTCCTTTGTCAACACAGAAATAAGTTCCCGACCTACGAGCATACTGCTCGGAAAACTTCCTCATTATTTCAACGGACTTGTCGGTAGGTTCCCCTGAAAGAACAAAAATTCAACTCTTACATCAATGAAACAATTGTAACATATAATTCTCTTCCTCAAGTATTCGTTATCATCTTTTTCAACGAATTCACAACTAAACTCCAAAACGCTTGTAAATCATCGTTAAGTCTGAAAAACAAGCAACAAGCGTGAAATGAAGCTTCACACTATACATTAAAGCTAGATTCTAACTCTTTGTAAATCAATGTGTTACTACTTACTAGTTGTTCACGGGTTATTACCAATTTTCAACAAATACAAATCTACCATCAAACTCCAAAACCTTTGCAAATCAAAACTAAGTCTAAAAAACAAACAACAAAGTGTGAAATGAAGCTTCACAATATACATCAAAACAAACCCTGAATTTATGTAAATAGAATTTACAAGTGTTTTACATGTTATTATCAATTTCAACATAAACATATTGACAACTAAACTATAAAATGTCTGTAAAATCAAAATTAAATCTGAAAACACACCGCAAGTGTGAAATGAAACTTTTCAGAATATATATCAAACCCAAACATTGAATTTTTGTGAACCAAAAAATCACAAGTGTGATACAGATTATTATACACAAATTTACAACTAACTAAAAAATGCTCGTTAATCAAAATTAAGTCTGAAAACGAACAACAAACGTGGAACGGAACTTCAAATTTAACATGTAGTTGCAAATTGAGCTGAAATTGAGCTTATGTACTTACTAGCATCAATTTAGGGTTTAAAATTGAAAATTTGAATCGATTAAATAATAATTTTCGCTGAAATGAAATGTGAATTGAATAATTTCGAAATTTGTGTTACCTTTTGCGAAGACTACATGGCGGTGACGGTTGTGGAACCACCGTGGAGGGGTTGCGAAGGAGGAAACGGCGACGCTGTAAGAGGTCGATGCCTGAAGAGCTCTCATGGCGATTCGACAAAGCTTCTCTCTGTGTAATATATTTGCCGTTATACGGATATATATATATATATTGTGTATATATAGTTTTGTATAATGAGATTAAAGATTTATATAAGGCCATGTACGCCACACGTTTTGGAAAATATCAGTGAAGAAAATACAGAGCACTCGGTGCATTGAAGTTACGCTAATACCCTTTTTACAACCACAGATCACTAAACTGGGCCTGGACTCCTTTTCGGGTTGGGCCAAGCCCACTCAACCAAATACAGTTACGAAACTACCCTTTAATATAACACATCACTAAACTGGGCCTGGACTCTTCTCGGGTTTGGGCTAAGCCCATTAGTTTTAAATTTCTCGGGTAGGTTAAGCGGCTTTAGCCCAGTTATTTTGACTGTGAAAAATTAAAATTAATAGGCTTTAAGTAACCCAGAGCAGATACTTAATGTGTGTGAACTAAAATCTTTTTTCTTTTCTTTTTCTTTTAAATTTGTAATATCCAAAAAACAAATCAAAATAATAATAATAATATAAGCAAATATATAGGAGCGATTTGTGCAATATTTTTATATAGAGAGATATTTTATTATTCCCACCGTTCCTTTTTAATTTTTTTCCAATTTTGCCCCTTAAATGGGGTCCATTACATTTTTAATTTAGTGGAGAGGAATAATTTGAAAAAGTATATGATAATATTGTATTGGGATTCTAAACTCGACAATTAATTTAGGATAATTAAATAATGCAAAGTGAACAACTAAATTATGATGGAGGGAGTATAAAAAATTAAAAATTATACTAAAACTAATTTGTAGGTAGCTCACAGAATTCCATCCATAAATGCATAAAGTAGGAGATCATATTTTACGCTTACAATAAATGGAGAGTTTTTTTTTTACTCGCTTCTTCATAAATGTACATAGCATTATTTTTTATATATATTAGTTTATTTAGAAAGGTACAATTAGGCAAATCGTCTTCTTGGTATTTTTATAATTGAATTTGTTAAAACTCATTTTCAAAAAATAATAAAAAAATATTTATAAAAATCCAAATCAAGCCAACCCTTTACCTCTCCAAACCCAGGATCAACCAAACACCGAAAAATTCCACAAAATTGGCTTCAAGTTGATAATTCAGATCGAATGCATTTCCATCATATATGAGTTACATTACATAGCATGTAATGTAACAAATTTAAGTGGTTTTGACTAAGCATGGATCTAACTATAATTTATACACACATATATAGGCTGTGTGTGTATAGAGTGTAAAAAGACATGAGGCACCAGCCATTCAGGCTATTAATTAAGAGTGACTATTAGTTATAACTAACTTATCTGTAATTGGTTAATAAAAGTGGAAGTGAGGGCCTGAGAGGTATGGGCAGTACAGTATATAGCTATATGTTCGCATATATAGGAGTCAGAAATATATACGACTGGACTGTATATATATCGATCTATTCTATGACTGTTAGGTGTAGACTGTACATATAGTTGATGCAAAAAGCGCCGTTACACTGTTAGATTTAACATATGCTCCAACTGTGACTGCCCAATTATTACGTGTTTTCATCTCTTTATTTAATGCCATATTTTTAAATATTTGTGGGAAAAGACTTGAGGCAATGTACTATACAGAGAAGAGGACCATTTTGAATAGTGTTTTTGAGTAATGCGAACATCTTCAATTTAATTCTCGAATATTTCAATAAATAAATAAGACAATTTCAATAGTAAAATTTCTAGAATTTTGAGTTTTTTTTGGATCCATCACTATGTATGATCACACACTAACGGCCCCAATTCATCAATTATCACATTAATCAAGTATAAATTTTGATGGGACTTTATATAAAATTATAAAATACGTGTTATTGTTTTACTTTTATTCACAAATATAAAATTGATGTGGTCCCGTTTTGACAATAAAATAGGAACATACCAATTATCATAACATTTCTAGTTTTTCAGAAAAGTTGTTTTTCTTTTGTCTTATAAGATTGAAAAATATGAATATAATTTTGGATGGACGTGACATAAATACCATTCTTTTATATATCATGATTTGCTACCTACTGATACAAAAATTATACCCTCTTGTCAATGAAATTTTTCAAGACTGACACCGATCTATCTATCACAAAGAAACTTCAAATCCAAATAAAAAACTATCACTTTGTTCCTTCCCATCACTTGTTCTAATTAAATTAAATTCCACATTTTTTTGTTGAAAGATGTTATGTTCTATCGAACAGATTGTAGTACAAGAGTTGGATGAAAAGTAAGCTATGTAAAGTTAATAAAAGTGACACTTTTTACTTCAATTCATATTTGGAAATTCGACATCCTTAAGAAAGTGGTAATCTCCTTTTCCCTCAAATTGTTTTGTAATCATATTTTTTTTACTTTTTTTGTATATATCACCCAACTCCCTTGAGATTTGTCCATGTTCCACCTAGATCCCCTCCCATTTTTATATTCCCACTCACACTCCCTAGCATTAACCTTTGTCAATTTTTGTAACAGAAGTTCGTGAAATAACCTTATTGTTCCTAATTATTTAATAATAAAAATTACCATTACAAAACACATTTTAAGGATAAAATAGTCCGTATGACACTTTTTTCAGGCTTACATTAGCAGAATCTATTGGTCGACTGACGTCAACTAACGAAAGGGGACTATTAGATATAACAGGCCAAACTTCAGAAGATCTAAGTGAGAATATGAAAAAAAAAAAAAAAAGGAAGGAGGTTTAGGTGGGATATGAACAAACTTCAGATAATCTAGGTGATAATTATTTTTCCCCCTACTGGTTTCTCTATCTTTTTCAGCATTCCTTGACCTTTAAGAGAAAGTTTAATAACACAAGTGCCAATTTTATTTTATTTTTATTTGATAACCGTGATGTCCGGACCAACTTACGTGCACCTTGACTAATACTTAAAAGAAATACAAATCAAGATAATGAAAATTTTACGCTTGAACTGAAACATAAACTGCTAAATATGACACCTTACCCACATCACATGCCAGAGAATCACGATTGTTGTATTATTATTATTTTTTAGTGAGAATTGTCCACTAATTTATTTTTAATTGGTTAAATAATAAAATATAAACTGCCTTCTTTCATTCCGACTAAATACCCCTAGCTTCTCAAGTTGAGAGCGCGCGTTTTTAGATATATATGCATCAACTTGAGAAATAATTATCAGCCAAAAATCATATAATCCGACTTACCATATTAGCCATAACTCAAATCATGGAGTTTAACTTTATTTACATACAATCTTCATTATTTGATTTAATTTTAAAATACTCAATCAAATATAGCTCCCAAGGTTAAATACATTAATACTTAAAGCATGCATACATCTTCTTTCACATATGAAGTAAGCGAACCTCATAATCCTACATATTTATAGGAGAATTTGAACGGAGTTGAATTTATATAATTTTCCTATTGCACTTGATTCTGGTACTAATTAGCCATGACCATGTATATATATACTAGCATAGAGCATGTGCGATGCACGTGAGTAATAAATAAAAAATTTGTAATATAGATTATATAAAATTTGTATAAATGATTGTCAAGGACATTGATCATTTCAACTTTATTGAATCTCCAAAACCTTCAAATTATGTCACAATTTTTATTTTTATTTGTATCTCCATAAGACCTGCTCTATTATAAAAGTAAAAAATCCACATGAAAAAAACTAAAATTGTACTTAATTTTGAGTTTCATTGATGTACTCTTTAAGTTGAAAGAACCAAAGTGATGCAATTAGTGCAATCAATATGAGTCTTTAAAAAATTCTTATTTATCCTAAATCGAAACCTCACATAAATTACTGACTTTTTGAATTAAAATGTTCTTTAGTTGCCATATGTTGCATTAGTTAAACAAAAATATTGATTTTCAACCATATCAAGTTACTAATTTGATGTTGCAACAAAAATAATGATAATAACAATTAATAATTATTTATTTTATATAAGCAAGCTTTGCATCATATATAAATATGAATATTTTATACCGAAAGTCCAATGTAAATAAACAAGTAATAATAAACTTTAACATTCGAATTTAGAAAACACTGGATGCCAATAACAAAATAATTCTTTATACAAAAATTCATCTAAATAATGTGAAACTATTAAAATAGTGAGATTAGTAAAGAGAACAACTACCAAGAATGAAAATAACTTTTCAAACAATAATCAAAGTACCTTTTAGAAGACGGTCTTGTTACCATCTCTAAATAAGTATCAATAATTTGCACTAATAAAGAAATCTCTAGACCAAATGTTTCTCAATGCTAGTACAATACAATACCTTTACACATTCCCAATTTTTTCCTAATTATTCACCAAAAATTTATAGAATGATTCTTATCTAAGTATCTTATGATTAATGCCAAAACACCAAAAAAAAGTTGGATATCAAAGATAATGCTCATAACAATCACGCATTTGGAGTTCGAATGTGCCATCAAATACAATTCATTCTTTGAACCTGTTGACATATCAAACTCGCCAAGTGAAATATAAAATAAGCTATTTTTCTTCAAAAAAATGAGTTTGATACAAAAGGAAAAGGAGAAATATGTTTTTGGCTTCAAAAAGAAAAGTTATGAATCTTCATACTTACCTCTAACAATTTTGATTTTGAGTTCTTCAGTTTGTTTTACAGATCTAACCATCAAATTTGAAAGAGGTGTAGACACTATTTTGGGTTCTACAATTAGATACTTATAATTGTAACTGTTGGAAGAAATTGAAATGGTACATTATTAGCATTTAATAAGTTAATGAGTAGAATCATTTAATACAATTTCTTTTGTACATAAATTTAAATTTATCAAAAATATTACTAAGAAATCTTAACAGTAGGGAGAAAATGATAAATGTGCAAAGACATGACCTGACTATTAAGCTTCTTATGTATAGTAACTTAATTTATTTTTCTTATATCTTTATTCTATATCCTTTGAAATACCCATTAAGATACACCTCCCTAATAATGCCTATTAATTAATTATTTTTTCCTTTTTTTGAGGAAATATTCCTCATCCCTCACATTTTTAGAATAGTTGTAGATATAGATTTTACATATAGATTTAAGGAAATGTATAGAAATATTCCTCACCCTCACACTTTTAGAATAGTTATAGATATGGATTATAGATATAGATATAGATATAGATATAGATATATATTATAGATAAAATAACACTAAGATAAAAAAATGTTGGAAAATATTCCAAGGCCCTTAAACTTTAAAAGATTGATTTTGTAATAGATATATAGATAATAATAATAATAATATTATGGTAATAATAAAATAGTGTGAAGATCAAAGGCATTACTCATGAAACAACATAATGCATTTAATATTTGATATAACACTATTTTTATTTCTTTTAAAATAAAAAATATTTGGAAATATTCCAAGCCCCTCACACTTTTAGAATTAATAGATTAGGTAATGTGAAGATTAACTTATGAATATAATTATTTAAAACAAAATTAGTAAAAAAAATAATTATTTAAGAAATATCAAAGAAAGATGTATGAAATTATATAATACAGTTATCAAAAAAAATTATATTTTAAATTCAAGAGTTCTAAGAATATAAAGGGAGTAAAAAGAATATAATTTATAATTAAACAAAAATTATTTAAAAAGATATATAATAATTGTACATTTCATAATAATTTTAAAGTTGAATAAATATAACAATTATGTTATAATAGTCATATATTGTACTCAATTAGTAACTATGTAAAAGAACTATACGAATATATAATTAACAAGGGGCAAAAATACAAAAGGAATTATCTCTGCAAACAACTAAAAAGTGAGGCAACAAAAATATAAATGTCCAACCCGAAAAATATTACAGTACAAAAAGAAATTAAAAGATTTTACCAACGGAATTCCTCTTTATTAGAGAAAGATGATGTGTTGTGCCTCCATCTTGTTTTCCGTTGCCACCATGCAATATTAAATCAAAGGAAAATAACATAGTAGCATAACAACTATAGGAACAATCATAATGTATCACACTTTTTTTTTGGGTGGGGTTTGGATAGCCAACTATATAGAGATAAGGTGTACATGTAAGTATATATATTCATTGAATATTCGTCTTTGTGAATACTAGCAATTCTCTTGTAATGCTAACTGCTACATTTAATATATATACAATCACTTTGTCACGTTCTTGTATTCAAGTTAATCTGTGTGTATGTGTCATGCTTAAACTTCTATAAATAATTCATAAGCAATATGAAAGGTTAGATTCCTAATGTGAGAAGCTTGTATAACTGATTTAATCATTAAAGAATGGAAATTAAAAAGACATTAAGTATTTTAGGAATATGAAAGGTTAAAATCCTAATGTGACAAGTTCTTACAACTCATTTAATCATTAAAGAAATTGAAAGACATATATATATATATATATATATATATATATGTATGTATTGATAAGTATGAATAGGACTACAAATGAACCAAGCCGTTCATGAGCAGGTTCGGGTTCGGCTCGTTAAGAGTTCGGCTCGTGCTCGTTCGTTTAGTAAATGAACCGAGCTTGAGCACAATTTTTAGGCTCGTTTAGTAAACGAGTCGAGCTTGAACATTACTAAACTCGGCTCGCCAAGCTCGTGAACAAGCTCGTCTAAGTTAAATAGTAAAATTATATCATATTTGACAAAAGAAAGTGTTCAAATTGAACAAATTATGAAGATTATTGTGAAAAGATTATAGAAATTAGGCAGCCATAATATAAAATTAATTCATAAAAAATGATACTAGTGGAAATATGTTAAAACAGACATGCAACAACTCAATCCATGCAACTATTAGGAAGAGTAATATATGTTGCACTGAAACAAGTCGTTCGTGAGTAAGCTCGGGCTCGACTCGTTAAATCTAGCTTTCGGCTAGGGCTCGTTCGTTAAATAAATGAGCCGAGCTTGAACACATTTTCTAGGCTCGTTTAGTAAATGAACCGAGCTTGAACATTCAAAAGCTCGGCTCGGTTCGTTTGCAGCTCTAAGTATGAAAGAATTGAAAATTTTTATACAAATTTTAAAGTAGATTATGTGCGGCATTACACAAATTTATAAGCTTAAATTATTTATTGCATTAATATTAATTTTGGATAAACTTTGTGAACTATTACATAAATAATATATAGGATTAAATTTTTTAAGTTTTAAGATATATATTATTTTTGATCAAATAATATCCCTATATGTAATTTATTTTTGTAATTATATTTTATCTAATATATTTAAAGATATTTAAGCCCTCATTTGGGCATGAATTGACTATTTAAAATTATGTTATTCAAAAATTTCTTATTTAACCTTTTCCAACACTGTAGGGTGTTTTTTTTACACTTTGACCTATATGTAAATTAATCCAATATAATTTCATTTTTCTCTATATATATACAGAGAGGGGCATGAAGTTATTGAAATGGAGCATTTGGTAACCATATAAGTTTAAAAGAATAGATTATGTTTCAATACCTCGTCATCTTCCTCCCTAAGTATAATTAATCAGTATACCTTTTCTTCTTCCTCCATGGGTATAATGAATTCTATTAATGTCATTGTAATTATGAATTACATTGAATGTATAATCAATATCAATATTTTTGGAAGCCAACCTTTGTATTTTGATTTCAGACTACATATATATATAGTAAACAGATATATATCTATATAAAGGGAGAGGCATGGTTAATATGGAGTGCTGGTAAAGTAAAAAATATTTGGTAACCTTTCAATAACTTTTCTTCTTTGTAACTTTTCTTCATAATTATTTTCATTTTTAAAATAATGAAAATGTATAGAAATAATTTAAAGGCCTTGTACTTTTATAAATAAAATAATATATAGAGGCATGGTTAATAAGGAGTGCTGGTAAAGTAAAAAAGAATTGGTAACTTTTCAATAACTTTTCTTTATAATTATTTTCATTTTTAAAATAATAAAAATGTATAGAAATAATTTAGAGGCCTTGTACTTTTATAAGTAAAATAATGTATAGATATAGATTTATATTCATATATATAGATTTTTGACTTTTACATAACTGAATTAACCCTTGTATTACCATTAATAACCACAAGATAAAATTAATAAGGCATTAATGATAAAACATCACCATGTATTCATTACATGAAAATGATGTATTTTTTATTTTAAAAATATAAAAATAATATTTGAAAATTATATTAAAGTGGGCTTTTAGAATAGTATAGATATATATACACGTATGTCTGTGTGTACCGTTATTATACTAAGCATATGAAGACACGAAGCTATGAGTATGCAACAAGGCCAATGTCTCCCAGTCCCCAAAACACAGTAATATCATGTGGTATAGGAAGCCAAAGCCAATAGGCCCAATACAACCATACCCATTAAATAAAAAGAGAATGAGAGTACAAACTATATGTATAAAATATTTAATCTATACAGATTAGATATATAGACATAGCTATAGAGCAATGATGCACGTATCTGGCAAGGTAAGGGGAGATCTCTCTTGGTGCCTGTAGTAGTACTTTATTTTTCGGTAAATAAATAAATTCAATTAATCAAAAGAAAATTACAGAAAAGCTTGGTATAAAGACCCAAGCAAAAGAAAAGAAAAAGAAAAAGAGGGGGTACAAGAGTAAAAACACCTTTATATCCCCAAAAGGCCAAACCCTAGATCTCTAGGGCGATTCAAAACCTGTAGTAGTACTTGCTATTAGTCATGGTCAATTGGTCCATCATTATTTCATGAAAAATTAATATCCCCTTTATTTTCGGAATTTCATCACAAATTTTAATCACCCAAAATTATATTAATTACGTAACAATATTGACACATTTTAAAATTATTATGAAATCGGTCGCATGACGAACCATTATAACATTACTAATCATTCATAAATTATGAGAACAACAAGAAAAAGAAAACAGTGATCAAATTTGTGAACAGTACTTGAAGATCACAATAAAAGCATTTCATTTAATTTTGCACCAACGACAATATACAAACAAAACAAACAAGGAAGCTCCCACAGAGATCAAGTACAAAACAGTAGGGAGAGAGATAAATCATTTCTCTTGGTACAGAAACATGGTACAACCTTGTTTGTATTTTTCCAAACCCTAAACGTAGTACTAAACCCTAGCTAAAACCACCACCATACCCATCCAAAAGCTAGACTTAGAAAAGCAATAGCAAACCCTAAATACCACCATAACCCTATTACTAGTACACCTACACATAAATTTAATAGATAAAAAAAAATGGGTTTAATTTAGAACTAAGTACTAAATGAAATGAAGTGGTTTTACATTAATTGAGATGATCATATGCTGACCAATGATCGGACCTTGATGCTTGATTCCCCAAGACAGACATGAGTGAGCACTATTGCCAATTAAGCTGAGATCTTCAAAGAGAGAAGAGGAGTACCATATCTTGAGTATGGTACATATATATATATACATATATATACCTTCTTCTTCTTCTATTTCTTCATCAGCTATGACAAGTTGATGAGCTTTATATATATGTCTTTTTCTTCTTCTTCTTCTTCTTCTTCTTGGTGTTTGGTTGGAGAATAAATGAAAACAATGATGAGAGTGAGGCTTTGAGGTTTGTGGTTTGGTTGAGGAGGCAATGATGGCAAGGTAGAGAAGACATGATGATGATTATGTAGTTGTGAGTGTGTGTGTATGAGAGAGAGAGTTGTGAAGCTCAAATTTTTTTTGGGCCCTCTCTTTCTTTTCTTCAGAGGGGTACTCCCTGTTTTATGATGGTGAGAGAGAGTTGTATTCGCTATCATGATTCAGGAAACTCATGACTATTTATAATGAAACAGTATGTGTTATATACATACATGTATATATATATATATGTATTGACAGGTTAGCCTATAGGCTATAGCTAGATGTTTTAGTGGTAAAATAGTACAAGTGTGCATATCAACTACAGTAATTTTTGTTTTCTCCTTGCAAAAGTATTTGGTTTTCTTAGAACTTGAGCCTTTGTTCTTCTTCTTTGAAAGACAGAACTTTAATAATAAAAAGCTCAGTTATTTTACGTATATAATAGTATAGATCCAGTTTATAATAAGGGAATTAATCCTAATCAATAGATTTTTTTTTAATTAATCTTAAGTCTTTATAAATTGAATAGCAAATTTTAGGTGATGATGAATAATATATATATATGAATGTTGGTGGATTGTGGAACATTGAGATTGTACCCTTTTTTGCCTGATATAGAAATGTTGTAATTTTGGATACGTTTCATTAACGTGAAATATTTTTCGTTTCTATTTTTCGAAGGAACATAAACAAAATAACGTTCTTCTTACGAGAAACAGAAAAATAGAAATGACGTTTGTTAATTCCAATTGTTCTCATAATTTTTGGAACAGAAATAAATAATTATGTTTAGTAAATGCATTTGTTTCACATATATTTTTGGTAATTTTTATAATTTTTATTTTAGCATTTACTTGAGTAAAATAAATTAGATTAAAGAAACTATTAAACTCAACAATTAGAAGTTAAAATTACAATCTATAAAATTCGAAATATATATATATATATATATATATATATATATATATAGTAAAAATTATATATAAAAGAAGATCATTAATTGATGTTAGTGATAAGTAGTTTGATTCACTTCCTTAGAAAAAATGTGACATTTTACCAATATATATTCTTTTCTTCTTTTCTTTTTTTATAAATTTATATATTTTTACAAATTTTGTTTTTCGAAATAATTTTTTTTTAAAATTTATATTTTTTTTTTTCAAATTTTATATATATATTTTGAATTTTATATATGTTTTTCGAATTATATATATTTTCGAAGTTTATATTTTTTCGAACTTTATATATATATATATTTTTCAAAATATATATATTGTTTTCAAAATTTATACATTGCTTTCGAAATTTATATATATATTTCTAATTTTTATATTGTTTTCCAAATTTTTATATTTTTTTCTAATTTTATATATTATTTTCGAATTTTATATATTGTTTTCGTAATTTATATATATTATTTTTGAATATTATATATTGTTTTCGCAATTTATATATATATATATATATATATATATATATTTGAATTTTATATATATTTCAAAATTTAATATATTATTTTTGAATTATATATATATTTTTGAATTTGAGGGGTTGTAATTGAGATTTATCCAAAAAAAAACATTTCACATTATTGGAACAGAAACATGTGGAACATCTTTTTTATGTTTCTCATTTTTAAGAGAAACATGGAAAACATTTCACATTATTGGGAAACAGAAATAATTTATTAAACATGTTTCTTATTTCTATTTATGTTTTTTGGTAGGTGAGAACGTGAACGTTCCACGCCAGTGAACACACCCTTTTACTACTACTAAAATAATTAGCACCTATTTTACATAATATTTTTCTCTTTTTCTTTTCAAACTACAAAAAAGCAGAAGTTTGAACTGTTAGGTCCACATCATCTTAAGATTAAAGCAATGGTGTACTTCATTGATGTCTCTGTTTGTCTTTGTTAATTATTTCTTGTCATTTTGCAAAGATGATTAAGTTTCAGAAAGTCCTCGATTAAAGGAGTATGAAGAACAATGACATATATATATATATATATATATATAAGTTTTCTCTTTTTCTTTGTTGTTTTTCTCTGTTTTTTTTATAACTATGATGTCCGGATTAATTTACGTGCATCTCGACTAATTCATATGACCCGTGTAAGACGATCTCCCACATAAATCGGATAAGGCTCGGACTATGTCCTCAGTTATGACCCTAACGAATTGTTTGCACCTAGTAGAAATTGAGCATGAAACATCATTTTTTTTGAGGCACCAAGTCCCAAGTTTTTTCCAACTAGGACAACTTGCTCGGATTAAAGGATGGCCCAGTTATATACTTCTCAGTTATGGTTATTTACTAAAATGTAGTAAATAAAAGAAAATACATAACATAAAATCATTTTTCGGTGCAAAACGAAAGAAAATAGATTGAGGACAAAAAAAATAAATTAATTAAAATCAAATTATATTACATTTCCCCTTCTCATTTTTCTCTTAGTTTCATAAGGCATTTATGAAGGTGATGATGGGAAATAGACGAGTCTAAATTGAGAATTTTTGGGGCAATGACAAAAGCTTTGAAAATGTGTTAGAAAACGACTTAGCAAAGTAAGGAAACTCGTGCACAAGAAAAAATCAAATGAAAAAGTTCATGTGATTAGATTATATAATTAATTATATAATTCTTACTTTATACAAGTTTGAACATAAGTTATGTTCATCAAATGTGGGATTGAAAATTTTTATCTTCTTCAACCAAGTAATATATATATATATATATATATAATGTTAGAAAAGCAAGTCAAGAAAACGTGATTTGAAAAAAGCAGAGCAGAAAACGAATAATCCTACAAAAGTGTACTTTCAAATGGTTGCTTTCAACCTAAAACCAAATTGATGCCTGCTTCTATTTTTCAGTGTCCTTGGATGTGTCTGGTTTCACCACCAGCATGGCTCATATTACTTAAGTGGGCTCGTGTTTATCGCTAAGATAAAAATCTAAAACACTGGTCAAAGCATCTCCACCTAGTTCAACGTCACAAATTCGGACCATATATGTTTCGGTTTGAAAAATGAGTATCAATATTGCCTAACAGTATCGGCACCTTTCAAAAGTTTTACAGACTCAGGAATGAAGACATAGTAATAGTTGAGCTTGAGCCTAGTGTGTTCATCCATGTCTGGAATTGCAGTGGAGAATTGGTTAAGGACAGGCACTTACCAAAGACAGTGATAATGCAAGGGCAGAGAGATTCAGCTCAAGCATGTGAGTGTGCAGAGAGAGAATATATGTCCCTGTTTTTATGTATATATATGTATATTCAGACTCTAATTATTCCTTCTATGCTCCATTTCTCTTGTCTCTTACTGCCTCTGCATTTTTCATGTACTCAGTGTTGTACTTCAGTACAAGAACATGGTAGTTACTGCTGGTTTCTTGTACGCGCCACTTTCATTGCCCAGGTATAAGACAGTCCCAAAAGTACCAGTTTAAAACGGGTAAATTACAAAGACCACTCATAGATTTCCAAAACACAGGATGATAGTTCGCAGTCGCGTTACTGGTTGCAGTCACAATAATGCTATAACAAACTTGAACAATTTTGGTCTTGTTTGTATCCAACGAGTATCAGTGTTACTAACGGTATCAACACCGTTAGTATCAACACCTTTCAAGAGTGTCACGAAACGTCGTATTATGATGGTACGAACGTTAGTTTCACGGATAATCTGCACTCTTCTAGGTGTTCCAATGCTTATTTGGTGCAAACTCCGAATTGAAGGAAATTGTGAATAATCACAGCTAATCTCCTTGCTCTCACCTCATGAAAAACTAGGGTTTTTGAATTCCTAGGTGTCTTCACACTTCTTGTAATTTTTCAGGCCCAAATAACCTAGAAAGATTTGTTTATATTATATATACAGGCACACCTTCAAAATAGAATCTAATTTGAAGGCAAATCTGTGAAAGATCCAGGTTTTCAATGAGTTTGTACCAATGCAAGAAAAGCCACAACTAGTACAGTTGTGTTCTAGACTAGAACAGAACATTATATTCATCCTCCTCCAGTATAGCTAAACCACCAAACAGCGCAACAATATTCAACAAAAAAAAAAAACTTATATATCTATATTTACATATATATATTTGGATATAATAAAAATAAAAAAATAAAAAAATGAAAAAATCAGACTGCACTTCTCTGTTACAAGAAAATCATGTACCTATGCAACACTAAAAGCTATCTCCAAACTCGTTTTACTTTCCAATAAAACCTTTCGAAAAAGTGCTAACCTAAGGTCAAGAAGGTTCAAGCTAACCCAAGTCCTATTACCAACCTAATTCCTAAGGTCTTTCTAATATTTTCCCAAATATTACAGAGCTCCTTATAAAGATGTTCCAAAATAGCTTCAGAGTCCTCAACTCAGTCTCTGAAGATGAACGAATTGTTCAATATACAAAGGCCTAGAGTGTTGGGCGTTCTCCTATAACTATTCAGTTTTCACCAATTTTTTCTTCTTCTCGAAACAAGAAAAAGAATTCATGAAGAACAAGATTATTTTACATTTCAACAATACGTAAAAAGTAATATACAATACGGAGCCGACTTTAAGCTCCAGTTTTTCTGTTGCCTGGGATTAGTTTCCCAAACAATAGGAATAATAATTACATGATATAACCTAATTGAATAAAAAATGTATCATACATTTATTTACAAAAGAGTTCATAATGTAAAATGGCACCATCACACACACACATATGGAGATCGGAAGGCTATTCAGAGAGTGAAGGTGAGTTTGTTCCTGGAAGTGGCAGACATCAATATGTGGGAAAAAGAAATGCATCAGCAAACAAGAAGTGCATTTTCAAAAGTAAGCATTTTCATTAATTCTCAAAAAAAATAAAATTGACATTTATTATGAAAAACATTTATTACATTTTTCTTAATCTAATACTCACGTTTTTGCATGCAGGTACTGATCCACCGTCATAGGTTTCGGACCACCAAACCAATTAATCAAAAAGATATCTTCAATGTCTAATTTGTAGAACTGAAAATTGTGATCCTTGGGCCAATCTGTCAACAAAAAAATAAAAAAGAGGAGATGTAAGAAAAGGATAAATCCTGTTACTGAACAAAAGATAGAAACTGAAAACAAATGAAAAAGAAACTAATAAGCAATCAGGTTTGAATACAAGAGAAAGAGGAACTACAGTTAATATACAAAATAATTTGTATTTTACCCTTCATCTCAGGATGCTTTGCAAACAAGGCAGTTTGGGCCAATGCAGCTTCATAGGAGTTCCCATCAAGTACACTTAACTGAAATTCCATAGAGAGAAATATATCAAATTTGAGCCAAAAATATGCACACAGATATCGAATACTCCGCAAACCCTTAATCCAACTTCTAGGAAAGAAGTCAGTAATTTTATTCATGCATGAAGGTATAATGCATAAAAGTTGTGAACTCCTTAAGATTCTATTTCACAAATACTTCGTTAATGAGATCTTATTAAAAGTCTTTAGGACACAATATGTCATTAGCTCAAAAAATTGGCCAAGATAAATTCGGTAAGGTGCATGCAAATAATAATTAAACGGGTTTATTTCTGTGGTGCAATGCACTGTTCATGGATCATAAGGTGCTACTCTTGCTTGAGCCGTAGGAGTATAGGAAGCAAATTGCAAACTGGGGCAGCAGAAAAGCTGAATGATACTAGTGCTTCTTCTTACTTATGGTGTCTATGTGACAGCATAGATGTGTATCAATGGTACTTGAGTAAATCTGTGTCCAGGTTCAGATATAGCACATTAACAATTTTCATAAAATCAAGCTCCCTTTATATAGTTAGAAAATGTAATGCATGTGTAACTTGCTGCTTCCTATAAGCATGTCTATGAACACTAGCTCCGTGATCTACCACAACTTGAATGTATCTATATCAACCACATGAAAGTATTACGACACTATTTTGACACTGCTTTTAGACATTTCATGTATAAGGCGGTTATTAGAGAACATAATTGCGCAGACACAGAAAGGACTAAATACAAGCGCAAACTGGAAAATTTAGAGGAGGTTAACGAAGGCACGCATAAATCCATTCGTGAATAACAATTAATCATGAAACACACCTTTCCTGTGAGTGTAACTTTTGAGCATGTGGGGTTCTCAGGATCTGTCTTCTTACAAGTTCCAAGTGGATATTCACTAAGCGTGAATGAAGACCTCTTATCTTTCAGTGCATTACTCGCCGTTGGATCGAGGGTTGTCAAATAGAAGTATGGAATTCCAAGGCCTTTCCCAGGTACCCCGTCACTAAAAGAAACAACATTTCTGCAGAGAAATTGGAACTTTCTGTTGAGTGAAAAATAGTAGAGGGAAGAAACAAGTTATAAATAAAAAGGGCAGCAACTGTTGCTGGCCAACCCCAGCACAATTTGGAAGTTTGATCGGGCTAAGTGTGGACACACGCCCGTCTTTGCTTGAATAAATGTCGAGAGCAACCAATAAACCACAAGCCAAAAAGCATCTACACAAATAATTCATATCATAGAGTATGTGTGGTCAAATAATGGGGACCAATGCGGTAACCCAACCAAAAAAACAAGCCTTGGGTAATTTAAGCCTAACAGAAGCTCATAAAGTAGAGTTTAGCCCTGCGTTGTCTGGGCTAAAAGTTGGGCTCAGACACCCTACAGAATCTGCTAAAACTCAAAGGGAAAAGCTCATACAGGTATGTATGTATGGCCACTACTTTTTATGCATTCATATGCTCACAAATAACAAACAGGTATAAATTTATATCTTTATGTGACAATCACTTCAAAGGGCAGCATTGAACTAACAATCACTTGAACGCTGGTAAAAGAGTACATTCAGAATAAGGGAAAACATACCCAAAAGGTGCTCCTCCCAAATCACTTGAGATGGTACTGCATAAAGAAAACATATCAACATCAGCTTCGACTTTATAGTATATAAGATTTGCCTAGATAAAACTTATCACGATTTTCATTAAAAACAATTAATAATAAGGCTTGGGTAAAGGCAAGTTAGCCGCCCGGTGGAGGACCCTATCTCTCAAATGAGTGGTTTAGGGTTCAAGTCTCGGTGGAGGCAGGTGTGTGAGTTTTCTTAACTTTCAAAAAAAAAAAGTTAGCCGCCCGGCAATAATGGAAAAGGCGATCTCATGAAGGATCAGTTTTGCAACTTGAAAAGATTAGAAATGGAAAAATAGAATGATCAGGTTCCCAAAATGAGGTGAGATTGATGATGGATGATGGGTAGACCAATCTACTCTTCTGCAGATTGCATGAGATTCTAAATATGAGAAAATGGATCTCCTCCTTTTGATTAATATTTCTTTAGAAGACATGCGTGGAGTTTTTGCTTATTACCTTCAAATAATTGTTCTTCTATTTATCATATGGTCTTTATTTCCTGATCTATTGATGGGCTTACTGCATTTACTGTGTAGTTGATGCAGTCAAATACTTCATCAAGTCGAAGCAAATATGTAATTTTCTACAAGGGTAGAATAATCCAAAACCTAATTTTCCAACTTCAATTTTCTAAATCTCGGGCTCTATTATCTAATTCAGGGCCAATCCTAACCAAGCTAATGATCCTAACATGTCAAATTATAACCCCCAAAACTTTATTAAATACATTGATTATCATAATATTAGTTCCCCTTTTCTCACAAATCTCTATTGGAATTTCCCAGTTTAAAAGTGATCAAAATTACATATCTTCAACAATTAAAACTAGATGAACTCAATCAACCCTGCTCATATCTACTAGCATATACATATTCACCATCACTTGACACATAATTTGATAAAACCCCAAACAAATATAGTCCACTATATGAAATATATAAGCGCAATTAAAACCATGATTAAAAACTCAATCTTGTATATTCCATTGACAATCACCAGACATAACACAAAAACAACCCATCAATGAAAACACCATAATCAACAAGTTTCTCGATCAAGCAAGCAACTTGATACAAACCCAACACATGTAGTCAACTATATGAAATACATTACCAAAAACACAAATACCCATCAAAATAAACAATACATAGAGCTATATATATAGAGAGAGAATCTTACTTTAAAACCCCCCAAGAATTCTCTGAGACCAACCATCGAGCAAATGGGGCGGCATCATCAGGACTGGGTTTGGAGCCGGAGAGAAGAAGGCGACCATTGACAGAACCTCGAAAACCCACAAAGCAAAAGACCAGAAAAAGCACAAAATAGAAATCAAAAAGGTTTTGGGGTTTCATATTGTTGTGAAATTGAGGGACCAATATGGATAGAAGATGAACTGTGCTATACAGAACCTGTCTATAGACTATATATATAGGTGTATATGTGTATATGTACAAAATTAGTTTGTATAATATTAAATATATACAGTGTATTTAGCACTATACAGCAACGCTAGCGATTGGGGGCTCTTCGCAAGTTTCTTGCCTAACAGAAGAAAAAGGGCAAAAAAGAGGATAATGAGGGGATTACAACAACAAGAATAATAATAATAATAATATATATAAAAAAAGGAATGATAAAATATAAAAATAATAATAACAACAATAATAATTGTCTATATTTATGAAAGTGTAAGGTTTTTGAATATTTTATACACTTTTATATTTTATTAATTTAAAAAAATAAACACTAGCTAAACCACCTCCAACTTAATGTTTTAGTTTAATATATTAGTACATATTTTCAATTACTATTATTTATAACCCTAATCTTATCAATTAATATATCAACCAAATGTTGACTTTTGAATTTGTCTTAATTAATAATTAATATGATGGAAGATTGTATCCACATATGTATTGTATGAATCTTTGTGATATTTATTGCTATAAAATTCTAATACAATTATAACTTTTGATTTTTATTTTTTGTAATTAATGATTAAATTGTAATGTTGTTCAAATTTAAAAATAATAACCTTTCATTTTCCAATTATCCACCATTGGCTTCGGCGTGCGCATGCACCAGCATTCAAGCCAAGGCATGCCATGTATGTGCGCGCCAAGTCAAATTATGTGTTTTTTTCTTTTCTTTTAAAAATGTATTAGTCATTTACTACAAATTTTTTTTCCGCTCTTTCTTTTCAAGGACAAAATAATCGATTAAACTTTTATTTATGCACAAAGCATAATTGGAACGTAAAGAGAGTGAAAAGTATTGGACACTGCTCACGTCTTAAATTGTGGGCCCATAATATGGGCTTTGGGCTTTGTGTCTAACGGTTTTGTAACTTTAACCTCTATTTATGGCTTTTTATCTTGTCTTTGCTCACATGTTGCACCCAATCCAACAACCAAGGGCATCTTAAAAAGAGATACATACTGTTTACAATAAATAGTCCATATCCAAACTAGATATGGCTAAGAACGGCTAAGATCACACCACCAACCATTCAAAATTGAAAGGCCAAAGTGAAAAAAATAAAAAAATAAAAAGAGAACAATTCTATACTATTGAAAAAAATCCTTTTATGCTTAAATGAGGGCTTGAGGTATGGACTAAAATGCATTTTTATTTATGAAAAAAATAAAAAAAAAATTAATAGTGTCAAGTGACAAGAAGGGATAGTTTAAGTATTAATAGGTATCTGATAGTTACATCTTCTAGCGCTCCAATCTTAATGCACTTACCTAACCAAGACGAAAAATTAATGCAAATCTACCCAAAAATAGTGGTAGGAGTGTTATTTGATAATGTATTAAATTATAAAAGTATGCTTTACTTTGTCCAAATTAAATGTTAAAATAAATTTTAAATCAAGTTAGTCTTCATTATTTTGTTAAAAAAAAAATACAAACTTCTCAATCATCTTCTGGCTAATGCACCAATCAAATCTAACATAAACTATAATACAAGAGAAATAGGAAGGGTGTATTCTCATATAATGATGATTATTTGGAAAACCATTAGATAGAGTCCCACCAGAAAAATGTTAACCTTACCATAACTAAAAAAAAATAAGTTTTTGTCAATTTTTTTAATTCAAAAAAGGAATATATATATATTTATTTATTTATTATATCATAAAACATTCCACTAACAACAAAAGGCAGGAGAAGAATAAATTTATATTTAATGCTTATTGGGTGGCTTATTTTCATATAAACAATTATATAAAAGAACACGTTTTATGTTACAAGTTACGAGGAGATATAGTTTGAGTCTTTATCCATTATAAAGTTTTTATAAATTATAGTGGGGCAAAAACTCCATACACTTAATTATTAGATAAAAAAGAAAAAAATAATTTTATTTAAATGGAAAAACAAAGCGAAAATGTTAGAAAAAAATTCAATAAAGACAACCAATTATTATAAATATATTGATATAGGTGGTATGGTTGTGTGCCAATAGTTGATAATAATTAAAGATTATTATAATGATAATTATCATAATGGAGTCATATGTATGTTGCACTTCTATAGGACTTGTGGATATATAATATGACACACTGAAAAAAATCAATAGAAAGTCCTCATAATTTCTCTCAGATACTCACCCTCTCTTTATATCTATATCTATCTCTCTATATATATATATTATATACATGCCTTATATGTGCAGATTTTAAATAGTTTTATAACACAAATGTTTTTTTCATTTTAATTTTCTAAAAATAAGACAATACTATAATATTGAAAAAAGAAATTATTACATCACCAAGCCCAGAGAGAAAAATATAATGGAGAAATCGTAAATGGATTGGAAACATAACGGTAAAAAACAATAGTGGTTGACTTGACCTTCCAGAACTGTCCAAACAAACAATGAATTCAAGCCATTGCAGACAAAACTCCATCTCACTATCTCCCACCTTTTCTGTCATCGTCATCCTCAATCTTTCTCTAGAGAGAGAACAACCCTAGACCGAGAAAACCCCGAGGATCAAACATGGGTCTCTTCACCTACACCTTAGCCGGCGGCGGATTCATCCTCATTGGCGCCCTAGAATCCCTCATCTCTCCCACCGAAACCCTAAAACCCAAACCCCCACAATACCCACCACACCCATCAAACCCATCACCATCATCGAGATCGGCCAAAACGGTCTCGTTTATCGCCATCTCTGTTCTCTCCTTCTTCTTCATCGTCAATTCTTTGATTTCTTCAATCGATGCTCTCAACAGGACCGATCAAATGGGTTTTGCTCTGCAGTTACAGGTAATCGCAATCTCATTGCTTTTCCTTGTATACTCTGTACTGGGTTTGCTGACCCATGTCAAGAAATCGATTTCGTTGCCATCGACATTGCTCGATTTGATTTGTTTATTCGCTTTCGTTGAAGAATTTTTGCTATTTTATCTTCAAAGAAAAGACCCAAGTGGGATTGAGAATCGATACTTTGATTTATTGCTTGTGCCAATTGGGGTTTGTGTGGTGTGTACTGTTCTTGAGTGTCGAAACCCCGATTCGGGTTCTGCGAGATTGGGGCGTGGCATTGGGTTGATCTTGCAGGGGATGTGGTTTATTCAAATGGGTTTGTCGTTTTATTCGGATTGGATGGCGAATGGGTGTTCTTTGCATGATAAGAGTAGGGGGAATTATACGGTGAGGTGTAAGGGGCACCCGGATTATCACCGGGGGAGAGCAATCGCGACGCTGCAATTCAATTGCCATCTTGCTCTGCTTGTGGTTGTGGTTGTGGGGGTGTTTTCGGTTTGGAGCGAGAAGAATGGCGGTCGGCTTTCTTCGCGGTATAGGCCTCTCGGGGCGGAGATGCAGGCGTTGGATAGTCAGGCACAGTTTACGTTGGATTCGGACGAGGACAATGAGGATGGGATTGAGGAGGAGGAGGAGAAGAATGTGGTGGACCAGAAGGCTGTTGTGGTGGTTACTGAAGTTGGAGCTAATGGCTATAGTTCTCATTAGTCAGGTAAATCTGTTCTTCTAGTGGTTCATATTTGATGGTTGAAGCATTGTAATTTATTTATTTTTATTGTGTTTTGTTCAGAATAAGCTGGCTTGCTTTTGTGTAAATGAATTGAGAAATTACTTGTTTCATTTTTGAGTTAGAAGAACGCTTGCCGTCTGGTACATTGTGTTTCTAATTGTTGTTCTAGTAAGAATTTGAATACATGGTGTTTCTAATTGTTGTTCTAGTGAGAATTTGAATGTGGTGGCTTCGCTTGCCGTCTGGTGCATTTTGTTTCTAATTGTTGTTCTAGTGGGAATTTAATTGTGGTGGCTTTTGTTATGTCTTGTGCCATAATTTTAAGCTTTCTTCTATAAATTGTTATTCCTAGTCCAGTCAATTAAATATCTTCGAAAGCTAATTAGTAGTAATATGTGAACTTTTAGGGTGCGTTTGGAAACTGGTGTTTCTGTTTTTGTTCTTGTTCTTTCCACTCTTCACGGGAACAAAAACGTGTTTGGGAGCCTTTGATGGTTTTTGTTTTCATGAACAGTAAAAAAAATGTTTTCTCACCCCTTACTTCAAAATTTGAGAACACCAAAATGGTGTTTTTTTGTTTTCGGTATTGTTTGTTCTCAGCCAAAAAAAAAATTAATTCGTGCAAATTTCCTAACCGCCATCTTCAACCTCCAAACCCTAACCTCCATTTTCAACCTCCAAACCCTAACCCCCACCACCACCACCAGCCGCCATCCCACCACCACCACCATTGCAAATCGACACCACCACCAACACAAACCCTTTCCTCTGCAACTTGACACCCTCAATCGAATTGGGGTGATGTGGTCTTTATACATGCTACTACTTATATATTTATATATATATATTTTCCTGTATGCTAATCTTTTGAACAGCAGCAGAGTGGTCATGTTCATTGTTGCATGAAAGACTTGGAAGTGTACATTGTAACTGATTTGTACAAGGGATGACAATCAAGTCAAATTTAATCTCATCATTTGACAATTTGTTTTATACTTTTTATTCTAAATAAATCTCAAAAACGTATTTTTTTTTTGTTCCTGAAAATTTTTTAGACAAATTTTCCAACCAAACATGTTTTTGTTTCCGAATTACCCTTAGGACAAAAACAAGAAAATTTTTCGTTCTCAAAAGATAAAAAACGAAAACAAAAACACTAGTTTCCAAACGCACCCTTAGTATTTCTTCCCCTTTTTCGCCCTTTGTGGGTAAATGAGGGTGGAATAGCTTTATCGTGACTATATCATGTGGTGAGCATTGTTGACAACTTGTCCTTCTTGGGGTGGTCCTGGCTTCAGGTTAAATGTCGTCGAAAAAGAATTCTGGTTGCGGTTTTTTTCGAAAATATTGCAGTCTACATGAAATGTTTTCCGATGTAGTAAGAGAAGTTGCTGATCCCAGGGTCCTAGCAATCAAGCCTGCTACTTAAGTAAGACAACGACCCTTAACTGTTCACATGAATAACTAGGAAGTGGAAAAAATCAAAGAACTTTGGATATAATATAAATCAAGATGCATAGGGATTAGGTGGTGTTAATATCTTGCTTCTTATTGTCATAGGGTTCGCATAATGTTTTGCCTGTATAAAGGCTTTTTGTTAACAAAAAATTTACTTTTGTAATTAGCTAATTATAAATGAGTTTCTGAACGCCCCTTCACTGTTCTTGCCGTTGTCTCTCTGGCCTATCTCCTTCACTCTGTTTGCCCATCCCCTTCGCCCGTCTTTTAACCTCCTTCATCTTAATATATGTCTGTCCAAATTCTTCCCTGCTGTGAATGCTGATTGTTGTGTAGGATACACCCTGAGCTAACAAGAAAACTTTGAATCTGGACAGCATAAACTAAGTTCACCTTGTCTCAATGGTAGAAATGACATCAACCTTATAATCTTCATGAGTTGCTTACCTTCACTCTACTTTAAGGAGCAATTTAAGCCCTCTGATGTTTCGCATGTCTAGAGATACCATTTAATGGTGTTGCAAACCTTGCAGTTGGGAATTTGATCCCTCTATGAGTCCATGTGGTGCAATTGGAAATTGGTTTGCCGTATCGTCCGATATGTTGGTTCGTAATGCTTTCGAGAGGTGCCAATACGATACCGTTATACTCACTTTTAAGACTGGTGTTGTCGGAGTCTTTTATACCGTTATATCTGATGGTGTTTTGGGGATTCTGGTGTTTCAATATTGATGGTTTCGGTTTCTTCAATGTTTGGGGTTATTTTTCTTGATCTTCAATCAGATCCGTGATTTCCTGGGGAGTATAGTCGGAGTCTTCTTGGCCGAATCCCATTAAATCGAAGTCAAAATATTCCGCTTGGGACCCTTTGGTATATTTTCTCCTTAGCGTGTGCTATCAGCTGTGTAACATGGTCTTCTTCTCACCGGGCTGAGAAATTTCTAAGGCGATGCTAGGAATGAACGTTAAATATAAAATCTGACTTTAGTACCTTCCTTTCATTTTCCATGTATGTACATTTTTCTCTATAAGTTTCTTCGAAAACTTGAACCTAAAATTCAACAAGTCAAACATGGAGGCAAGAAAACGGTGCCAAAACATCTCTACAAGTGAGGGGGGACCGATCAAATTCAACGGTTCATATCATCTCAAGATGAGTGTCCAATCATTGGCGTCTATCTGATTCATTGATCGGTTGGATCGCCCATGAGAGGATTTTTCCACTCTAGAAGTTGGTAGTCTTTGGAACTCCAATACACGTCCCCAATACCAACACAAAGTTAGATATGGAATGGCTTCTAATCTATCTATTCTTTTAGGAGCTTTCCTCTTCCTTCTTGTGACCATTTAATGCTATTGAGATCCATGAGGTGCAATTGGACCTTTGACAGTAGTCTTCTTCTTCTTTCTTCTGGCAGTAGTCTTGGCATTTGGAACCAACTCACTGGTTGAGGTAGATGGGGGCAAAGTAGAGCTGGCAATTCGTGTATGTGGGTATAGGGATGACAATGGGGCGGGTGCGAAACGGGTTCGCCTATATTCATTCTCACCCCGTTTGATTTTTTATTATACCATACCCTTTACGGATTTGTCGCGGGTTGTCTTTAAATAAATCATGTATGTCCCATTTAGGGCTGCACACAAAACCGAAAAAACCGAAGAACCGAACCGAAACCGGCGGTTTGGTTCGGTTCCGGTTCTCAAAATTAAAGAACCGATTTTTTAGGTTCGGTTCCGGTCCTTAACCACATAGAACCGGACCGGAACCGAACCGAACCGGTTATATATATATATATTTACAAGTTATTATTATAGAAATAATGTATAATTTTAAAATTTTAAAATGATATGTATAAATGTATCACTGATTCACAAATATAAGTAACATGTGAATGACACTTTTGGGCCAAGACTCCTAGTAGCTTGGGCTTCAATTATGAAAACCCCATATATTTTCCTCATTAGTTACCTCATTGGCTTTTTTTTTTGAAAAAAAATAATACTTACTGTCCATTTTTGTCATTGCAGATTATGGGGGTTGCATTCTAAAGAGTTTTTTGTTTTGAAATGCAAGTGAAGACTAGTAGCCGTACCAACTCAAGGATGTCTTTTTCTTTTTTTCTTTTTAACCATGAAATGCAATTTTTTGCTTTTTTAGAGGACAAGTTTGAATTCCTGGAATTGTAATTTCAAAATGATTACTTTCATTACACTAACTATTATTTTATTTTGGGTTTGTAATAGACTAATAGTTGAAATATTCTATAATTTGGTTTATAATTATGTTTTGTTTTGAAATTTTTTATGTTTTTTAAAAGTAATAATAGGAACTGGAACCGAATCGAAAAAGATGGTTTGGTTTGGTTCGGTTCTTTGTATTAATGGATCGGTTCTGGTTCTCATTTTTAAGGAACCGAAAATAATGGTTCGGTTCCGGTTCCGGTCGGAACCGGGACCGAACCGGACCGTATGTAACCCTTCCCATTAACAGTTTATTATACCCATTCCCGCCCCACTAACACTTAATTCTCAGTATCATTTTCCTCATCGGCAAAAAAGTTTTACACAAAAAAATAAACACACTATAAATTTACATTTTTTTAAAAAAAAAAAAAAACCTAAAATATGAACATTCAAATCATCCAACAATCGAACGCTCTCTTTATTTATCTTTTATTTGTATATACTAGGCTACTTGTTCCTTCTTGGTCTTAAATGTCGAGCCCCATAAAAAAAAAAAACGTAATAACTAAATAAGTATTTAAGATTCATAAAAAAATTATACATAATAATTAAAGCAAATAAGATAAAATTAATGTAAATGGGGCGAGACAGGTATTTAGCAAAACCTGTCCTCGCCCCATAACCCGTGACGTGTTCAATTTCTTTTACCGAACCCGCCCCTACAAAACAAAAGACATTCTCAAACCCTTAAATAAAGGGGCGGTACGGGGCGGAGCTCCGGCGGGGTGGTACAGGATGGTATAAATTGTCATCCTTACGTGGGTCGTGTTCGTGTCGAGTTGAAATGGATCGTGTAAAAAAAGACCTTGTTAATATACGTGCCAATATGCTCAACTCTAACCCAACCCATTTATTAAACAAGTTACCCGTGTCGATCCATGTAACCCGTTTAACCTATTTATTATAATATATTAAATTAAATTTGACACAATCCAATACAAAACGAACTATTTAACCTATTTATCAGCAAAATTAAACTGAATTTGACACGACCCAATAATAGCTTATTAATATATTTCAACCCATAACTAATTAGAGAAGAGAAAAAAATAAAAATAAATATAATCATGTCAAAAGAATTGTTCGGGTTTAACCTTGACCCGACACTAATACTCTCGTTGCGAAGAGAGGAGGCCCCCCCCCCCCCCCAAGAATTTTAGTTTTTCCTATTACTACATATAGGTTTATATATAAATAATCCTATAGTTACAATTTGGCCCCCCTCTCAAAAAATAATTTCTTTTAAGGCCCAAACCTTTTGTGATCCACCATTTACAAATAATAAAATTTACTTTGAAGCCCAAATTAAAAATACCAACTAAAAAAAATAACTCTAAATCATAATAATATGTAACTTAGGGACATGATATGTATGGTCCAAAAAAAATAAAATTACATGTATCATAATATTTAAAAATATTTTCGTAAGTTTCAGAATCTTTTAATAATTTTGGTTTTGCTTAGTTTTTAAATTTAAAAGGCATAAATATGATAATATTTCTAGATTTAAGACACGTGTGAATTATTTATTGGACCATATTACGTATTAAAAAATGTTCATTTTTACATAGCCCAAGGCAAGTATTATCCTTGAAAAATAACATTAAAAAAAAGAGTCTTTGAAGTCCAAAATGAAGAATAATAGATAATTAGAAAAATCTCGTTGGTCACTGCATTAATTTTCTATGCGAGTAACTTAATTATGTAAGTGGATATATTGGATTCTATTCATATCAAAAATTAAAATTTTATGACACGGACAAACGCGCAATATTATTGAAATAACTAGTACATACTTTATTAATATTTTCACGTTCATGAAATTGCACGAGTGAGTAAATTTGTATTTTAATTTTTTGTAATGATTAGAATACACATTAATTTTTTTTTGTTATAAATAAATAGGTCAAAGGTTAGATAATTATATTTTATATGAATTTAATTAATAATTAAATCTTTTTTATTTTAAAAAATAATTTATTATGTTATAAAAAAATTCAAAGTTCGCACCCCCTTAACTTTGAATCCTAGTTCCGCCCTTGCGTGTCGTGTTCGGATCGATCCTTATGCAATTCCGCCTAATATTGATCGCGTTGGTGATATGCAGAGTGATGCATTGTTCTAAGCTTTAACTCTAACTTTTTTAATTCATGCCATGATCGTGTCGTGTTACCGTGTCATATCCTATTTTGCCAGTTCTAGGGCAAAGTAATTGTTTAGGTAATGGGTCCAGTTCGCCATATTGGCCCGTTCGTTACGCTTCGACCGCGACAACAACTGATATTGCAATGGCTAACCCCGGTAGTGGTCTAGAATGAAAGGTGGAGAGTTGTTTCCTAGATCTGTCAACTACAAAATTTCCATTTTTACAGAAAAAATGTGTTACAACATTGTGAAGCTTGTAGATTAGATGAAAAACTTGACACCAAACAAGATATTCATGACATTGCACCCTTTGGACCTTTTGTGTATTTTCTCCCTACCGTGTGATATCAGAGGTGTGACATGGTCTTCCTTTCACTGGATTTAGAAATTTCCAAGGCAATGCTAGGAGTGAAAATTAATTAAATATAAAGTTGACTTTAATACCTCCCTTCATTTTCAAATGCACATACATTTTTTTCCACAATATGGTTCTTCAAAAACTTGACCCATACTCGAAATTCCACAAGTCTAACATGCTGGCAAGAAAAAAGTGCCATAACATTTTTTTTCTCTCCATAAATTCACATTCTTCTTCATCGAAAATTTATATCTAGCACTTAATATCTCTACAAGTTGGTAGTCTTTGGGACTCCAATTCATAACACCTACCCAAAGCTAGATTCCAATGGCCTCTAATCTATCTATTCTTTTGGGAGCTTTCATCTTCTTTTTTGCGAGGATACCTCCCGGAAAAGCCTTCAAGTATCCCCAGCGACTGGAAGGATGCCACAAGGGCACGAGAGTCGAAGGCCTTCACGAGCTCAAACGCTATCTCGAGAAGTTTGGGTACTTGAACAGTGGCACTCCTCACGACGACGAGTTTGATGACCCTTTAGAATATGCAGTCAGAGCGTACCAACTAAACTATAACCTCAACGTAACCGGAACCCTAGACATCAAAACCATCCAACAAATGATGGTCCCACGATGTGGCGTGCCTGATATTGTTAATTCCGCAAACACAATTCCAAGCGGACAAATAAAACACACCACACTTTTGAACACGGTTGCGAGGTACTCCTTCTTCCCTGGAAAGCCAAAGTGGCCTCAATCAAAAACCCTTCTCACGTACAGCTTCAAGTCGAGTGTCCAAGTCGTGGACCCGCAGACACTGAGGTTAGTGTGCTCGCGTGCGTTTAGGAGATGGCAAGATGCAAGTCGCTTCACATTCACGGAAGCTCCTAAGGGTGCGACCAGTGACATCGTTATTGGTTTCCATCGCGGTGATCACGGTGATGGTAATCCATTTGATGGTGTAGGAGGTGTATTCGCTCATTCTTTTGCACCAACAATTGGGCAGTCTCACTATGATGCTGATGAGGAATGGAGTACTAATCCCAACAGTACCCAAATGGACTTGGAAACTGTTATACTTCATGAGATAGGGCATCTTCTTGGGCTTGGACACAGTCAAGATCCAAATGCAGTTATGTATCCATTCTCAGAAAGGGGAAGTATCAATAAGGATCGTCTCGCTGCGGATGATATCGAAGCAATACAGGCCTTGTATGCACCAAAATATTCGTATTATTTTCAATGTTCGGCTTAAATTTTTGAATTATTTTTCAAATACTAGTACGATATTGACTTGAAAAACTATTTATCATACTATGTAATTTTTATGTAAGGTGGCAAATTAAAATGTTGAATGTAAGTCCGGAAGAACATTATTAATTTCTCTGGACACCCTTACTTCCTGCAAGTCTTACTATTGTGCATACGGGTATCACTTTTGTGCACAAATGCCGTGATTCACAGAAGTGGTATTTGTTTTTTAGAGCTATCATCAGTAAACCCCTATGATTTTAAAATGAATCAACTAACTCCCTCAATTTCAGAAAATTCCCTTATCATTATCAAATTATATCAACTTACCCCATTTCCTACAATTTCAGACAAAACTCCCCCCACGACTAGAGAGAGGTTTTCTGATAAACAAATATTTTTTTCTTGATTTATGCCCAAAAAAACATTAATGTCAAAATAATTTTTTTTGGAACTAACAATTAGGGTGAAATATAAAAACAATAACTACAAAATATAAAAAATATTTCGAACTACAAATGAAATTTATTTTTTTCGTTTTTAACTTTGTTTTTAATATTTTACCATAAACGAAAAAAAATTGATTTATGCCGAAATAAAAAATTAATGCATCAATATTTTTAACTGAATTACCAATTAGGGTAAATTTTTTTAAAAAATAGGTCCGAAATATAATAAATATTTCGAACAACAAAAGAGATTTTTTTTTCGATTTTAATTATGTATATATATATTACTATAAATGATAAAAAAAATTTTGATTTATGCCAAAAAAAAATCTAATTGGTAAGTTAAAAATATTTTTTTATATTTCATACTTAAATTGTTTTATATTTTACCCTAATTGGTAGTTTAAAAATAAAATATTTTGGCATTAATTTTTTATTTTGGCGTAAATTAATATTTTGTTCATTTATAGTAAAATATAAAAACAAAATTTTAAAATGAAAAAAAAAATCTAATTGGTAGTACGAAATATTTTGGAGGCGTTTGGTATGCAAGAATGAAATAAAATATTTCATACTACCAATTAGAATGTATCAATTTGATAAAAGTTTTATAAAATAATAATATAGAATTAAAGACACCATTTTTGGGTAAATAATTTTTACTCTTTTTAGTGGTAGTTGGGATCACCAAAGTGGCATCCTTCAAAAACCTGTCTCACATATAGCTTCAATTCGAGTGTCCAAATTGTGGAACTGCAGAAAGTGAGATTAGTGTGCTCGCGAGCGTTTAGGCAATGGCAAGATGCAAATCGCTTCACATTCGCGGAAGCTCCTTAGGGTGTGACCAGTGACATCGTTATCGGTTTCCATCGCGGTGATCATGGTGATGGTTCACCATTTGATGGTGTAGGAGGTGTATTGGCTCATTCTTTTGCACCAACAAAGGGGTTGTGACACCCCCAAATTTCCTTGCATAGGTTGGCCAGGCCCAGACACAGAAAAATAGGAGCGTCTGTAATTGATAACATAAGCACAGAAAAGAAGACATAAAATCGAAATATAATAATAACAACAATAACAAAAACAAGGATACCATTTATACATGAAGAAGACCAACCCCAATACATCCTTAAATAAAATAAGTCCCACAAGGTACAACTTGGAAATCTCATAAACATGGACCCCTAGAAACACACTTAAAAGAAATGCAACATATGTCATTTATCGGATCCTACCCTGGAGTGGAAGGGAAATATGATAGGACCGAACGGATATATATGACGTCCTCACCCTTACTGGTGAAACTGCCAAGGACCTGAAACAACAAAAATGTGGGTTAAACCCACGAGCAAGTACAACTCTACATGATCCCAAACAGAGTACCAAAAATCCATCCCCTTTCCTAGTGACACCTAATCCCAAAATTATATTATAAAATAATAATATATTTAACTATAACCATAGTCACTAATATACCACCATTTAATATAATTAACTTTATAAATTCATTCCATTAATCCGATTTTTTTCCATTTAACATCCATGTCTTACCATTACCACGTACCCGACAACTCACCCATGTCCCGTGGTACTATTGAGACTGCAATATTAGTCAGTCTCCTTGTGGTTCCTTATAATTCTCCAAAACATAGTCATTTGATTAAATCTTATGATTATGCGAATTTATTAATTCACTTGTATTCTTTAATCGGGAATGTATGACAATTGGAGAAGTCGAGCCTGGGGGGTCCAGGGGGGGCGGCGCGACGTTTTCCTGAGCGCCCCCCTGGCGGGGTCTGGGGCAACGCCCCAGCGCCAAGGTATACGGTATTTTATACGGTCGAAACTATTCATTTATACGGTCAAAAATACGTAATCCAGTATAATTCTTGAAATACATAATAACAATATAAATCCATGTCCAGAGTCTGATAACAAAGAAAATAGAGAAAAACAATTACATAAATATGCAATATTTTCTACTAACAGTTTTGAAATCTTTGTCAACATTGAAACTAAAAATATTTCTGTATTCAGATATTTATACTTAGTTCTAACCATATACACCTCATCCGAATCATACCAACAAGACACATGTAAACACATAAAAATGTTCAACACTTCTTCGAATCCCTTTTATTAATCTTTGGAATTTCTTTATATACATATCCTAAATGGACTTCATCCTATACATTTAATAAGTGTCCTTCATTACATACATCTTCTAAATGGGCTTTATTATTGGGTTCATAAATATCTTGCTGGCCCATAAACTTGATGGGCCTGATGACAGATGGGCTCAATTGGGCTGGACATTTTCACTATTACACAGGCCCTATCCTTTGTGATGGGTTGTCGATCTTCCCGGCCCATTATAAAGGATACAGAGTGGGGATAAGATACATCACCCCTGATCGGGATGACGTGGCTGACACAATTAATATGACGGTTGTACAATCATTGTAACGTTTGAAATTCGTGGTCCGGGTGGCCTCGGTTGGCGAGAAGGGAGGCGCACGTGAAGCGAGGTGACGTTTCGGTTCCCGAGCGCACGGCTTTTCAGGCGCCCCTGAGGCTTCTATAAATAATGCCTGCAGTGCTATGGATTCATTCCGTTTCACAGTTTAAAAATTTTTAGAGAACTCCCTGCACTTGAGACCTTGACTTATCATTGCCAGAGTCTACCTCCACTCTCAGGAAAGCGTCAGAAATCCTTCGGGGTTCATCTTAGAGTAAGTTATTTCTTTTCATCTTAGCGTCTTTCTTTTCGAAATGTCTGATAGTGATGATACCCGGTCGGGTAGCGACCGTCTACCCTCCTCTGTAAACCCGGACGCATCCCTTAGTTCACCCTCAGTGGAGGTGGTTAGGACAATTGTGTCTAGCCCACCTGAAGTTAACCAGAATGTAGCAGCAGCCGGAAATCCGGTTGCAGGGGTTTCGGGGGATCAGTTCTATGCTGATCCCCTTCTCCCTATGAACAGGGTAGAGACAGTATTAAAAAGGTTAAGGGTTAAATGCGGGGTACCCAATGGGGTGATTATAAAAAATTACCCTAAAAAGTATGATTTTAGGAAGGGCGAGGGAATTTTGGACCATCAGATTTTGTTGTCGGCTTTTCACCTTCAGGTTATTAGATTCCCAATCCAGCCCTTCTTCCTTTATGCCTTAGCCACCTTAGGCTTGGCCCCACTTCAGGTGGGACCTAACTTCTTCCGGGTCTTGGCCATGATCTTGATGATCAATCGGGATCTGGGACTTGACCTTGGTCTGGCGGAACTTCTGTTCTGTTACAAGATACAGGCCCAGAAGGAGTGCAGGGGCCGGTACAACCTTTTTCCCATTAGTGGGAGGAAAATCTGTGATGGTACGGAAAAATCCAATAAAGGGTGGAAAGAGAGGATGGTCTTTGTGAGCGGGAGTTGGAGACTCCCGAGCTCATCTAGATTCAAAGTCCCCAATGAGTTTAACCAACACCTTTTCCCCTCTTTCAAGCCATTCCATAGGGGGGTATGCGACTGTGATCAGTGCAATGATAAGTTAGGCCTCCATGTGCTTGAGTTTTTGGGAGCGCCCGATGAATATAAAACCTCAAATTATATCAGAACCCGTTTTGAATTGCTTAAATCAAAAATTTGGGGACAGCCTTTGAGGATGTGTACCAGTTTCTTGACAGGTTCTAATTTGCAGGCCCTATCCACAGAGATGCTGAGGATCCCGCAGGCGGTGTTGAAGAAGAAGACTAAGCGGGCAGTCGGGCCTCAAGCCTCAAATTCATCCCCCGGTGAGATCCAGACCGGGCAGGGATCACAAAGTGTTCCAACCTCTCCGGCTGGTCCCGTTCTCCCGCCCCCAGTAGAGAATAGCCCGGTAGTTCCATCTCCACCGATGGGAAATGTGCAAACCGGCCAGGTTCCTACTCAAGGATCAGAGGAGGTTGTTCAATCCTCAGTGGATGTTCCCATCCCTGAATTCCGATTGGTTGAAGGGGAAACGAGCCTGACGGGGGCGCGACATCCCCGATCGGAGGAGAATCCACCCGAACGGTCCGTCAGGGCCCGAACGGCTACACAGAAGTCTCCTATCGTTCTAGATGACAGTGGGGCCGCAACCGAAAAGGAGCTGCCCGTGCCCTGGGCGCCGAAGATTAGACTCCCGGGCGGTGACTTTCTGGTTGCAGGGCACGCAACTATTGACAACGACACTGCCCTTCGGGCTATGGGATCTCAGATCTGGACACCCATAGACCAAAAGAGATTGAGAACCATCGATCGGGAGGAGTTGGCACTGACAGGTCCAGAGATTGCTATGAAGGTAGTGCTTGAATCTACAGACTCCTCAACTGCTTTTAATATTTTATTTATTTCCTTATCAGGCTAACACTTGACCTTTTGGCAGATGCTCTACCTGACGCAAGCTTATAATGCGAAACTGGAGGAGGACTCCAACTTGCTCAAGAAGTCCAACGAGCTCCTGAGACTGAAAGAGGAATCTCGAATGAAGGTCGCCACCCAACTGTCCATATCCAACGAAAAGTTGGATGTCCAGTCCCGAAGGGCAATCGCTGCAGAGCAACAGCTTCGGGCGGCTCAAGACAAAATTAAGGAAATGGAAGCAGTTCGGCGGGCTCTCTTTGCTGAGACGGAGGCCATGAAGGCTGAGAATGGGAGCCTGAAAGCTAATATTGAGAACTTGACGGCTTCCAATTCGAAGCTCCTGGAGGAGAGGGCTGAGATTGAGAATCTCCTCGCTACGGAGAGGTCGGTGGTGGAGATGTGCCACCGGGGTGGGAACGAAATGTATAAGCGTTTCTGCGAAACCTCCCAATACCGGATCGGGTTTGGTTGGAGGTCATGCTTTAGTGACATGCAGAAACCCGTCGAAGAAAGGACTTTTGCCTCGATGGAAGAACTGGATGAGAGTTTGGGCATTTCCCCTCCGTACGACGATCCGGTTGGTGGTCCAGACGACGTTCGTTTTTGCGAGTTCCTGACCAAGCCTCTCCCAGGAATGAGCATAACCGCCCCTCCTGATCCTCCGGCTCCCGATGGGGCCATCGTTTCAGTGAACCCAGATGTATCAGGCACCGGCGTCGTCCTTTAGCATTTACTGTTTATGAAATGCATTGTAAGCCTTGGCCACAGGGGCCCATCTTTAATGAAACATAATTGGTTTTGTCCCGTCGACTTTTGACTTTTACAGTTATAACTATTATTGGTTTATTTTGTTTATTTTTGCAAAGTTTTACAGTTAATGCATCACTTAATTTGTTTTTGAAACAATGATCACTTCGGGATCCGTGTTGTGACTTCGGGCTCTTCAGGCCATGCGAAAGTCAATGCAACACTTAGTTTATTTTTGGAATAATGATCGCTTCAGGATCTGTGTTGTGACTTCGGGCTCTTCAGGCCATGCGAAAGTCAATGCAACACTTTGTTTATTTTTGGAACAATGATCTCTTCAGGATCTGTGTTGTGACTTCGAGCACTTCAGGCCATGCGAAAGTCAATGCAACACTTAGTTTATTTTTGGAACAATGATCTCTTCAGGATCTGTGTTGTGACTTCGGGCACTTCAGGCCATGCGAAAGTCAATGCAACACTTGGTTTATTTTTGGAACAATGATCTCTTCAGGATCTGTGTTGTGACTTCGGGCTCTTCAGGCCATGCGAAAGTCAATGCAACACTTGGTTTATTTTTGGAACAATGATCTCTTCAGGATCTGTGTTGTGACTTCGGGCTCTTCAGGCCATGCGAAAGTCAATGCAACACTTGGTTTATTTTTGGAACAATGATCTCTTCAGGATCTGTGTTGTGACTTCGGGCTCTTCAGGCCATGCGAAAGTCAATGCAACACTTGGTTTATTTTTGGAACAATGATCTCTTCAGGATCTGTGTTGTGACTTCGGGCTCTTCAGGCCATGCGAAAGTCAATGCAACACTTGGTTTATTTTTGGAACAATGATCACTTCAGGATCTGTGTTGTGACTTCGGGCTCTTCAGGCCATGCGAAAGTCAATGCAACACTTTGTTTATTTTTGGAACAATGATCTCTTCAGGATCTGTGTTGTGACTTCGGGCTCTTCAGGCCATGCGAAAGTCAATGCAACACTTGGTTTATTTTTGGAACAATGATCTCTTCAGGATCTGTGTTGTGACTTCGGGCTCTTCAGGCCATGCGAAAGTCATAGCAACACTTAGTTCAGGATCTGTCTTGTGACTTCGGGCACACCATCAGATTTTATGATTTACTTAATTGGCCATAATAATGATTTTTAATGACCAGTTGCTGTAGCCTTTTTACAAAAAGATCCAAGTAAAAACAGGACTTGGACCATCAAGGGTAGTACCTCTTGAGGCGAGAGGCGTTCTGGGAGTTTGGTTCCATTCCGCCATCAATATTCCTTCGGACTCGGTATGCTCCGCGACCGATGACTTCAGTGATGGTGTACGGGCCCTCCCAGGGCTCCCTAAGCTTGCCTACAAGCCCGATTTTGCGCCTAAGGACCATGTCCCCGATCTGGAACTCTCTTCTTTTGACTCTTTGATTGAAGTGGTTCCGGACTTGCTGTTGGTAAGCAGCCAGCCTGATCCCGGCAGCCTCCCTTCTTTCATCCAGAAGATCAAGATTCTGAGCCAAATACTAGTTACTTGGTCCTTCGACCCAGGCCTCACTCCGGAGAGTTGGAACTCGGACCTCAGTCGGAATAACAGCTTCAGCACCGTACGCCATGGCAAAAGGGGTCTCTCCCGTGGGTTGTCTGGGGGTCGTTCTGTATGACCAGAGAACTTCGGGCAGTTTCTCTAACCAGGCCCCTTTGGCTTCTTCAAGTTTTTTGGCCAGAGTGTTGAATATAGTTCGATTTGTCCTTTCCGCCTGCCCTTTCCCTTGCAGGTAGCCGACGGAAGACGTGTTCTGGTTGATACCATGTTCGGCAAAGAATGCTCTAACCTCCTTGTTGTCCAGGTTTGTTCCGTTATCCATCATGATCGTTCTTGGTAGCCCGAATCTGCATATAATGTTGGTCCATACGAACTTGATGACGTGACTCCCTTTGACGGTGGGATAGGCTTCTGCTTCAACCCATTTGGTGAAATAGTCGGTTGCCAGAAGGACGTACGCATTCGACCGGATTGCTTTCGGTAAGGGTCCCACTATATCCATTCCCCACCGGGCGAATGGGTGCGGTACTATAGTGGGATGCAGGAACTCAGCTGGACGATGGATTGCATCCCCGTGCATTTGACAGGGCTTGCACCTTCGGACGTATTCTTCGGCATCCCGAGAAAGGTAGGGCCAGAAATACCCTTGAGACAACACCTTATGGGCAAGGGACCTGCTGCCGGAGTGGTTTCCACAAGCCCCACTGTGAATCTCGTGCATCACTGCTCTAGATTCTGACGGTGTGATACATCTCAGGTAGGGACCAGAAAAGGATTTTCGGTAGAGTTGCCCGTTTATTATTGAGTACCGAGCCGAATTCCTCCTGACCTAGTGAGCTTCAGCTTTACTTTCAGGAAGAGTTCCATTACGTAAGTAATTTACCAGGGGATCCATCCAACTGGGCTCCCATGGGATGAGCATTACTCGTTCGGGCTCTTGAATGCTGGGCCTCTGAATAAAATCCAACAGTGCAACCCGGGTTAGATCATCTCCCGCTGAGGAAGCTTGATTAGCCAGGTGGTCAGCTTCAGAGTTTTCATTCCTGGGGATTTGGGTAAAGGTAACTTTGTGAAAACTTTATGTCTCCTTCAAAACTAGCGCTCGATACAACTTCATTGTCGGGTCCTTTGTTTCGTATTCCCCGTTGATCTGACGGACAATTAGTTGAGAATCACTGTGTACTGCTAATGACTGAATTTTGAGGCTTCGAGCTACCTTCAAACCGGATACGACGGCCTCGTACTCTGCCTCATTGTTTGTGGCTGGGAACTGCAATTGCACCGACATATGAAGGCGTGTCCCATCAGGTGTTAAAAATTCTAGGCCAATTCCTGATCCGGAAGAGCTGGCTGATCCATCCACAAAAATCTTCCATGTATCCAGTTCACTGTCCGGGTCTGGCTCCTCAGTCTCACTCTCGAGCAAAAAGTCCGCTACAGCCTGTCCTTTGATGGAGACCCTGGGTATGTATGTCGAATCATATATGCCCAACTCGATGGCCCACTTAGAGATTCGCCCTGAAAGGTCAGGCTTCGACATAATAACCCGTAGGGGTGTAGCTGTTGGGACAACGATCGGGTGGGCTTCAAAATAATGCCTTAGCCTTCTCTTGGCGTTCACCAGTGACAGAATCAGTTTTTCTTGCCTGCTGTATCTAGTTTCTGCCTCAGCCAAGGATTTGCTGGTGTAGAATATTGGCATTTGAAGGTTCCCGTCCTCTCTGATGAGGGCGGCGCTGGTTGAAGCGGAGGATACTGCTAAATAAAGGTATAAGACTTCATCGGGGGTTGGTGTAGATAAGACGGGGGGCATGGTCAAGTATTCTTTTAGCCCCGCCAGGGCCTCCGATTGTTCGTGACCCCAGATCTCTCCCTTCTTTACCTTTATTGCTTGAAAGAATGGTCGGCAGCGATCAGTGATTCGTGAGATGAATCTGCTAAGTGCTACCACTCTTCCCGTCAAGACTTGAACGTCTTTATGTGTTCGGGGCTCCTTCATTTCTAGCAGGGCTTTGACTTGTGTCGGGCTGGCTTGGATACCAGTCCGGTCCACGATGTGCCCCAGGAACTGCCCAGATGATACACAAAAAGAACACTTTGCTGGATTAAGCTTCATGCCATGGGACCTGAGGGTAGCGAACACTTGGCGCAGGTGAGTGATGTGGTCCTCCTTCTTTCTGCTCTTGACGATAGTATCATCAATGTAGGCTTCGATTACTGTGCCCATCATACCTTTAAAGATCTTGTTGACCAATCTCTGGAAAGTAGCACCTGCATTTTTCAGTCCGAAAGGCATAACTTTAAAGCAGTATGTACCTGTTTCAGTAATGAAGGAAGTCTTTTCCTCATCCTTAGGGTTCATTTTTATTTGGTTGTAACCTGAATAGGCATCCAGGAAAGTTAGACGGTCATAGCCCGAGGTAGCATCAACCATCTGGTCGATCTTTGGGAGTGGAAAACTATCCTTCGGGCATGCCTTGTTCAAGTCGGTGAAATCAACGCAAACTCTCCATTTGCCGTTCTTCTTTTGGACAACCACGACGTTGGCAAGCCATTCGGGATACCTGACTTCCCGGATGAAGCCGGCCTGGAGCAGTCTGGATACCTCATCTGCTATAATTTGGTTCCGATGTGCACCCATTCGCCTTTGCTTTTGACTGATTGGTTTGACGTTTGGGTCAACATGCAATGAGTGCTGTGAAACGTCGGGATCTATCCCCGGCATGTCTGTATGCTCCCATGCGAAGACGTCGGAGTTGTCCTGCAGCAATTGTGTTAGTTCTTCAAATTCAGAATCGGTGAGGGTTGTACCTGCAAAAGTAACTTTTTCCGGGCTGTTGGGCACAACACAGATCGGTTGTAGTGGTTCAACCACAATCGGGGTGCCCGGCTCCCCATTCTTTAATTGTTATTTGGAGCACGAACTTTGCTCCTTCGATCGAGGTACCCCTGGGGCCTGAACCTTCCGGATCTCCTTCAGAGTGACCGAATAACATTCCTTGGCGGCCACCTGGTCACCCTTGACATCAATGGTGCCTGTACCGTCAGGGCTTAAGCATCTCATGACCTGGTGAAGAGTTGAAGGCACACCTTGCATTCGGTGAATCCATCCCCTTCCCATAAGCAGATTGTAGGAGGGTTTGGCGTCCACCACAACGAACGTCTCGTTCAGGGTCCTATGGGCGACAGACACAGGTAACTGAACTTCACCGATCGGCTCGATCTGCCTGCCGTCAAAACCCGCGATGGGGCACCGGGATGTCATAATTTCAAAAGGGTTGATTTCGAGCTTTTCGAAAGCCCATTTGGTGATGATGTTGGCACTGCTCCCAGGATCGATCACGGCTCTTTTCACAAGGCAGTTGGCCACCATTAGGGTCACAACCAGAGGGTCTTCATGCGGGGTTTGGACGCCTCGAAGGTCCGACACCGAGAAAGTGATGTGAGTTTCTTCAGCCTTGTACCGTGCTTCACTAATTTCGTTGACTTTTCTCATTTTGTGGGCTTTCCGTAGATAGCTTCGGCGCGATCCTTCGGTTTCTTTGGGTGGGGGGCCGCCATGAATCATATTGATGATTTTAACCGGTTGTGCATCCGAGGGGTTTCGAGGGACGCCGGGGGCGCGTTGATCGGTTCTTGGCCTGTCTCGTTGTACGTAATCCCGGAGTACTCCGCGAAGTAGTAACGTCTCCACCTGTTGCCTTAGATTGCGGCATTCGTTCGTGATGTGCCCGAAATCACCATGGAAAGCGCAGTGTTTTGTCTTGTCTCTCTGGTCAAGTGGTTATCGCATGGTAGGGGGTTGCTGGAAAATTCCTTTGGCCTTGTTCTCCTGGTAAAGCTTTGCAAGGCTAACCTTCAGGGGTGTTATCCTTTCTTCTAACCTGGGTCGTTTGGATGGCTTTGGGATTGATAATCCCGCTGGGGCAGACGATCCCGGTGGAGTTGATCGCTTCCGATCGGTCAATCGATCCTTGGACTGAATTTCAAGGCCGACAAAGGCTGATCTCCTCTGCCTGATAGTTTATTCCTCTTCAATTCTCAAGTACCCCTGGGCCCTAGAGTTTAGTTCCCCAATGCCCGATGGAGGGCGCTTCACCAAGGATTGATGGAATTTTGTTCCAGGAATGAGGGCCATCCTGAATGCCTCGACCGCAGAGTGCTGGTCACAATTATCCACAGAAGAGGACTCGATGTTGAATCGGGATAGAAAGCTTTTCAGTGACTCTCCTTTCTCCTGGATCATGGTGAAGAGGCAGGATATGGTCTTCTTCTGTCTCTTGTTTCCATAATACTGGGCGATGAAGAGCCTGGTCAACTGTTGCCAGCTGCCAATGGATCGGGGTGGCTGCTTCCTAAACCATAATAGGGCGGCCTCAGCAAGGCTTGTGGAGAACACCTTACATAGCAGGGACTCGTTCTCGGCGTACATGGTCATTTTCTGATGAATTTGGTATATGTGCTCTTCCGGGTTGGTTCAGAGAATGGTCGATCGCCGCCACCGGAGGGTTAGGTGTAACTGCCAGTGAGGCAGCTGCTGGTGGAGCCAACCTCTCCCTGAGCTCTGCATTCTGTTTCTCCAAGGCCATGCTACGTTCCTCTGCAGCCGCCAAGCGTTGAAGAATTTGCTCCATGGTCTGGGAGTCCTCCGCACGATTGTCCTCAGTGGGCAGAATGCCTGCCTGTGAACGGGTGACTGGCATTCTCGTCCGGGGAGGTTTTTGGAAGTGGAGGGTCTTTTGCCTATCAAACAGACTTAGCTTTTCGAGATGGGAAGAAGGAGGCGATTTTACAGGTACCGAAGGGCATTTGAAAAATCAGGAACCTCCCCGCTTCCCACAGACGGCGCCAATGTGTAAACACATAAAAATGTTCAACACTTCTTCGAATCCCTTTTATTAATCTTTGGAATTTCTTTATATACATATCCTAAATGGACTTCATCCTATACATTTAATAAGTGTCCTTCATTACATACATCTTCTAAATGGGCTTTATTATTGGGTTCATAAATATCTTGCTGGCCCATAAACTTGATGGGCCTGATGACAGATGGGCTCAATTGGGCTGGACATTTTCACTATTACAACACATAACCACGAATCCATACATGTATATCTACACATGGTAAAAACAGATTTGTACGTATAGCTAGATATAAACATAGTCTCATGCATATATCAATATATCACCACAAATCTCTATGTATATACAAGATCTATACATATAATCATGGATCTGTACATATATGTATAACTAGAATATAAATCATCATATATATATATATATATGAATATAAACATACTCTAACAGATCTATACATATATACTTATATAAATCCACGAATCTCTACATATATACAAGATCTATATATATACTTATGGATCTATACATAAATAAACATGAATATGAACAAACTCTAACAAATCTATACATATATGCCTATATAAATCCACGAACCTCTCTATATATACAAGATCTATATATATACTTATGGATCTATACATATACATATAAACAGAATATATATCATCACATAAATAAACATGAATATGAACATACTTTAACAGATCTATACATATATGCCTATATAAATCCACGAATATCTACATATATACAAGATCTATATATATATTTACGGATCTATACATATATGTATAAACAGAATATATATCATCACATAAATAAACATGAATATGAACGTACTCTAACAGATCTATACATATATATATAAACAGAATATATAAATGTCATATATGAACATGATTTACACATACATATACATATATGAAAAATACTATCTAGCAAATTATAGATGCATAAGGTAAATGTTATGAAATTTTAGTACAAAGAGGAAGAGTAGAACATATGTCTTGCCTGATTTGGAGAGACTACACCACGGATCCAGATCCAAACCAAGTATTTACTCTCTCTATCTATATATATATATATATATATATATGTATACGTATATAGATGAGTGAATAAGAAAAGAGAAGTCTGAAAATTTTCCTTAGTCTTGAGATATAATAAGCTGAAAAATCCTTATGGTTATATAGGGGAAACTAGGTTATGGCGAATGACCATAATGCCCCTAGATCTGCCACAATAACCATCATGTCACTCGTCTTAAAGACTAATATACCTTTATCAGATCCCATAATAACAAACTTACCTAGTAGTCATAAAATGGCTAGAGTACCCTTACTCAATAATTTTAATACCCACCATACCATCCAAAATAAATAAATAAATAACATAATTATTTAAATATGGGGTATTACAGGGGTGGTCTCAATATCTGCATGCAGTGTTAAAACTGGAAAGTATCAAGAGGGATCATCTCGCTATGGATGATATCGAAGCAATACGGGCCTTGTATGCACCAAAATATTTGTATTATTTTCAATATTCGGCTTAAATTTTTGAATTATGTTTTTCAAACAGTATGATATTTCGGGCTCCAAGTTTATTAGCAAAATAATGTGCTTCTTATTCGCCATTAATTTACGTGTCAAATGGTAATTATGATATATTACTCTCGTATCCCTTGTTATTTGGATAATTACATCTAGACCTCTCAAGTTTGTAAATTGTAACAAATTAATACCCCTTAGTTGAACTTTCGACATGGTCAAACTCAGTCAACGCTCACGTCATCACTTTTTCAGAAGTAAAATGTCTAGAATACCCTTAATTAGATATTTTTGAATAAAAAATAATCATGGGTAGATGAGTCATTTCATAGTTTCGGTCACTTGAATTGAACTAGAGAGAGTGAAACTATAATTATCCAAACGACAGAAAATACATGTATAATATATTATATCTTCAGGGAGGGAGTCGAAGTGTAATTTATCCTCAAATTAAAAAAAGGAAATGTAATAAAATTAAGTAAAGGAGATCATTACTTATACAATGGGAATGAGAATTACGAACTTCACTCAGTTTTACAGGATCCCAGCCTACACAAGCAAATTAATTGATACAATTAAAAAATGGCATTTTCCTTAATTCTTTTTTGTCTGTATAAAAATGGTTTATACAAAAAATATATGGTGCCTCACAAGAGTAATATTTAAATGCAAAAGAGTGATACCTTATTCTGAAAAAATTATTATCAGAAAACTCCCTTATGGTTTTAAAATTGTTCAAAAAATTTCCTGTAGTTTCAAAAACACTCTTATGGTTTCACATTTGATCAACTTTTCCCATTCCCTTCAATTTAAGACAAAACCGCCCCTGAAAGCAGAGGGGGTTTACTGATTTATTTTAAAAAAAAAATTAAAAACAAAACACAATTCTAATTCTTAGTTTGAAATATTTTTTTATATTTTAGAATTAAATTATTTTATATTTTATCCTAATTGGTAGTTCAAAAATAATATATTTCGGTATTAGTTTTAATTTCGGCATAAATCATTTTTTTTTTCGTTTATAATAAAATATAAAAAACAAAATTTAAAGATGAAAAAAATAATATAATTAGTAGTTCGAAATATTTTTTAATCTTTTTTATTTATTTTACCCTAATTGGTAGTTTAGAAAAAATATTTTTTGGCATTAATTTTTAATTCCGGCGTAAATAAATAAAAAAATTCGTTTATAGTAAAATATATATAAAAAATAAAAAATGAAAAAAAAAATCTAATTGGTAGTTCCGAATACTGTTTTTATATTTTGGACTTAATTGTTTTATATTTTACCCTAATTAGTTGTTCGAAAAAAAATCGGCATTATTTTTTTATTTCAGCACAAATAAAAAAATATTTGTTTATCGTAAAATATATATAAAACAATTCGTATGATTGAAGGGAAAATGATTTTTTTTAATTTTAATTTTTATATTTTACTAGGGGCATTTTTGTTTTTGTTTTTAATTTTTTAAAAAAAAAAATTTAGTAAACTCCCTCTAATTTCAAGGACAATTTTATCTTAAATTAGAGGGAAGGGGGAAATTAATCAAATATGAAATCATAGGAGAGTTTTTCAAGCTATAAGAGATTTTTTGAATAATTTTAAAACCATGAGGGTTTCTGATAATAGCTCTTTTGAAAACTACGTGAATTGGGAGTCCACCAAATTGTAGATAATGTTATTAGAATATGCTAAAACTCCACAAGTCTATGTAATTTTCAAATAATGTAGTTCATCAAAATGTTGGATGTAGGTCCGGAAGAAAATTAAATATTTCTGCAAATGCCCTTATTAATTGAATATACTATTTTTGTGCATGTAAGTCTCACTACCAGAGGTATTACTTTGGTGCACAATGAAATATGACCACGAAATGTGATGCTTTGTAATTGAGTCATCAATTTATGTACCGGCAAAAATATAACATAATTTTACAAGTGAATATTGATATTGTCCGATAATATCGATCATTTTTAAAAGACAATTTTATAAGTGAATATTGATATCGTCTGATAATATGGATCATTTTCAAAAGTGTTATGAAATTAACTCACGTGATAATGTTATATGACCCTGGTGTGTATCATATACTGGTATGGTTTTCGTTACCGTAGAATAAGAAATTTCTAAGGTAGTGACAATTACATGTATATCGCACTTTTTCAACTCTCTCTCTCTATAAGACCCGTGAATCACGTGGCCGGCTTGGTATTCCAGAATCCAGTCAACAAAATATATATGAACCATTCTACCACACACACACACACACATATATATATATATATATATATATAATTTTTAATTTGTTTTATTAAAAAAAAAATTCTACCATAAAATTTGACCTTACTATTTCTTTCTTTTTTAATTTTTGTTTTCTTTCCGTTCCAAAAAAGAGCAACCCATTTTTCAATTTCAATTAAATACAAAGATAATAAAGCGCAAAATATCCTTTTTTTTTTTTTTTTGTGTCAAGAAACATACTCAAAATATTCTTTTGGGAAGAGATCATGGCTATGAACAAAATGTTTATTTAAAAGATATTTGATAAATATAATTTTTTTTTGTGAATTCAACATTAGTGATATACGATCATCCTTTCTTCTTTCCAAATCGGGATGTGTAGTCAAAATTGTAAGAATTTAGGTTTCGTTTGGCAGAACTTTTGTTATTGCTTTTACACAAGGAAAAGAGAAGTAGAAGCTAGCTACTTTGAAAAGTTGGTAACCCACCAGTTTTTTCATAACTCCCTTCCAATTAAAATTCGGAAATTCTTCTACATTTTTTGCTTAACTCCATCAAAAACATATATTTCTTCCACAAAATCAAAAATAACTTTTGAAAAGCAAATATAAACAGGACCTAAATCTTTCTAGCTATCAACCATTTTTTAAGTAAAATGTTGAGAAAATAAAAGAGGAGCAAACAAAGACTAATGCATTAACGATTTATATTTGGTCCACCAGGTGTTGGAAATTTCACATTCCATTCTTTATTTTTCCACAGAATAAATTGACACATTCTAAGTAAGAATTGGTCATTTTCATTTTCTCATCTAATTATTGTTATAGCACACAAAGACCAAAGTATAAGTAAGACACACCAGTCTACATTGACTCGCTAGTCGCTACGCAATGTCCTAAAATTAATTTAAGTTTTTCACTTTATGTAAGAGGAGGATTTTCCTACTCAAAAGGCTCAGAAACACAACGAATTTCTCTAACATAAATACAGGAAATAAATAAAAATTGTAAAAGAACTGTTCACGCAAGTAAAACCTATCCTCATAAAAGGTATTTCAAAAACTAGTAAACAAAGATTTTATATTTCATTTCATTTTATAAAATAATAATATGGAATTAAAAACACCATTTTAATTTGCCCGTCCTCACACGGTTCTTTCACAATCATACAAATATATTGACTCCCCAAGTCTCCTTATCTTTAAATTTTTGGTTTTTTTTAGAACATATGTAATGCTTTCCTACAATAACAATACACCAATGTGAACTCCACTTTCCATCAATTATTTTTGCATTAATTAAACCCAAGTCTCCCCCAAAATGACCGTATTGAGGACTTAAATTTTGTGACACCAAATAAAATCAAACTTTATATGGAATGAAATTAAAATCAATACATGCATGCACTTCCCTACCCTCCCTATAAATAACTTGTCCCCGAGACTCCAAAACACATCCAACTCAAACACAAAAACATTCTATTTCTACAACAAGCATACAATGGCCCATATTCACTCTCTCATTTTAGGAGCTTTTCTCCTCCTCCTCATCACAATGCCTATCACAGTTCAATCTAACAACCACACAAAACCTCACCATAGAGGCTTCAAGTTCCTCCACTACTTGGAGGGATGCCACAAGGGCCAGACAGTCGAAGGCCTCCACGAGCTCAAATGCTACCTCGAAAAAATAGGTTACTTGAGCTATGGTAGTAACCATGGTCCAAAGAGTGCTACTACTCTAACCCATGTCAACCATGCAAATGATGATGAATTCGATGACCTTTTAGAGTCGGCAGTCAAAACGTACCAATCATATTACCACTTGAACGTCACTGGAACCCTAGATTCAGAAACGGTGCAACAACTGAGCCTCCCGAGATGTGGCGTGCCCGATGTTATCAACACTGCAAACCCTAGCCAAAACTGAAAAATGAAGCAGCCCAAAGTTTTCAACATGGTGGCCAAGTACTCATTTTTCGAAGGAATGCCAAAGTGGTCAAAATCACATTTGACTTATTGTTTCAGATCAAGTGCCCACACGAGTGTGAACGCACAAGTACTGAAATCCGTGTGTGCCGGAGCTTTTAAGAGGTGGCAAGATGTGAGTAGGTTCACATTTGCTGAAGTTCCTCAAGGGTCCGTGAGTGACATTGAAATTGGATTCTGTAAGTTCCATATCTCCACAGCTGCCTCAAGCATGCACTCCAACAGTATACCCACATGTCTCTGCTGTATACCAAACACCATCATGCATGCAGAGGAAAATGCCAAAGCTGCCACCAACAACAGCCGTATAGAAACAAACCAACAATCACCTTCAGTCAAGCAAGGCTGCCGCCCACGCGTGAAGACTTCAAGCCACGCATGTTGAAGTGTTTGTCTTTGGTTATGTTTCTCTGCCTATATAAGGCATGTAGTAATGATGGTATAACATGAGCCACAACTGTAAGAGAAAAACAGAGAGTGTATGTTTGGTGAGAGAGAAAAGTCAGAGAGAATATAGTCTGTGAGGTTGAGAGAGAAAGTTTGTAAGAGGTAGAGTCGAGAGAACACTTGTATCTCCTCCCTCAATCCCGGTTGTGTTTTAAACCGGAAGATAGTGAAGCCTCTCAAAGTGGACGTACCCATATTTTTGGGGAACCACTATATATTTGGTGTCAATTGTGTGTGTGTGTTTGCATTTGATGCTTGGTTCGACCCAACAAAGTGGTATCAGAGCCATTAAAGCTCAACAGAGCCGAAACTTCAAGCTCTATTTCGCACCAGTCCAGTGATCAAATCACCACACCACACCTGTTTTCGGATGAACCATCACACTAGGAAGAATTTCCCGTCAACCGCCGCCGCACGTGCCGCCACGCGTCGCCTGAAGACCGGCGCGTCAGCATCCTCGGTGTCACGCGCCTCACGCGTCGTCTACCTCCAGCGCGCGTGAGGCCCACGCGCAGCACGCGCCTCCAAGCTCAGCCGCGCGTGAGGACCACGCGCAGCCACGTGCCACACGTCACTGCTGACGTCAGCAAAGGGGCCACATCACTGCTGACGTCACCCCCCTTGCCACGTGTCATCCCCTGACACTGCCACGTGTCATGCCACGTGTCATCCAACCATTCAGCTACGTCACATTGCCACGTGTCATCTTGACATCTTGCCACGTGTACTGCCACGTGTCACTCCCAGCTGCTGCCACGTCATCACCAACTTTGCAAAATTATAGTTTTGCCCCTCGACATTGTTTTGACTATTCCGGACTCATCGTAACTCGGAATTGAGCCCAGTCAGAGGCGATCTTAAGGTTTTCGACCGTTCCGGACGCAACGGTACACTCCGTTTTGCGTGATTCCACTCCGAATATATCAAACAAGCCAGGAGGGCTTAGAGATTCCGTTTCGATGGAAGATTCAGGATCCGGAACGATAATCAGATTGACCGCAGCCAACTATTCATTGTGGAAGTCAAAGATGGAGGATCTTTTGTATATTAAAGATCTGTGGAAGCCGATCAAAAGGACCGACGATGCACCTGATGGCAAACCGAAAGACATGACCGACGTAGACTAGACGGTACTCAACCGAAAATGTGCCGCCCAAATCAGACAATGGATCGACAAAAGCATTTACCAAAATTTTGCCAACGACAATGATGCTTATGCTCTTTGGCAAAAATTGGAGAAGATGTACGCCCGAAAGACATCTCAGAACAAGGTAAATCTTTTGAGCCGTATGGTGAATCTTAAATACAAAGACGGCAAAAGTGTGTCAGAACACATGAGGGAATTCCAGGGGCTGTTGGATCAATTCAACTCGATGAAAATGACTATAGAAGATGAGATGCAGGCAGTATTCCTATTACACTCCCTTCCGAAAAGTTGGGATACGCTAGTTGTCTCTGTAAGCAACTCAGCTCCAGATGGAATAATTAACATGGAAATGGCGAAAGACAAAATGTTGAACGAGGAAGCAAGAAGAAAGGAAGAAGGATATCATCTGGAGTCAGAAGCTCTTGTCACTGAAAGACGAGAAAGAAAAGAATGGCGCGGTAGAAGCAAAAGCAGAAACCATCGCAATCAGCCACAGCATCGTGGGCGATCAAAGTCCAATTTTAGAAGAGACAAAACTTGTCATCACTGTGGCAAGCCAGGCCATTTTATCAGAGAATGCAGGAAGCTTAAAGCCGAACAGTCTGGATAACAGACCAGAAATAGAGGTGAAGAAAGTACCTCAGAAGCAGCAGCAACAGCCGGAGAAGGGCTCGTCATCGTTCAAGATGATGAGTGTGTCAACTTCACATCCGAAGATTCTACCTGGGTTATTGACTCAGGTGCTTCCTGTCACATCACTTCGAGGAAGGATATGTTCACATCCTACACCAGTGGTGACTTCGGACTTATGAAGATGGGAAACCAAGGAGCATCCAAAATTACCGGCAGGGGCGATATTCTTTTGGAAAGCAGCAATGGATGCAAACTACTCTTCAAAGATGTGAGACATGTTCCAGATATTCGTCTCAACCTGATCTCCACCGGCAAGCTCGATGATGAAGGCTACAACAGTCATTTTGGTGATGGCAAGTGGAAGCTCACCAAATGCAATCTTTTGGTGGCCAGAGGAAAGAAGACCAACTCACTCTACACAACGCAAGCAAAATTGTGCAGAGTCGAGGTGAATACAATGGAAAAAGAAATCCCCACCGAGTTATGGCACAAAAGACTCGGTCATATGAGTGAGAAATGACTCAAGGTCCTTGCCAGAAAAGAACTCTTACCTGGAATGAAAGGTACTCCATTACACACCTGTGTCGACTGCATCATGGGGAAATAGCACAGAGTTGCATTCCGCAGTTCCCCTCCATCTAGAAGACCAAACATTTTAGATCTCGTACACACGGATGTTTGCACCATGCAAACCAGAACTCATGGAGGTGCCCTCTATTTTGTCACATTCATTGATGATCATTCCAGGAAATTATGGACCTTTGCCTTGAAAACTAAAGACCAGGTGCTGGAAGTGTTCAAGGAGTTTCATGTAAAGGTTGAAAGAAAAACTGGAAAAAGGCTGAAATGTGTACGTGTAGACAATGGTGGCGAGTATAGAGGACCATTCGAGGAGTATTGCAAACGCTTCGGCATCAGACTCAAAAAATCAGTGCCGAAAACTCCTCAACATAACGGCCTTGCAGAAAGAATGAACAGAACGATCTGCGAAAGAATAAGGTGCATGTTATCTAATGCCAAGTTGCCAACTCCGTTCTGGGGTGAAGCAATGAGAACAGCTGTTGACTTAATCAAACTATCTCCCTCAGTTCCATTAAACTGTGATGTTCCAGAGAAAGTATGGAGAGGGAAAGATGTTTCCTACAAACACTTGAAGGTGTTTGGCTGCAGAGCATTTGTCCACATCCCCAGAGATGAAAGATCCAAGCTTGACGGAAAGGCCAAACAGTGCATCTTCCTGGGATATGCCCATGAAGAGTTTGGTTACAGACTCTGGGATCCTATCAACAAGAAGGTCATCAGAAGCAGAGATGTGATATTTTTCGAAGATCAGACCATTGAAGATCTTGAAAAATAGAAGAAATCATATCCACCTGAAGAGTTACCAGCTAATCTAGACCAGGTTCCCTCACCGAGAGCAAAAAATGATGGGGGAGCTATTCAAGGAGATCCAGCTGATGATGGTGCAGAATCAGAACCAGTTACAGAAGAAAATCCGGTTGATCCTCAAACAAGGAGATCTTCCAGAGAGCGACAACCGAACCGCAAATATTCCTCCGCAGAGTACGTGATGCTTAGTGACGGGGGAGAACCAGAGAGCTATCAGGAAGCTGTTGAAGATGGTAAAAATACGGAGTGGATGAAAGCCATGCAGGAAGAGATGAAATCGCTGCATGAGAACCACACATATGACTTGGTTAAGTTACCGCAGGGAAGGAAAGCTCTCAGGAACAAATGGGTATTCAAACTGAAGTCTGAAGAAAACAATCCACAACCAAGGACAAGGCAAGACTGGTTGTGAAGGGATTCGGTCAGAAGAAGGGCATTGATTTTGAAAAAATATTTTCACCTGTAGTGAAAATGTCCTCCATCCAAGTTGTTCTTGGCTTGGCAGCCAGCTTGAACCTAGAGATCGAACAACTGGATGTAAAGACCGCATTTTTACATGGTGATCTGGATGAAGAAATCTACATGGAGCAACCTGAAGGATTCAGAACCAGAGGAAAAGAAAATCTTGTGTGCAGATTGAGGAAGAGTCTCTACGGGCTCAAACAAGCACCAAGACAGTGGTACAAAAAGTTCGATTCATTCATGGACCAGAATGGATACAACAGAACTACTGCAGATCATTGTGTATTTGTCAAGAAATTTCCTGACGGAGATTTTATCATCCTCTTGCTATATGTCGATGATATGTTGATCGTTGGCCATGACAGCAGCAAGATCAACAAATTGAAGAAGGAACTGAGCAAGTCATTTGCTATGAAGGAGTTGGGACCGGCAAAACAAATCTTGGGAATGCAGATTTCTCGAGACAGACTGAAACACAAGCTCTGGTTATCTCAAGAAAGGTATATCGGCAAAGTTCTTGAAAGGTTCAACATGAGCAAAGCAAAACCAGTCAGTGCTCCACTTGCAAGCCACTTCAAGTTGAATATGAAGCAGTGTCCTTCAAGTGAGACAGAAAAAACAGAAATGAAGAAAGTGCCTTATGCTTCAGCAGTTGGCAGTTTGATGTACGCCATGGTATGCACGAGGCCTGATATTGTTCATGCAGTTGGAGTTGTCAGTCGGTATCTGTTAAACCCTGGAAAGGACCATTGGGCAGTAGTAAAATGGATCCTCAGGTATCTTAGAGGAACTACCAATATTTGTTTATGCTTTGGTAGTGGTAAACCTTTATTGGAAGGTTGCACAGACGCAGACATGGCCGGAGACAGTGACTCCAAAAAATCCACATCGGGATACCTAATCACTTTTGCAGGGGGAGCAGTTTCATGGCAATCCCGATTACAAAAGTGTGTTGCCTTATCCACCACAGAAGCTGAATACATTGCAGTAACAGAAGGATGCAAAGAGATCCTGTGGATGAAGAAGTTTCTTCAAGAACTGGGACAAGAGCAGGAAAAGTATGTCATATACTGTGACAGTCAGAGTGTTATTCATCTTAGCAAAAATTCAACCTTCCACTCAAGGTCCAAGCACATCGACGTCAGGTATCACTGGATCCGTGACGTGCTCGAAGATAAACTTCTACAGCTAGAGAAGATTCACACAGATGATAATGGATCAGATATGATGACCAAGAGCCTGTCAAGAGAAAAGCTAGAAGTTTGCAAAGAAGAAGCTGGTTTAACACCAGCCCCAAATTGGCAGTGATGAGGAGATCAGGTGAAGATGTTCTCCTCTGATTGATATGGAAGGGGGAGAATTGTAAGTTCCATATCTCCATAGCCGCCTCAAGCATGCACTCCAACAGTATACCCACATGTCTCTGCTGTATACCAAACACCATCATGCATGCAGAGGAAAATGCCAAAGCTGCCACCAACAACAGCCGTATAGAAACAAACCAACAATCACCTTCAGTCAAGCAAGGCTGCCGCCCACGCGTGAAGACTTCAAGCCACGCATGTTGAAGTGTTTGTCTTTGGTTATGTTTCTCTGCCTATATAAGGCATGTAGTAATGATGGTATAACATGAGCCACAACTGTAAGAGAAAAACAGAGAGTGTATGTTTGGTGAGAGAGAAAAGTCAGAGAGAATATAGTCTGTGAGGTTGAGAGAGAAAGTTTGTAAGAGGTAGAGTCGAGAGAACACTTGTATCTCCTCCCTCAATCCCGGTTGTGTTTTAAACCGGAAGATAGTGAAGCCTCTCAAAGTGGACGTACCCATATTTTTGGGGAACCACTATATATTTGGTGTCAATTGTGTGTGTGTGTTTGCATTTGATTCTTGGTTCGACCCAACAGATTCCATGGTCATAATCACAACGATGGATATCCGTTCGATGGTAGGGGTCCCACATTGGCGCATGCTTTTGCGCCAACGCGAGGGAGGTTCCACTATGATGCGGATGAGAATTGGAGTACAAATCCGGTGGATATGAGTCAAGTTGACTTGGAATCGGTTGCTGGGCATGAGATAGGGCATCTACTAGGGTTAGGACACAGTGAAGATCAGAGTGCATATTTTTCGTATGGAACTGTCAAGAGGAATGTGGGAGCTGATGATATACAAGGATTGAACGTCTTGTACTCGAGTGCATGATTGAGTTTTGCGTTGGTTAGCTGAAAGGATATGTAATCCTATAAAGTGTGTGTGTGTGTGTTTTAATGTGTTGTTAGTAGAATGTTATACTGTGAGAGAGAAAATAAGTGGATACTGGTGATGAACTTGTATTCAACAAGAGTTGTACGCATTTGCGGCTTGCAAGCATGTAATAAATTAATCAAATATAGAAAATGAATATTTTCGAATGAAAAATTCTTTCGGAAATAATATTTTGATTACACTTACGATTCAAGCTTTTTACTAAAATTATGTAACAACCAAATTTATAACGGTCATAACACTTTGCTAGCATATGTGCTAGAGATAACTTTGATATACGTGTGTATATATATATATATATATATATATGTATGTATTTCTCTTTGAGTGAATGTCATTAGCCAGTTCTCGTTATATATTCAGGGAATAACTAGAGACCAACCTTTTTCACAAAGTAAATAATCACTCTTTTACTCACGCTTGCATTTTCACTTTTGGGACTTCTAACTTTCGAAGATGTGCACTAATGAACACTTTTCGTGCATCAAAACTCATGAAAACTACTTGACTATCAAGCATTTTGAGAAAATTATTTTTTTATATATGTATATAAATATACATATTAGACTGAAGCAGATGTGTTTAAAAGTTAGAGTTTTGTGAGCATAAGTTTTTAATTCAATTTTCAAAAGAAAAAGTTTTTAATTCAGTTATATATTTTGTCAGTTCTAGAGACATGTCGACTATATATATACAGTTGATCACATATGTGCAAATAATAGCTCAATTTAATACGTGTGGCTATGTATACGTACTGTCAATTTCATGGTCTATTATATCGTTGTACTATCAGTAATTGGTCTATTATATTTGTGTTGTACTATAGTAAAAATTTAGTGGCTCAAAAGTTTTAAATCTTTGTAATTTCCTGAAATCTCAATATTTAAAAATGTGTGCATATTTCATTTATTTGTCAGTCACCGGAGGTATAAAATCTCCAAAATACCATTATTATATATATTTTTTTTTAAAAAGAAAAAAAAATTAAATAGGAATTGTGAAATGACCATTAAAGCCAATCTTTTTCTTCATCGATCCATTCCCAAAACCCTAACCCTAATCCTAATTTTCTCTGTCTAAACACACCACATACACACACATCCACAAAACCCCCAATCTCCAATTCTCCTATGCTCTTCTCTAATACAACCAATAAAATTATCAATCAATTCTTCTTCTTCTCGATCATTATTCATATATATATATATATATATGCACAAAATATATATATGTATATACACATAGATTTATTGGATTTTTTGAGACCCAAATTTATCATTCTTTTTTAATTTTTACTAAAGATTATTGTATACACACACATATATATATGTATATATACGTATATACATACCCAAAAACACGAGTGTAGGTTTGGGGGTTTTAGAGAGAGAAGGTAGGGTTTGAAGCTAAAGAGAGAGGATTTGAGAAAGGACATTTTCACGGCCATATTTCTAAATTCTCATGAATTCATATACACAAAATTAAACTAATGAGTATTTATCTCACTCCCACTACAAGAAATAAGGATTTTAGTAACAGACATGTCCGCCATTATAAGGTGAAAATTTCTACATGAAAGAACCACAATCTTTTTTACCTATAAAAACAGTTTTGTCCACCACTATAGATTTTTTTTTTTTTTTTTAATTGATGAGCTTATTTAGCTAGTGAACTACAAAAACAGCTTTCAACATATATATAGATATTGCACCTAAAAAAAATTATTTAATATAAATCCAATTTATTACAATAAAAGAATGCTTCTTTACAACATTGTCTTTGGAAATTAATTAATTCAACACATTCAAAAGTACTAGTACAAAAACTAATAAGAAAATAATTGCACCGGTCCTCAAAACCTGCACACACAAAAAAAATAAAAAAAAAATAACAGAAAGAAATATATATATACATATTATCATAAAAATTGTTCCATAAAACAAAAAGAAAAGAACAATAAATAAGACTTCTGAAAATGAGCTGGAAAAAGTGTAGGGAACCACAACTTGAAATTCGGATATCGTCTATTCAAAATCTCCTTGCTCTCAAGTGGCCACAAGGAGGAGCTTAAGAGGCTACATTTGGCATGCCAAGAATGGGGCTTCTTTCAGGTAATACTGAAATTAATCTCACACAATTAAAAACGAAGAAGCATGTAATGTATACACATACAGACACACACATATGTACACATACAATTCACAATCAGCTTGGATCTAGAAACTCAATTAAAAGTAAACTTGGTCGAGTGTTATGTATTAATTATATACTTTTGAAATCCAAAATACTCTTCAGGTGGTAAATCATGGTGTGGCAAAAGAAGTGGTGGAAAATTTGAAGGATGCAACAGCGGAGTTTTTTAATCTCCTACTAGCAGTGAAAAACATTCATGCCATGGCCTCAAATGACATTCAAGGGTATGGGTATGCATATGTTGTATCTGAAGAGTAGAAACTGGACTGGTCAGATGCTCTAATACTCATCATGCACTAACCCTTCCAAATATCGGAGGACCTTATCCACATACCATTTGCAAAGTAAACACAATTTAATGCAGCCAATTCAAGAAGGATCAAATTTTAACCCTTCCAAACTGGACTATTTTGAAGGTATATAGATGAAGGTTCTACTAATTAACTACAGATCATACAGTTGTTTTGCTCCGACAGTGCATTGCTGACTCATCTTTGGACGAAGATGACCTATGCTGCTTGTTAATAGAGTATGTGAAACATTTTATACTATTGCTTGAAGATGATTCTCACTGCTTGTTTGGAAATAAATTGCCCACTAACCGATAGTTCCAAGTCTTCCTTGGCTCCCCCTCCTGCTATTTAAGGTTCATTACGTAATATGACACGAGATCGGGATGTGCTGGCCTGGACAGAGCCAATGTTAAGCGCTTGTGGCATTGCAAGTATGTTGATGTGTAATGTTTTATGGTTATGGTCGAACTGTAAGCAACGCTTTCGATCATGCTAGGGTACATAACTATGTTGCAGAAAACGTTAACAAAAATATCTCAAAGTAATCAATGTCTTCCCCATTTATATTTGGCATTGTAAAGAAACCAGCTTCGCGGTGACTTCCAACGTACAGGGCATTCTGACAAGGGCTTTGTTCTGGAATTGGGACTTTCGTTCCTTGGCTATTCATGGTTGTGTTGTGTAGTGCCTTGAACTGATCAGTGTCGCGTTTATAACTAAGCTTCGAGGTTCTATTAGATCACATGGTGGGTTGGCCTTATTGACAAAGGTCCGAGGCTTGACAATATCAAAATGGGATCAATCGATACTCAGATGGTTATGACAAACTTAAACTTTGTAGAGTTCAGGCATTGAACAGTCCATTTCCATTGGGTGGAAAAGTTGAAATAGTTTGTATAGGAGCAAGGATGGTGGTGATTGATGATATATTACTCGACATAAAACTTGATGCAACTATTTCCGGAATCCGAGCATGAGACCTTGGAGGGGATGACTAACAACCATTACTATGAGGGAAGCTTCCATTCAAGTACATACAACAATCTATTGAGCGCATACGTAAATAATGCTTAGACTTGACATAACCAACAATGAATTTGAAAAAATATACTTAACAGTTTTTTATAAGTTGCTCCTGAGATAAACTGTCTAACCGTTGTCTCAGGGCTCTGTTCTCCATTCCTAATATAAGATTGCGTTGATCAAGAAATTCAAGCTCAGCTGAAACTTCCGATCCTTCAGCCTATAAAGCCAGAAATAGGCAAGAAATGTGTTAACCCCTGTACCGTTAAGGCAATCATCAACAATCCCTAATGCGAAACGTTAGGATTAATGCTTCGAAATTCTGTTGCCTTGCCTGTAAAAGGTGCACATGCCTTTCCAATTCAGCTATGTACTGAAGTTTCCTGATTCGCGACCTTTGTGCAGATTGCCTGCATTTCATAATGTGTTACACTTTTTCAGTATGCATATAAATATTCCTGACATTTTGTGACTTTAACAAGGTTCATTCAAGTAAAATATGAAATGTTAGTAGAATCAAGGTCATGGATTGATAAAAGGACACTATCACAAGAAACATGAAGATTCTTCCATTTACAGTTCGCACATTTAACGCATGGGCACGATATCATTCCCTCGTTAGTCGCATTATTTGATGCAAACTCTATGAATCTTCCAACTCCTTCTCGATATTCAATGCTCGCTCTATTATATTCACCACACTAAAAATGTTAATGATAATTTTTAACAAATAATTATCAGTTATATTAAATGGGATAAAGATAATTTTGATATAGGCACCTTGGCTTTTTTAACCAACTCTTATCCATATTTTGTTTCGAACTTGTGCCTGTGAGAAGAAACCACGTGAGATTTAGACACATGTCCTACAATTGTTCTGTGTCCGTTTGAACCACATAGAATATAAAAAAATGGAATATTCTGAAGATATTTAAATACTTGAGTTGAATAACATATTCGTTCAGTCAACTATAAATCTACATGTTATCTAAGTAAGATTCTTGGTCTGTCCTATTATTACCTTCTAGGATTATAGAGCTTATAGCCTATATGACAGTTATTCCACCAACCCATATTAATCGGAAACTAATAAACAGAAACAACAACCACTAAATTCCTGGCAGTTCCATTGTGCCTGTCCAACTAACAACTTCAGGAACTGATGCAACCAAAATGAATGAACTGCAGTTTTGAATTATTAAAAAAACAATGGTAATTAATAAGGCTAAGGGTGGACTAGGTACAGACCTAACTTTAAACATTCTCTAGTACAAAGTGGCTGCTCTCAAGATTCAAACCTGTACTTCCACGTTTGACAGCCCGGGCACTTAATTCAAACCATTTCCTTCATGCATCCCACTGTCAAAATTTAAATATTTTAAATGGTGCTAGGTACTACATTGCTGCACAAGCTCCTTAATATCTCAACAGGTGGTAAATCCTTGCTTTGTTGGCTGAAGTCCAAAGAGATAAAAGTTGGACCATAGTTCCTTACATATTTTTACTTCATCAATCATTTCACATTTTGGTATGAGCAGCCACTAATTATATAACAAAATCACACCACACAACAAACAAGTCATCAAACAAAAGAAATATCAAGCTTAAAACAAACGCATTTGCACATATGACACACCAAATCACACGGACAATTTCAAAATGAAACAATTGAACCACTACAAACAACTGACCCTTTTTGTGTAAGTTTTGGATAAATCGTTTATTGGCCCAAAAATCTTGTTTTAAAATGTTATTAAACATTATTGGTTTTCAATAATGACTTCTTATCCCTGTCGAACATTTACTCAGCAAAACCCTTTTCATAACTTCACTGTCAGCATGAATTCTTTTTGCAAGGACTATATGAACATGTCAAACAATAACTATAGAAAAAAAAATTGGGAGCTGTTTGGGACTGTAAAATTAGCTGCATTACAAATGATAACAGTTCCTACAAAAAAAAAAATTGCACACTTGATGCTTTCCAAAAATCGAAAACAAACACATTCTATTGACTTATAAACCTGAACCATACTAGTGTTGATTAACCTGATTTTGAGATTTCCTATACAGTTCCTTAACAATCCAGATCAATTTTTTAAGTTAAAAGCCCCAAAGAATCTGAAATTCAATGAACAATCAAAAGTACGAGCCATTGAATTCCCAATACTATGAAAACCCATATTGCTTACTGAAACAATTCTACAATCATAGAAGATCCATGCTAAACCAGTACATAAAAACCTAACAACTACGTCCTATGCATCCATGGGCATAAGTACCACATTCACTTATTCACCCATCACAAATAAATAAATAAACCAATAACATTACTAAACTGAAAAGAAGAAAAGAGCTACTAATTCCCTGTATCAGAAAAATCAATTTAGTTCATAAAATACACAAAACTTATTCAGATATATGATAAAAGGTTACAAAATAGGGTGGTGCAACATTACCAATCTAAGAAGAAGATCTACCTTTAAGTGATTGAATTTATATCCAAACTTAATTTACTACAATGCATCATTCGCCAAACATGGAAAAAAATTGTCACCACCTCAAGCCAGCCTAGCTCTGCAGTTGATTTAGTAATTGAAATCCGCACCTCTTGTGAATCAAAGTAATCAATTACACAAAACGAAAAACACAAATCGAAAAACAATGAGCCAATAAAAGTTATTCTAATTCACCAAACAATAATTAAAATAAACCGATAAATTACTAAAATAATCCAAAAAAAAACTTTGACATCGCCGAATTGAGAAAATTGATTACCACAAACACATAAAATCATACATATAAAATTGGGGCCACGAGAGTACTGACCTAGGGTTTTGCTTCCAGCGAAGAGCTTGTTATGGCTGAAACAATCGGAACAAAAACTGAATCTGACGGAAAAAGGAGAGACCTCAAATTACAGATCTAGAAGCTAACAGTCCATTAAACATATATTTACATATATATATATGTACGTATATAGACAACATTATAACAACAAATCATTGATTGTAGAAGAACAAATAAAAACCCTAGAAAATTACCTGTATCAGCCAAAATTATTGACTACAATCCATTTGAGGAAGACACCGAGGGTCAATAGAGAGAAAGGATATCTGAGGGAAAGAGATACACAAGTTTTCTAGAGAGAGAAAAAAAATTATAGAGAGAGAAAATGTCTGGAGTGTTCTAGCTTAGAGAGTGTGGTGTTAATTTTCTCCTCAATATAAGTTAACAATATATAATTCGGTTAATTTCAAAAAAACTTCCATATATTATTCAATTTAATCAACTAATCTCCATTATATTCACTTTGTCCTCTATACTATTCAATTTCATCATTATACCCCCTTACCTCATATTTTGAGTCAAAATATATAAACTACTCTTATACTATTAAGGGGGTTTAGTGAAATTAATCATTTAAAAAAATTATTTTTCAAAAATTAATTATATTTTTCACAAAAATTATAAATTCAAAAATATATATATATATTTTTCGCAAAAAAATTATTTTTCGGAGAGATTATATTATTTTCCAAAATATGAATTATTTCGGAAAAAATAATATATATTTTTTGCAAAAATATTATTTTTCGGAAAAAAATCATATTTTGGAACATAATAGTATATATTTTTCGCAAAAAAAAATTATTTTTCGGAAAAGATCATATTTTGGAACATAATATATATTTTTCGAAAAAAAGTATTTTTTTTAAAAAAAATCATATTTTTAAATCATATTATATATTTTTCGATAAAAATTATTTTTCGGAAAAAAAATCATAGTTTGGAACATAATATATATTTTTCATAAAAAAATTATTTTTTCAGAAAAAATCATATTTTGGAACATAATATATATTTTTCTCAAAAAAATTATTTTTCGGAAAAAATTCATATTTTGGAATATAATATATACTTTTTCGCAAAAAAAAAAATCATATTTTGGAACATAATATATATTTTTCATAAAAAAAAATATTTTTCGTAAAAAATCATATTTTCCGAAATATATATATATATTTTTTGAAATTTATAGTTTTTACGAAAAATATAAATTATTTTTAAAAAATAATTTTTTTAAGGGTTGATTTCACTAAATCCCCTTATACTATTAATGGAGGGTAGTTTAGATATTTTGACTCAAAATGTGAGGAGGAGAGGGTATAGTGATAAAATTGGATAGTATAGGGAGGAAAATAAACACGGTAAGGATTAATTGATTAAATTGAATAACATAGGAGATTTCTTGAAGTAAACCTTATATAATAATACTATTAGATATATAAGTATATATTTATTATAAAATAAATAAATAAGGATATAGTGAGAGACAAAAATTGGGTCTATCACTAATTCTTGTCATTATAGATAATTTTTAAAAAAATATTAAAAAGTAGGAGTACAGTGAAACAAATTGGGTATGTCACTATTGTGTTGTCATTATAGACTTACTTTTTGGTAGTGTCCATAATGAAAAATTATTGGTTGTAGCGGTTATACCAAGTCATTAAGATGACATGGTATCACCATTCAATAAAATCAAATCTTTTTGCCATGTGTCATATGAGTTGTCAATTCAACAATATAATATATAAGAAAAAATACAAAAAAAATGCAATTCAGGTTTCTCTCTCTAGTTCTATTTAATAGTGTCTGTATGCATGTATATATACATATATATATATATATAGTATGTATATATAATTACAAAGACTAACACAAAGCAATAAGGATCGATATAAATTTCACACGATTTAACTAGTTGGGTTTTAAGGGTAAGCATGTTTTTTTTTCTTTTTCTTTTTTCGTTTAATTAGAATAATAAATTAACATTCTCACTTCTTCTCTTTCAATCTTTCACATGTATCTTAATTTCATCCTAAAATTCCACCTTTCTTTTCTTTCTCCAAATAAGAGAAAAAAAATCTGATTGTCGTTATTAAGTTAATATATAAATTTGTAATCCTCCTTATTATTCTTTATTTTATATTTATTTTTTATTAATTTCTCTGGAGAATAAATTATATAAAATATTGCAACATATATATATATATATAGAGATATAAAGTCTATATATATATATATATAAAGAAATTTGTGCATTGAGAGGGATAGTTAGATTGAAAGAGAAAATATTATATATATATATATATATATATGAGTATACTATATATTATGTATTGCATATCTTTGCTACCACGAAGAATGATTGATTTTCTTTTTCTTTTTTCCCTATTTATTTTATCCTTTCATATATATCATAATGTTAAGTTGGGTAACTGAGATGACACATGTGCAAAAAAAATTGATTTGATTGGATGGTGATACCATGACTTGGTATCACGGTTGTAACCAATAATTTCTCGTCCATAACAAAGTTATATCCCTACTACTTTAAAATGAGTTTTCCTTTCGTGATCATGTTTTATGATTATGATACAGGTTATTTTGAGTAGAAATGTTAAATATTATAAAAATAAATTCATGATTATATCATGAATGATGTAGAGACATCTATGAACATACACATGTCCATTATAAAAATTAAAATTAAACAATAAGAAGGAAAGTGAAAAAGAATGAATCTTGTTTTGGTAAGTAAATATTGAACTGATTTTAAAATTGATATTCAAAAAATAAAGTGGAAACTAATTAATATCAAATTTATCATTTTATTGCTTCATGATATTATTATGAATCAATTTTTATGATGTGTAGCATTGCGGTAACAATTTAATGAACTCGGTCAATATATATTAATGTGATACGCGAGCAAGTATTAGAATCGGAGGAGTATTTTTATGGAAATGTATCAACATCTTTCGAGGATGTTATAAATCAAAGATTACGTAACAAGTCAGATGATACCATGAACCATATTCATGATTATCAATTAAATGATTTAGACTTGGCCAGTACCTACTGGTCGTTCGCTTAGCAAAGCTTGGACTAGGAATTACATTGTGCCCCTAATATGCATGGTATGAATATTTATCTTGCATCTATATACCAAATAATAAGGTCTATATTGTCCCTCTAGACAAGGTCGTCAATCACCCTGGGGTCTCTGGTAAGGTGTGTAAAATGGTCTTTCTTTGAATAGAATCATAAGAAACTTCTAAGGCAGTGCTTTTTCTATCAATGTGAATCACATTACATTATTTGAATGTTTCTGTATCTTCTCTAAACCCACAAAACACGCCAATGCGACCCCTCCTTGCATGGTTCCACATTCATTCTCCAAAATAATTCTCTACTCACTTTTAATTAGTCGGAGTGATCAAACAGTCAAATTTTAAATTATTTTAAACTTTTGAGTACACATAACATACCTTAAAATCACTATCGCGGATATAGTCCGACTCTTACTCAATTCGTGTGAGGTCATCTTGCACGGGTCCCATGAATTAGTCGAGATGCGCATAAGCTGATTCGAACATCACGGTTATCAAAAACAAAAACAAAAACATACCTTAGTACATGTGTTTTTTTTTCTAGTTTAAACAATATTGTACAAAGGCAAAAAAGTTAGATTAATCACTCCACAAAAAAAAAAAGATGTCTATAATTTTAAGATTTAGTGACAATCTAAAATTGTTTGGTACTTTAATACAAAACAGTTCATTGCTAAAGGTTGTAGCGGCCATGTCTTTTTTCCTTTGATTATTAATCTCACAAGTCACCACACATACAGATTGACTCCGAAGTCTTCCTCTCTTTTAATTAATTATATTAATTGTTTTTTAAGCATGTCTATTTGCATGAGACTAAATGTGAACTAACCACCTCCAATTATGTGTTTGCATTAATCACACCCAAGTCTACCCCAAATGACCGTCTTAAGGACTCCTATTTTGTGTCATCCAATTGAAATAAAATTAATTTCCAATTGGAAAAACATGCACTTACCATCTCTATAAATTAGTTGTATTTGGGACTCCAATTAATACATACCCTCCATCAACACAAAGCCTTCTTTGCTATAACAAACTCAGAAATGGCCTCTAACATTTCTCTTCTTTTAGGGGCTTTCCTCCTCCTCCTCCTTGTGACAATTCCGATCACCGTTGAGTCAAAAAATCACGCGAAACCTCACGAACAAGGCTTCAACTTCCTCAAACACTTGGAAGGATGCCACAAAGGCCAGACAGTCAAGGGCCTTCACGAGCTCAAACGCTATCTCGAAAAATTTGGTTACTTGGATTATGATACTAATCATGATTCAAACACCACCGCAAGCAATCTCAACCATGCAAACGACGATGAATTCAATAACCTTTTAGAGTTTGCAGTGAAAATGTACCAGTCATATTATCACTTGAAGGTCACCGAAACCCTAGACTCAAAAACCATTCATAAAATGATACTACCAAGATGTGGCGTGCCCAACATTTTCAATGCCAAACACTCTAAAACATCCCAAAGTTTTTGTAAGTTCCATACTACATGCCAACCACAGCCGCCGCATGCACACAACCACCATCTACTATGCATGAGAAGCCAAAGGAATCCAAATCACGCATAGCTTCAAGGTCAAGAATGGCGGCCACGCTTGGAGTCTTGGCACCTTATGATCACGCGTGGAATCTCAGCCATATGTAAAGGTCAAGATATGCATGCCATGCATGCGCAAGTAGAAGTTTGTTTTGTTTCTCTACATTCGGCTATATATATATGGCATATTGTATGAAGTGTGATATACAAGGTAGAGAGCAAGAGAGAGAGAGAAAAACCACATAGAGTGTTCTGTGAAGTTGCAAGAGAGTGTTAGAGGTAGAGTTGAGTGAGAGCATTTGTATCATCCTCCCTCCATTATCGGTTTTCTTCAACCGAAACATAGTGAAATCTCTCAAAGTGGACGTAGGTACCTATTGGACCGAACCACTATAAACCTTGGTGTCTATTATGTGTGTGTGTGTGTGTTTGAGTTTCGTGTTGCTTTGGGCCTAACAGTTTTCGACATGGTGGCTAACTACGAATTCATAGGGCCAAAGTGGCCACCAACGAAATTACGTCTCACTTACAGCTTCCCATCAAATGCCCATGTGAGCAAGAGCTGAGGTCAGTGTGCGCGAGAGCTTTTAAGAGATGACAAAACATGAACGTGATACCACTGGAGACATTGTTATTGGTTTCCATCGCCGGTAATCATGGCGATGGCATTCATAACGCATTTGATGGGTGTGGACGCACACTTGCTCATGCTTTTCCGCCAACGAGAGGGTTGTTTCATTATGATGCGGATGAGAATTGGGGTAGTAATCCGAACCGAACCCGAACCAAGTAGACTTGGAATCTGTGGCAGTGCATGAGATAGGGCATGTGCTAGGGCTCGCACATAGTGGAGATCAGACTGCTATTATGTATGCATATTTTTCATTTGGTAGGATCCATAGGGATTTGTAGCCTGATGATATCCATGGAATACGCACTTTGTACTCTTCTTGAGTACATGGTAGAACCTATATATATATATATATATGAGAAATATAAGCCTATATAGCTATGGTGTTTTCTACTATTATATATATGTTTTCATCATATGAGGAAAAGAAAATAAGTGAATGTCGGTGATAAACTGTATTCAACAAGAGTTGTACTCACGGCTTTAGCTTATTGGAATAAATGATTTTATATGATACTGTACTTGTTTTTTTTTTTTTTTTTTTTTTTTTGAGAAGTAAGAAATTTATAAGGAGCAAAGGCAAGAAACCAATATAAATCTACAAAGGGCATACCCTAGGGAGGATCAAACAAGAAATAAAAAATGGTGTATCCCCATAGCCACCAAATAGAAAGTAACATTAATCCTATATGAACATAGATATGACTATAAACGTGTCTAAGGATCAGATAGAACAAAGAGAGAAGAAAAAGCATGGGACAACAAGAGCTTTTAGGAAACCTTAAAAAAAACCAGTAGCTGCAAATAAAATAATTGGGCTTCCTCCAGCAAATAAGGACCTCCTAGTATAAATGGATGCAAAACCACATTGGAGCATCAACACTTACACAAACAATGACCTCCCTGCATATAGGCAACAAACCAGGGCCATTACAAAGGCTAACAATCATGAGAAAATAGATGAAGGAAGAGACCATGACTCTTGGATGCTGATATTCCTCCCAGATTGCTTGATGCCTTTAGCATAGGAAATGACAAATCTCACATTACTGCATATTCTTTTCTCAAGCTCGTTAAAACTTTTAAACTCCCCGGCGAACACTCTCCTATTCCTCTCCATCCAGATTTCATGGACTGAGGCTGCAAGAATCAGTTTGTAAATGGTAGCAGAGAGAGATTTGTGGAGAAGATTGGAAGAAGCCCATTAGATAAGATCATTCCATTCCTTCTGAGGCCACTGTACACCACCCTTAGAGCTGATATTCTTCCAAAGTCTGAGAGTGAAGTTGCACTGGAAGAACAAGTGATCTTTATCCTCAAGCCTTGAGTGACAAAAATCACACTCACCTCTAGTAAGAAGACCAATCCTCATAAGAAAGTCTTTGGTTCTAATTTTATTTAGATTGACCATCCAGAGAATAAATCCATGCTTAGGGATTGAAGAAGGAAACCAAATCAACTTATTCCAGGCAATTTCTAATTGCTTGAATCTGAAGAAATTCCAAGTTGATTTAATAGTAAAAGGGCCATTGGAGGGTGATCATATAACTCTGTCTGGAATAGAAGGATTGAGAGGAAGGTCATAAGGGAATTACTTTTTAAAAGCCCTCCAAACTCTATTAAAAGAACTTCGGATACTCCAATTGTTACCATTAATAATGTTACTAACAGTGGCCGAATGACCCAGACCAGAAGCTAAAATAAGCCTAGGGAGAACTTCATAATTCATAGGGCCAGAAGGCAACCAATTATCATGCCAAATGGAAGTACCTCTGCCATTGCCTATGACATGCTTGAAAGGGTCCCTAAAGAGAGATCTGAGCTTCAGAAGTTTACTCCAAGTCCAAGAGCAATCAGGGAGAGCTATTAAAGTCTAGAAGTTCCTATCTTTCATGAGGTAAGTTTTAACCCAAAGGGCCTAAATGGAAGTGGAATGAGGGATCTGAATAATCTTCCAGATATGCTTACCCATGCCAGCCAAATTCCACTCAACAACATCGATAACTCCCAGACCACCTTCATTTTTAGGGCAACACACATCCCTCCAAGCAAAATTATTGCCACCATTTGCAAGCTTAGTACCACTCTAGAGGAATTTTATGAGCAAAAAGTTGATAACTTTCAGAACAACCTTAGGAATGATAAAGAGAGAAGACCAGTACACTTGAGTGGAGAAGATAACAAATTTGATAAGTTGTAACCTTCCTGCAAAGGAAAGGAAATTGGAGGACCAGCTCTGCACTTTGTTAGTAATTTTAGAAATCAAAATGTTGCAATCTTGAGCTTTGAGTCTAGAAGAGAGCAGATGAACTCCCAAATACTTCACAGGGAGAAAGCCAGGTTGGAAATTGAGGATCTGATAGACAAGATTTAGATTATCTTCATAAATACCAGAAGCAAAAACCATACTCTTGGAAGTATTGGCAGCAAGCCCAGAAATATCACAAAACCTATCTAGTCCACTTTTAAGGTGACTAACAGATGAAGGATTCCCAGCAGAGAATAAGAGAAGGTCATTAACAAAAAGAAGACTAGACAGCCCCAATTCTTTGCATCTCCAGTGGTGATCAAAATCAGTAGCATTGGTTTCAAAGCTTAAAATATCAGTGAGAACCTCCATGCCAATGACAAAAAGGTACGGGAAAAGAGGATCACCTTGCCTTAGCCCTCTAGTGCTTGGGAAGTAGCCATTGAGAATGCTATTCAAATTAACATAAAATTTAGGAGTTGTAATGCATGTCATGATCCATTGTATCATGAGAGAAGGAAAGCGAAAAACTTTAAGGGTTTCCTTCATGAAATCCCAATCAACAGTATCAAAAGCCTTAGAAAGATCCACTTTTAGAGCAACTTGAGGGGTAAAACTATCTCTGTAATAATTTCTTAAGAGCTCTTGGGCTAATAAGATGTTGTCAGAGATGTCTATGCCCCTAATAAAAGCACTTTGATTGGAGCTTATGCAAGAATTAAGGTGGGGCTTAATTCTGTTAGCAAGAAGCTTAGAAATACATTTGTAAATAGTTGTGCAAACAGAAATGGGTCTGTAATTAGAAGGCTTAGAAGGGTTAACAACTTTAGGGACAAGAGTTATAATGGTGGAGTTTACCTTAGAAAGGAGCCTCCCACTGTGGAAGAAAGAACTAATAGCAATAATGATGTCTTCACCTATTGTTGCCCAATATTGCTTGAAGAAGAAGGCATTGAAGCCATCAACGCCAGGGGATTTGTCATCTTTGAGAGAGAAAAAGGTGTTTTTGATTTCATTATTGGTAATAGGAGATGACATAACAAGGACCTGCTCAGAAGTGATGGGAGTTTTGACAAGTTGGCTCTAGTTAGGAACAACTCCTCTATGTCCAGAAATGAGAATATTCTTGAAATAGTCCACAAAAACACCTGAAATTTGTTGTTGATCATCAAACCTAGATCCATTATCAGTGGTAATAGAAAGAATTCTATTGATTTTTCTTCTATGAGCGACCATCTTGTGAAAAAAAGTTTTGTTTTTGTCCCCTAAGTAAAGCCACTGAATATGAGATTGTTGGTTAGAGGAGGATTCTTCAGCATTGGAGAGATGTATGAGACGACTGAGGCAATTCCTTTCTTCATTTCTCAACTCATTATTCTGAGGGTCGGTGTCAAGCTGAGATTGCAAATGGTGGAGAGAGGTTCTGCAATTTTTAACCCGGGAGGAGAGGTCAGAATAATGAGTGGCGTTTAACTTCTTGAGCTCATACTTCAAGAGCTTAAGCTTCTGCATAACCCTGAACATAAGGGAACCATAAATATCATAACTCCAGACTCTATTAACAATGCTATGAAAATCAGTGTGACGGACAAGATGATAGTCGATCCGTGCTACATATATATATATATATTGCATGTTTAATTTAGTGCTTTTATTTTGACTAATTCAGGAAAATCGTGCAAAACAACTCCATACCTGGATCCATAAGTACTTTATTTGTTTATTTACATTTTTTTATTATTATCAGTATTATTATTAATTTATAGTCTTTCATTTAGAACATATATTTTCCCCGAATTCATTGTAAGGAAAAAAAATATCTGGACATAATGGAGGAGGATGAAGGAGCATGTCTTCTCTTTAAAGACTATCCCAATCTAATATATTGTGATAAGGTGCTAATTGAGTTGGATGTGCGTGGTTAATTTTGTCGACTTATAAAAAAATTTAATTATAAAAAATAAAAATTTGATAATCAAAAGTCACTTATTAGCAATTAAATTTTAATATTGATCACCGTCCAAAAAGTTAGATAAACCAAGACAAGTCACATTATCAGGGTCACCGCTAGAGGTGGCAAACGGGCGGGTTAGAGAGGGTTTGGGTCAGATCGTTAACGGGCGGGTCATAAACGGGTCACTGACCCGTTCTTGACCCGTTATGCCGGGTCATTAATGAGTCGGGTCATAAACCGGCCGGGTCAACCCGACCCACATTAATATTTTTACAAGCATTTTTTTTTGATGAATAAATATGTTATATATATATATATATATATACAAATACCAAAAAGCTAAATCTTTGAAAAAAATAAACCATCAGATTTTGATTTGATTTTTCAAAATTATGAAAAAATTCAATAAGTCCATCCCTCATTGGTAGAAATTGTTTTTTAAAAGTTTGTAAATATTTATATATATACATATGTATTTATATATACACACACCAAAGCACTAAATCGGAAAAAAAAAAAAAACAGAAACAGTCTGCAAGGCCAAGCTTGCTTTTTATGGTACCACAAGGAGACACCAAAAATAGGATATCTAAAACATTAGAATTAGCTTAATCACTAAATATATATATATATATATATATTATTCATATATATACGTAACACTTATCCTAAGATATATATATGTACAGAGAGATATAGAGAAAGAGGCAAAACCTCTAGAGAGAGAGAGAGTGAGGAGAAAGAGGAAACCCCATTCATCAAAATTGGTAGAGGCCAGAGAAAGAGAGAGGGGCTGGAATGGTTAATTTAGGATTTTTAAAATAAGGAGGGATGGGTATACACATGTATCCTCACCCAACCCATTAACAACCCGCAAAATTGATGAGTGTTAATTATTCAATCTGTTAGGGACTCCTTAAACTACTCATACAATAATTCAAAATTTGAGAGCCGGTATGGATGGATTGGTGAGTTTGGATAAATTTTGTCACCTCTAATCACTGTTTGTATGCATTAATATGGAAAATCTTTTCTAAATAAAATTCGGAGCATTTCAATTTGCAGTCTTCATTGCCAACTTCTGTCCTTGTCCTAACATTTCTTTTTATTTGATCTTAAATTTCACAAGCATAAGATTGACCCCAAAGTGATAAAATCAATGTCTAATATTCTCCATAATTCTTTCTCTATGAATGAGTGGCATCTTAATTCTCTTATTCATGTTTGGTATTTTACACACGCTCAAGATCACTTGTTAGAGTTTGCTAGCCTTATTAATAAAGTCACAAACACCTGCAAATCAGAAATCACATAAACACACACAAAACACAATTGAGACAAAGAGATATACATCAACAACTCACACGTGTATCACTCACCCTCACCGGTATCTCTTCTTCTCTCTATCTTTTTGTACTCAATACAATAGGGTTGACCCCTATTTATAGGAAAGGTTAATTGGTGAACAAGAGCATTGATTTCCCAAATCAATTAAAATTATGAGTCTTCAAGTCAATATCACACTCAAATAAGAATTGTTTGGTAGCTAAATTATCTTTCCCCACAAAAAAATTATTTTTTGGAATCTCCTTGCGGTAAGAATCTATCCATATTAATTTAATTTCTTAATCTATGTCTTCTCATCCTTAGTGATTCTATCTATAATTAACTTTATTTTATATAATTTCTTTATATGTTGTTGTCTCACCCTGGGTGATTCTTTTAGAAAGCCTATTTTTTTTTTTGAAAAGCCAATCCAAACAGAATTTAAGACTTTTTATCAACCATTTTAAGTAAAATGTTGAGAAAATAAAAGAAGAGCAAACAAAGACTAATTCATTAGTATTTTTATTTTGTAATTGTATCAACAACTTTTGAAAACATTACCAACGATACCAATTAGAGTATACAGGGATGGACTTGTATGGGCCCCAGTGGGGGTGGTGAAAGTTTTTTATTTATACTATTTATTCTTAAATATATAATAATTATGCTTATGTCCCTATTAAATTTTTTCAAAAATTTCCTGAACCCCATTGAACTTAAAATAATACGATTACACCCCCACTCGCTTGAATTTTTGGATTCGTGCCTGGGAGTATATATGATCAACGTATCGGAATAGTATTTTTATCATAATGGTATCGGCATTTTTGACCACGTTATAAACCAAAAATTATGATACGACCAACCATGTTCGTGATTATCAGTTAAATGATTTAGACTTCGTAATTCTTTGACTCGGCCAGTACCTATCGGTCGTTCTCTTAGCAAAGCTTGGAGTAGGAATTACATATGCATTGTGCCCCTAATGGTGTGAATATTTATCTTGCCTCTATTGACCAAATAATAAGGTCTATTTTGTCCCTTTAGACACGGTCGTCAATCTCCCTGGGGTCTTTGGTCAGGTGTGTAAAATGGTCTTTCTTTGAATATAATCATAAGAAACTTCCAAGGCAGTGCATTTCTATCAATGTGAATTAAGTACGTACATTATTTGAACATTTCTGTATCTTCTCTAAACCCACAAAACACGCCTATGCGACCCCTCCTTGCATGTTTCCACATTCATTCACCAAAATATTAATCCTCCACAATAATTCTCTACTCAGCCTTAAATTAGGCGGAGTGATCAAACACTCAAATTTTAAATTATATTATAGTCTTCGAACTTTTGAGTACACATATATAACATACCTTAATATACATGTATTTTTTTTTTCTTGTTTAAACAATATTGTACGCAGGCAAAAAAGTTAGATTAATCACGCCACAGAAAAAAGATGTCTATAATTTTCAGATTTAGGGACAATCTAAAATTGTTTGGTACTTTAAAAAAAAAAAAAAAAATTGTTTGGTACTTTAATACAAAACAGTTCGCTGCTAAAGGTTCTAGCGGTAGTTGGGTTCACCATTAATAAAACTCTTTTATTTTTTAAAGTAATTGTATAGCCGAGGGCGGTCCTCATTGCCAACTTCAGTTCTCCTTTTAATTAATTTTTTTCTTTTTCTTTTTAAGCATGAGACTATATGTGAACTAGCCACCTCCAATTATGTGTTTGCATTAATCATACCTAAGTCTACCCCCAAATGACCGTCTTAAGGACTCCTATTTTGTGTCATACAATTGAAATAAAATTAATTTCCAATTGGAAAAACATGCACTTACCATCTCTATAAATTGGTTGTCTTTGGGACTCCAATACATATCCCTACATCAACACAAACTCTACTTTGCTATAACAAACTTAGAAATGGCCTCTAACATTTCTCTTCTTTTAGGAGCTGTCCTCCTCCTCCTCCTCCTTGTGACAATTCCGATCACCGTTGAGTCAAAAAATCACACGAAACCTCGCGAACGAGGCTTCAACTTCCTCAAACACTTGGAGGGATGCCACAAAGGCCAGACAGTCAAAGGCCTTCACGAGCTCAAACGCTATCTTGAAAAGTTTGGTTACTTGCATTATGATACTAATCTTGATTCAAACACCACCGCAAGCAATCTCAACCATGCAAACGACGATGAATTCGACAACCTTTTAGAGTCTGCAGTGAAAACATACCAGTCAAATTATCACTTGAAGGTCACCGGAACCCTAGACTCCGAAACCATTCATAAAATGATACTACCAAGGTGTGGCGTGCCCGACAATTTCAATGCCAAACACTCGAAACATCCCAAAGTTTTCGACATGGTGGCTAACTACGAATTCATAGGGACAAAGTGGCCACCAACGAAATTACGTCTCACTTACAGCTTCCGATCAACTGCCCCAATGAGCGTGAGCACGCAAGAGCTGAGGTCAGTGTGCGCGGGAGCTTTTAAGAGATGGCAAGAGGTGAGCGTATTCACGTTCGCGGAGGCTCCACAAGGGACCACCGGAGACATTGATATCGGTTTCCATCGCGGTAATCATGGTGATGGCATTCAGAACGCATTTGACGGGCGTGGACGCACATTTGCTCATGCTTCTGGGCCAAAGATAGGGTCGTTGTTTCATTATGATGCGGATGAGGTTTGGAGTAGTAATCCGAACCGGAACCAAATAGACTTGGAATCTGTGGCAGTGCACGAGATAGGGCATGTTCTTGGACTTGACCACAGTAGAGATCAGACTGCTATTATGTATGCATATTTTTCATATGGAAGAATCCATAGGGATCTGCAACCTGATGATATCCAAGGAATACGCGCCTTGTACTCTTCTTGAGTACATGGTAGAGCCTATATATATATATATATATATGAGATATATAAGCCTAGTTAGGGTGTTTTCTACTATTATGTTTTGACCATATGAGGAAAAGAAAATAAGTGAATGCTGGCCATAAACCATGTATTCAACAAGAGTTGTACTCACGATGTTAGCTTAATTATTGGAATAAATGATTTTCTATAATACCTTTCTTCAGTAAAGGATTAACTTCGTACATGATATATATATATATATATATATACATGATATATATATATATAATGCATGTTTAATTTAGTGCTTTCATTCGGACTAATTCATAGAATTGGTGCAAAGGGACTTCATACATGGATGGGAAGATTTGTACTACGATCACAGGGCCGGTTCAATCATTAGGTAATTTAGACAACCCCTAAGGAGTAAGGCCCCAGCCTAGATATATGAAGGACCCAAAATTTTAGGAGTGTTTTATATATATATATATATATATATATATATATATATATATATATATATATAGATATACATAATTATTTTTTTCTAATATATTATAATTGATTCCTTTTTGTTTAAATTCTCCGCCGATACCAAAATTAGTTTTTAAAAGGATTCTATCCTTGATTAAATATTATTTTTTTATTTTTAATTATATTATACTTTCTTTGCTTTTTTAAATTTCTCTCTCCTATCTCATAGTATTTCATGGCAAAATTTCTCTATCAATCTAAGTCATTGAAGATTGTTTTCAATATTATATTATACTCTTCTTCTATATTACGATCAATATGGAAAAGAATCTTCAATCTCTTTTGTATGCAACTTTGTAAGGCATGGGTAAAAAATAATTAACTATTCATTAAGTCATTTTAAATCTTAAAGTTATGGTATTTAAAATCATAATTAGCACCTTCACAAATTAGAATAACATGGATACAAAAGATTACACACCCATAATTTTTTTTTTTCCAGTTTAATTCTATTGAAATTAAATACATATGTATAAGTGAACAAAATTAAAATTATTTTATTTTTCCCTTGATATATATATATGGGGCTTGAGTGGTTAATATTTATTAGCAAACTATTACTAATTTGTTAGTATGTTTAGAAAAAAATTATTTTTCAATACACTTATTTTGAGAGTTAAAATATAAATACGTAAAGGAGGTCTCTTACCTAAGAACCAACCTTAATTTCATTTACTAATTTTTTTCCAAAAGAAGTACTTTATTTGTTTCTTTACCTATTATTATTATTTTGTAGTCTTTCACTTATAACATAATATTTTTTTCCCGAATTCATTCGAAGAAAAACAATATCAGGACATAATGGCGGAGGATGAAGGAAACAGTCTTCTCTTTAAAGACTAAAACAATCTAATTTTATTGTAGTAATGTGTTAATTGTCTTGGATGTGTGTGGATAATTTTGTATATTTATGAAAAAAATTATTAAAAAGAATGAAACTTTGGTAATCAATGGTTGCTTCGCTTGTTGGCAAATAAATTTTAATATGTCACCGTCCGAAAAGTTAGATTAAACAATATAGACGAGTCACATTATCAGGTTACATGCTACTAGTTTGTATGCATTCATATGCAAAATGCTTTCTAAATAAAATTAGAATCTTCAATTTGCAGTCGTCGGTTAGATAATGACTCATTTCCTCGAAGGATCGAGAAGAGAATTGGTGGAGATAAAGGTTGATGCAAGTTGTTGATTAAAGAACCAACGAATACTCGGTAAATTGCGAACTCTCGCGCACTTGTGTAAAGTGGTGAAAAAGTGGCAGAGGGTTTCGCGCACTTGCGCATGTTTACGAAGACTTACATACCCACCGAGTACTCGGTGACCCAGATACGAAATTTTTGTGGAAGACTTTATTTGACTCTAATTCTGATTGGGATGTGATTCCTATTGACTTGTCCATCAAGTTTACATCTCCTATATATATACATGGGTTATTCCTATTGTATGTGTGGTGGTTGTGTGTGTGATACAAACAGAAGATCGTGGTGTGATCAAGCACAAAAAGTGAGTTTTGTGAGATACAATGATAGAGAGAGAGGAAGAGATGCAGAGTGATATTTCTTGGTGTGAGTGAAACATCGGTGAGGGTGAGCGATACATGCGTGAGTATATAGTGTGTGTGTGTGCGTATTTATGATCCGGGGATCATCCCCTTGTAATCCTCTCATTGATTATTGTGAAACGGTGTTCTCAGTGGACGTAGGCTCGTTTTGGCCGAACCACTATTATCTCTGTGTCGTTTGTGTTTGGTGTGTGTTTGGTGTGTGTTTTGTGTATTTTCTTATTCGCAATTGTTTGTGGCTTGACTATTAGGGTTAGCAGACCCTAATTTTCATTCTTGGGCGAGTATAAAAAACTAACACAATCCTCATTGCCAACTTAGACCAATTAGACTTGGAGTCTGTTGCATTCAACCCGTAAAAAGTATTTACAAGAGTTTTTGCTCCTTATAAATACACCAATTAGACTTGGAGTCTGTTGCATTCAACCCGTAAAAAGTATTTACAAGAGTTTTTGCTCCTTATAAATACTAACTTTTCTTGTAGTGATGGAAGGGTCCGTATAGATCTGCAACCTGATAATATCCTTATCCTCATTATCGTCGGTTAGATAATGACTCATTTCCTCGAAGCATCGAGAAGAGAATTTGTCACGCCCCGTTATTCCTGAGACTCCAAGCTGGAGAATCAGCGAATCCCGGGGTATGACGTCATCGAAAACGACAACCAAAATCAACAATGACTTCGAAATACATGGAATGTGAATGAAAATGAAGTATTCCATGTCACCTGAGTGATATAAACTCAGTAAAAAAATTCTAACGAAAATCCGGCAAAATTCCATTTATAAATGGAACATCCGGACAACCCAAAAGCAACACAACAAGCAAACCTGCCCAATATAACTGAAATAGAAACCATGGCACGTAGCCCAACATTCCAGAAACCTAATAGGGCCGAGGTAATGGAAAAGAACACCAATACCTCTCCAAACCCCTCTAAAATCAATAGAGCCCCAAATGCTCAAATGAAATTATAAAGAAAATCAAATGGCGATGCCAAAAAGGTATAAAGGCACCCTAAAAACAACAAACACCCACTGAGCCACCAAACTCAAATAAGAATACAGAGAATCATACGGTAGTGCCGAAATGATACAAAGACACCCCGAAAATAATAAATACACGGAATAGAAATACAATACAAGGGAATCTGCCAACAACCTGGCTCCCAACAGGATAAAAAAATATACAAACGTAACTACGGAAGGAGTAACAAAACTACCGTCACAAATCACCCGTGTCGTCGCTGCCGAGCATAAGCCTTGCTGCATCCACCTACAAACCTGCAACCTGTTGTGGGGGTGAGCACAACCTCGGGGGCTCACCATAATATCAAAACATCACACTCATAGTCGTTTAGAAAATGTTAATCATCCTGTGTGCATGCATCTATCCTAGGTCAGTCAATTGTCTCATATGATACCCCGTCAATAACCTCATCACTAATCTCGAGTAACTACGAAACTCATACGAACTACATAACAACGAAAATATAAACACCACATATATCTACGTACATATATATATATACATATAACGTCCTGAACGTAACTAAACATGTCGTCTAGGCCTATAGACAAACAATCTAAACTTCGCTCTCATCTAGAGATACAACAAGACTAGCTATCCACTATACCGTGCACCAAACACGCTACTCCAGGTTCCTAGGAGGTAAATAGGTCACTCCTTAGGACTACCGAAAGGGAATAATCCTTCATCTACGTATAATAACCAGTGAACCATCCCGTTCACTTGAAGAAACATAAGAAGGGAAGGTACTATCTCCACATCGGATTCGGTAACCCACCGAACTATCTCTAACTCACACTGCCTATCGAGGCACTAAAAGGGTACAGATCAACAAGGTCACCTCTAACTCATACCGCCTATCGAGGCGCAAGAAAGGGTTACTGGAGTCATTTAGTCCCAAACAGATGCCATGGCCCTCGGGTTTTTAAAGAAAAATGTTAAACCCCGAAGGATTCAACCGATTTTTAAGAAAAAGTTAGGGCCCAGTCAAATCATATTTGGTTTCAATGCCTCCTAACCCAACCAAACATTAGGAATCGCACTATGTGTGCTTAACTTAATCTCACTTCTCAATATCACCTCAAAGTCACATTCAAACTTATTTCGAAACAGGTTCTAAGACCTTCAACTTAATACAGGAGCTTATAAACAAATCCTCAAAAGTTACCAAACCAACACCGGAATTCAAGTGTTCCTCGGAACAACTAGGAGGAATCTGAAACAATCCAACTCTAAAAACATCTCCAGATCTCAAAACTAACCTCGAGTCTCAAGAACGGGACAAACCATGTCCAGAGTTCACTAACTTTACCAGAACATGTAGGAAAGGAGATTTCCAAGACACACGGCTAAAAACCATTTACTACTCGAAACACTTTTAAAGTGGAAGGGTGAGCGACAAGCTCAACATACACAAGCTAAGAGAAACAAGGTCAGACTACGAGTCTTACCCGACCTTTAACCTGAACAACTCTCCCCACTACCGAAGTGGTCTAATAATCATCCAGTGATAACATTAATCACCAATCACAAAGGCCTATGTAGCCAAAGGCACAACCACAACCAAGTCTCAATATACGTCTAGCCAACTAAACTCAACTCCAACTCAAGAGGAAAACAATTAATTATCAAAACCTTTTCATATATATATATATCCACGTAACCACCTGGAACACATGCCAACCGTGGCTCCACTAATCCAGGTTTTTATTATCGTCAAACTTTCTTTCTTTCTTTACAATTTTAAATCTTTAAATAATCATTATAATTTAACCACAGTTAAAATATTAATTACAACCACCGCGCCTTAGCGCCAAAGAGAATAATACATATATTTAATTTCAACTCGAACATCACATACTCAATATCGAAAATCAATAATAACAGGCAAGCACATATCCAATCAATGTCCAATATGGATGTAAATGCCATGACAATGCAACTTCAATGCAGCCCTAGCCACTAATATCCAGGAATCCCAAACCGTTCACTGCTGGGGCAATAAACCCACAACAAGAAGGGTGGGCGTCACCAAAGAAAGTGCAGGGACCACAAGCCCGCCCGGGAACCGGCAAGTGAGGCCCAAGTCCTCACCCCCTAGAGTTGAGAGTTACTAGCTCCCTGGATGCTAGACCACCCCCTGGCCAGTTGTTGCGACATTCCAAACGATCCAGACATGCACGTGACATAAATGAGACATGCAACATGCACCGAAACAACATATATAACATGGTGTTGTATGAGTGTCAAATGCCTCCATATGAATCAAATATGCTCAATAGCACGGCATCAAAGCCAATCAATCTCATATCAATCATACTTCACAATTTAAATCACACAGTAAATAAGTTTCATTCATTACAAAATACTCGGGTTCTCAATTACTCCATATTTATGGATTTTTATACGCCAGCATGCTTTTAATTTAATTCCCAATAATTATTTTCAAATTAAATCGCCTCAAAAACAATTTAATTCACAATACAACTTCAGTACATTTTACGAGAAAAATAAATTATAAAGGGAACTGAAACTGTGTCTAAGTTCTACGTAAATCCCCTAGCTTATATTTTCAATCTCGATAAACTATAAATAACAGGGGATAATTTAATCGTCAGCTCTACATCCCTCATTATCAAATCGACCCCGCTCCCACTGTATTTTAATATCAGTTACATATAATTCGGGAGCTAATTACAGGTTTAAATTTTACACAAAATTATACAAAATCCTACTTTAAGTCCAGGGGTACTAAACCACCTAATTTAATCCAAATTTAGTCAGTGTTGTCACGGCCGCACCTAGGCGCTAGGCGAGGCGAGGCGACACCTTGGCGCCTTGCCTACAACTAGGCGAGGCGACCTCGCAAAGGCGTCGCCTAGGCTCTCGCCTGGGAGCGCCTGGGGGCACCTAGGCCCCAGCGCCTAGGCCCTTATATTTGATATTTTTGTACTTCTACATTTTAATTTATTGGCTTTTAACTTTCTTAGCAATGTTTTATTAGTTTAAATGTCTTATATTTGTTATTTTTATTAAAAGTGATTTATTAATTTAATTGTGAAAATAATTTATTATTGAGCGCCTCACTTCACTTAGGCGAGCGCCTCGCCTGGCGCCTGGCGCCTAGGCGATAGGAGGCCCCTAGCGCCTAGGGTCGCCTCACGCCTTTAACAACTATGAATTTAGTAGGATTTAATTTCTTAAAAATTCTCAGGGAATTAATTTATTTAATTTCCCAGGGAATTTCTATTCCCGACCTCATTTATTAGACTATGAGTATTTTCATGAATTTTTATAAAATTCTTAAATTTCATTTATCGCTTAGGAATTTAATTTCATGCATTTATTATCCATAATCATACAACGGGGCTACTTAGCATTTTCTACGCACTATTAGTGAGTGCTAGATAAATATATATATAAAATTCCCATCTAATTTAAACGCTTACAGACAGTCCCGCCGTGGACAGTACCGGCCGTGAATAGTTCTTGCCGTCCAAAGTCGTCCGATAATTATTTTTAATATGTCGAAACGACCGCCTTACCGCCCTATTCAATATAATTAAAATTCGTTAGCAATCGATAATTTAATCGGAACAAATCTACAAAAACCGAAACCGAAAATCTGAAATTCCCGGCAAACCGCTCAACGGTTTTGCACCAATTTCGGATATATCGTACACGGTACCGAGGCCGAGCTATCCTCAAAGTTTCGTGCCGAACAAAGCCTGACTCGGCACTGAGTCGACCCGACTCAGTCCGTGTGAACACAATTTTGTTCGTCACTGCCATACACGGCCACGAACACCACCACGTCCGGCGACCCACGCTGCCGCGAACCACCAGTCCACCTCCATGGTCGCCATCGTCCCCATCTCAAGCGAGCTTCTCTCTCTCTCGGGCCAAACCCTAGGCCGAACATGAATCGGCTCGTCCCTACACACGGCCGAAACCCTCTTGTGCGACCACACCACCAGGCCCCGACCGTCCTGCTCACCACTCCAGCTCAAGCCGCCATCATCGGCGAAGCTAGCCACCGCCTCACCGTCGTCAATCCCAACCGACGACCCTGGCCACTGCCACCGCGCCTACAACTCCCACCAAGCCACGCATCTGTCGTGGCTCCATCACTCTCATCTGGAGCTTTTCCCTCTCTCTCTCTCTCCCTCTCCCTCTCTCCCTCGATCGATCCATGGTGAAGACAGGAGAGGAATGGGTCTGTGCGTGAGGGAGTCTGAGAATGGTTGAGAAGCTACTAGAAATGGGTTTCTATTAATACATATATTTATATATTACAAATACCCTCATATATATATTTTTTTAATTAATAATATATATATATAATAAATCCCCAAATAATATAACACTTGCCCGAAAAATAAGCGAAACGCCCAAATAAATAATATAATTGAAATAAATAATCTAGGGTATGAAACCCATATACATATATAATCATAATTAAATTCGAATAAATAAAATAAGTCTCGTAAAATATACCGGGGACACTCAAATAATTCCACGTGAGTCCATAAAATTCACCGGACTCTGAATAAATAATATAGACCCAAATAAAAACTCCGGGGCACGAAAATCATCCACCAATTAAATCACCGAAAACCCCACGGTACTCCGAATAACTAATAAAGTCTGAAATAAATAATTCTGCTATATAGTCGGATATAAACTAAAATAAATCCCGAATAAAGTCTGAACTCACCGAGACTCCTAAAATCACTGGTCGTAGCCCAAACAAAGTACTAAACTCGATCGTTGAAACTAAACCGCGTAGCCCCTAACAATAAAGCCCACGAACCAAACGGATCCTTAATAATTCTTATTTAAATCGTAACGCCGAATAAATAAAGTAAACTAAAATAAATGGTCCGGGTTGTGAAACCCAACCACCGGAACATCGGGTATGTACAAGATCCATCGATTGATTACAAATAACTAGGGCACAAAAAGAATCTGAAATAACCCTAATTTATATATTAAATTGTTTTGGTATTTATGATGTGGGTATATATGCAATTTAGAAATTTTAATGTGTAATTTGTAATTTAGAAATTTTGATGTGTAAATTAGTAATTGTGATATGTGTAATTATATGTAAATATATATATATGAATCGGATAAGTGTAAATTATAAATTAATGATATTTATTTAATATAAAAGAAAAGGAGAAAATGAGAATGATTAATGTTAAAGTGAGTTAGGTGTTGACTTGATGTGTAAAGATGAAGAAATTGGGTAAAGGTGGAGACAAAGTCTTATAGGTGAGGGCCCAATGTTTTAAAAAATATATATATTTTTTTAAATTTATTAAAATGAGGTCTTGTATTCATAATGAAGGTATTTTCATTATGAGTACATGTTTTATGTTTTGAGAGAAAAATGACATATGTGTTCTTGGAGAGAATTGGAGAGAATATAGAGAGTTCTTGGAGAGGAGGTGATGATCTTGGATGAATTTCGGGCTTGAAGATAGAAATCAAAACCGGATAATTTAAGACAAGTTACAACTCTATTCTACCCTTTTGGATTTATAAATTCAAGACCTTTGTGAAATAATATGTATAAATAGATATATATTATTTATACATAGTTAATTTTCTATAAAAAAATAATTATATAAGTGTTATCATGTATATAAATGCATATATATATGGATAGATGAATGTTTAATGATTATTATCATATATTTCATATTATCTTTAAATTGTATTTTAATTATAAAATATATCTATAATCATGGAATTTATCATCAAATACTAGTTAAGAAGCTTAATTAACATTTAATATTATTTAAATAGGCTTCTTGAATTTTCTAGGAATTTTAAGAATTATTGTGGTAATTTTCAAAAATTATATAAATCTGGGAATCTAGTGTGGTTGATTGTATGTTGTTATGGTACACTTGATTGTTTTAACCATAGGATGTTATTAACTTTCAATCCAAGCCTTTGATTTAAATATATATATATGCTAGAATCTAGTGTAAGCGGATTTAGGTTACTATGATGTATTCATTTTTGTAACCATATGATTAGATGGAATCTTTAATCCTTACCATTGAAGTAAACTATAGTTATTGGGCATAATCTAGTGTAAGTGTGCACACACTAAGCATAACTTTGACCAATTAAAATCATCCAAATATATGAGAAATGATCTGGTGTAAATGTGCACACCGTAGGCATGTGAAATTCACTGAAATTATATTCAAACCCTTGAATATTACTATAACTACGGATATACCTCGGACTTTACTGAAATTATAGTTTGACCCTTAATTATATTATGATTTGACCCCTTATGTTTATACTAATGATAGTATGACCCCTATAAGTTACGGACATTACAGATTAGTCCCCATAACATTTCTGAAGTTACAATAGGATCCCCGTACTGCACTGTAATTACAGTTTGACCTCAAATCTTTCTTAAAAAGATATTTGGGATCCCTATACTTTAAATAAGTAATATTGTGATTTCGGATCTCATTATTAACCTATCATAAAATATGTTAAGGTTACAATGGTGTTAAATATGTTCATTAGAATGGTTTATCAATGATTATACTATGGAAGTTGGTATTTGTTATTTATTGAATATAATGGTTCATTATGTTGTTATAAATCATTATGTATGATTTCGTACATATATGTAACATGTGATATATAGTGATGTGTATGATATTCACCTTTATTATGCTAAGAAGCATATTTGTGTGCGGTGATGTATGAGATTAAATAAATAATGTAAGGGAATTGATAAATTCGTAAATCATAATATTTAATTAAATAAATATGGATAGAGGATGTTTAAGGAATCAGTTGGAGGCTGACTGTTAACGCAGTCTCATGAGTACCACGGGACATGGTTGAGTTGTCACGACATGGGTGAATTGTCGGGTATGTGATTAAAGTAAGATGTGGATAAGTTGTCTATTGGCATAAGAAAATGATTATGAATATTAATAGGTTCCTTTATATGATATTGGTGAGGCATGGTATGCATGGGTTATTTATCCTAAAAGGGATAATTATATATTTTTATTTGATTATGAAAATATATTAATGCACAAATTTCATTGGTTATTTATTTTTAAAATGTATAATTATATATCTTTTAATTGAGTATGAGAATATATTATAAAATATATTTATGCATGGATTGCATGGATTATTTATTTTAAAAGGTATAATAATATATCTTCTATTTGATTAGGGGGAAAATATTATAAATTATGTTTATGCATGGGAGGCATGAGATATTTCTTTTAAAATATATAATTATATATCTTTTATTTGATTATGTGAGATACATATCATAAAATATGTGTATGCATAGGTTGCATTGGTTATTTTAAAAATAAATAAATATATATATAGTTATATATCTTTTATATGATTATGAAAATAAAATAAATGTTCTAAATGTTTTATGGAAAGTGAAAGACAAATCTTATTACATAGGGTCTATATATCCATGTTGTTTCGTTCAGAGATGTTGGCTTTATCGGTCCTCTGTTGGGTTGTAGTAGTAGTGGACTTGCTCGTGGGTTTAACCCACCTTGTTGTTATCATTTCAGGTCTCGGATAGTTCAGCCACCGGGTTAAGGTTTTGAGTCATAACATTTTGTTCGTGATCATCTACTCCATTCCTACTTTCGGTTTACAGTGTATATTGGTTGTACAACTGTTGTAAATTAGGCAAAGTTATTAAAAATGTAAAATTTTATTTAGGGGTCCTTTGTTAACAGGATTCCCAGGTTGTATCTTAAAGTCTTTTATAAGATTTGACGTTAGTGTTGCTTATGTTATAAATTTTTTTATTTAGAAAATTTCTTATTGTATTATGTATTTTTTTATATCAATTGCATGGTATTTCCCGATCTTCGTGTGTGAGTCTGGCCAACTTATGTGTGGAAATTGGGAGTATCACAGAATCCAAAATAATAATCAAATACAGCTACATCAACACGTAGAAGCACTTAGAAACACGAAGAAATAATCACACCGAACAAATAAAACACGTAAAGCACAAATACATAGCACGTCAATCAAATCAGGCACATATTAATCCCATTACAAGGGAAAATAAAACATCGGACCCCTAAAGCACTAAATGCTGAACTTGATCAACAACATTGGAGCCTTAAACGTCGGTCAACTAAACGTGTCGTCATCCAGTCGAAGCACTAAACGTCGGGCGTCTAAACAAACCCATATAATCGGCACTAAGGTCCACGTAAACCTCTAGCCACGTCCGAAATACAAAACATCAGCTCAAGTAACGTAACCACGAAGGTAATCCCACGAAGTCACCGAAGAGACAGTTGCAGAGTCGTGTCATCGAATCCAGAACTCCTGTCAACGTTTCACCAGTTCGAAACACTACCGTCACGTCCAGTCACTTAATAACCACAGAAGTCAACGAAGAGAGATCGCAACGTCGTCCAGTCGAGTGTAGATGTAAACGCGAAAAATTTACTCGTAAAATACACAGAGTAACCATGACGTCATGAACAAGTGACGTCATCACCGAAAATAAATCGGGAATAATTCAGAAAAAAGGGAAAATGAAACGGGGTGTTACAGAATTGGTGGAGATAAAGGTTGATGCAAGTTGTTGATTGAAGAACCACCGAGTACTCGGTAATTTGCGAACTCTCGCGCACTTGTGTAAAGTGGTGAAAAAGTGGCAGAAGGTTTCGCGCACTTGCGCATGTTTACGAAGACTTACATACCCACCGAGTACTCGGTGACCCAGATACGAGATTTTTGTGGAAGACTTTATTTGACTCTAATTCTGATTGGGATGTGATTCCTATTGACTTGTCCATCAAGTTTACATCTCCTATATATATATATGGGTTATTCCTATTGTATGTGTGGTGGTTGTGTGTGTGATACAAACAGAAGATCGTGGTGTGATCAAGCACAAAAAGTGAGTTTTGTGAGATACAATGATAGAGAGAGAGGAAGAGATGCAGAGTGATATTTCTTGGTGTGAGTGAAACATCGGTGAGGGTGAGCGATACATGCGTGAGTATACAGTGTGTGTGTGTGCGTATTTATGATCCGGGGATCATCCCCTTGTAATCTTCTCATTGATTATTGTGAAACGGTGTTCTCAGTGGACGTAGGCTCGTTTTGGCCGAACCACTATTATCTCTGTGTCATTTGTGTTTGGTGTATGTTTTGTGTATTTTCTTATTCGCAATTATTTGTGGCTTGACTATTAGGGTTACCAGACCCTAATTTTCATTCTTGGGCGAGTATAAAAAACCTAACACAATCCTCATTGCCAACTTAGACCAATTAGACTTGGAGTCTGTTGCATTCAACCCGTAAAAAGTATTTACAAGAGTTTTTGCTCCTTATAAATACTAACTTTTCTTGTAGTGATGGAAGGGTCCGTATAGATCTGCAACTTGATAATATCCTAGGAATACATAGTTTGTATTCTTCTTAATTACATTGTAAAACCTTGCTTCAAATATATATGCGCCCACACATATATATATATATGCGACACTATGTTCATAACTTTAGGGTGTTTTCTATTATATTACTCATGAGTTTCATAGTAACCTTAATAGAACTTACCTCTTTATTGATATATGCAAATAATAGATCTAGCATAATGTATGGAGAAATCTGTTTCTAAAACAACCCAGGACTTCAGAAGCCTAATCCATTTGACTCGCTATTTACTCAAATTCACTTTATGCTACAAATTTCAATAATGCTGTTTAATGAAAGCAAAAATGCACAGACAATGTAACAGATGAGCAATGCTACAAATTTCAATAATGCTGTTTAAACAATTTTTCATGTTCTATTATATTTGTGTTTTACTATCAGTAATAATTTATTGCCTCAAACATTTTCTTTAGATTGAGTTACCCTTTCATGATCACGTTTTTTTTTTTTTTGAAAAATCAACTAGATCAATATCAGTGCGATCGATATGGGAGTATTAGACTAGTATCATTATAAAAATAACAATATCCGCAGTTTTCGAAAACAATACCAACCTAGCTATATACCTAATGTATCAGAGTATTAGAGGAGTATGATCGGTGTATAGGAGGAGTATTTTTATCGTAATGGTATTGGCAACTTTCGACGTTATAAACCATAAATTACGTAACAAGTAAAATGATATGTAATGGTGTCGCTACCTTTCGACGACGTTATAAACCAAAAATTACGCAACAACAATTCAGATGATACGATCATTATCAGTTAAATGATTTAGACTTGGTAATTCTTGACTTGGCCATTCTCTTAGCAAAGCTTGGAATAGGAATTACATTGTGCTCCTAATATGGTGTTTTTATCTTATCTTGCCTCTATAGACCAAATGATAAGGTCTATATTGTCCCTCTAGGAACGGTGGTCAATCACCCTCGGGTCTTTGGTCAGGTGTGTAAAATAGTCTTACCCTTGGGTCTACGATCTGCCTATTGCTCAAGTCTTGGGTGACAGATGCATTGTAGCTTCTGGGTTGGGAATTCATGCTAAAGTTTCTACTATCATCCAAAATGGGACATGGAGATTGCCAAGAGCCTCTACTAGTGACCTGGTTCAACTAAGAGAGGACATCCTTAAGGTGGATAGAGTTGATCATGACAAGCTCATTTGGCTTCCAAATAAAGGAAATTTCAGCATCAACTCTGCTTGGGAGGTGATGAGAACTAAATTCAATAATGTTAACTGGTCTTCTTGCATATGGTCTAAAGAAGCAATCCCTAGACACGCTTTCATAGCATGGTTGGCTACTCTTGATAGACTCAACACCCAAGCTAGACTCATGCAAATGGGGTTGCTTGATCACTCCAAAATTATTATCTGTTGTGAACCAACTGAAACCAGAAACCATATATTCTTCCTATGTTCTGAAACCTCTATTCTATGGGCTGCTATATGTAGTAAAGGGAGATTCTTCTGGCCTGCTAGAAATTGGGAAGAGATGATCAACTAGTGCAACATCCACTTCAGAAATAGAAGTTTGTACGCCATCACTGCTAGATGGTGCCTTGCTGCTACTATCTATGCAATTTGGATGGAGAGAAATAGGAGATTCTATATGGGGGAGTCGAAGCCTTTACATGTACTTCAAAGGGAGATCACCGAGTCCATCAGCTTCAGGGGCCATTCTCTTCAAAATTTCAAGAGGTCTGCAGCTAACACTACTATTGCAAACTTATGGGGATTTCCAGATTCTATTTTTTATTTGTGATGAGTTATCGTGTTGTTCAAGAGGACTACTTGCTTAGCCTCTTCTTCATTATCGGTGCTTTTTGTTCTAATCTTTTTGTTTGGAGAAGGTACCATGTTCAACATCAGTTTCAGCTCCTGTGGGTTTTGTCTATGCAGCCCAGTATCAAGCTGTTAGGTATTGAGGATTGGGAGTCCCTAACTTGGTGGGTTTGGGGCTTTGTTGAACAATGTACCACCTTGTAATGAGCATGGGTTCCCTCCTGTGTTCTGTGCTTGGCTTTGTTTAGCATTCTTTCTATAAAATTACTTATTTTCTCAAAAAAAAAAAAGAAAAAGAAACTTACGAGGCAGTGATATTTCTATGAATGTGAATTACATTACATGAACGCTTTTTTGTATCTTCTCTCAACCCACAAAACACGCCAATGTTATCGTCTTTGAACTTTTGAGTACAACATAACATGCCTCAATATTAGTATGTTTTTCTTTCTATTTTAAACATATATCACAGGCAAAAAGGTCAGATTAAACACACTATAAAAAAAATGTCTTTAATAACAAAAATAAATTAGTGGCAGATTAAAAACAGATTTTTTATTTAAAAGATTTAAGGTATAACTATAGTTTATATGCACTATCACTATAGAAGAAGAAAAAAAAAATTCAATACCGGTATTTTAAGTGACAATTTGTAATTTACTTCTAAAGATTATAATTTGCAGTTTGTACTCGTCTTCTACACGATTGACAAGTTCAGATGACACAATTAATTTGTATACATTTTCTATATAAGAGGTTAAGAAAATAAAATTGGAAGCACTTCAAATTGCGGTCCTCATTGCCAACTTCTGTCCTTGTCCAATGTCTTCCAATTGACTCTAAAGTCTTCCTCTCTTTTAATTTGGCAATTAACGTATACGTAGTTCTTTTTGCATGAGACCAAATATGAACTCGAACCACAATGATCAATTATTTCTTTGCATTAATAATCACACCCAAGTCTACCCCAAAACAACCGTCTTAAGGACTCCCATTTTGTGTCACCCAATCAAAAAGTAATAATTTTTTTTTTCTTTTTTCGAAAGGTTAAGCAAATTTTATAAATAAATACGAAAATACAAATACAAATTCCACCTTAAGTGGGAACGGGCTAAAAGCCAAGAACAGGTTGCTCATAAAGGCACCATGACAATCGATTCACAAATATATAACAATGCCTTATCACCGAACAAGGCAACAATCAATTATCGGGAGGGCGTGGCGGAGGCCTTATAATAGAGGAAGGTAGATCCCAAGCACAACGGGCACTCTGAGCAGCCAAACCATTCTTAAAGGAGCAAGAGAAGAGCTTTTCACAAATAGAATTTCGTATTTTCGTTAACAATGAGTGTTGGGAAGAGCACACTCCTCTAAAAATACGTGAATTTCTCTCGATCCAAATATGGTAAATAGATGCTGAAAGTGCCAATTTGTTTATTGAGTTGGTGATGTTCTTTGTGTGCCAATGATGAGATGCCCAATTGACAAGATCATTCCATGATGGAGGAAGAATGTGGAGTCCGCAAAGAGATTGGAAGTAGTTCCAAATTGGTCTGGTGAAAGAACAGGAGAAGAAAATGTGATTTACTGTCTCATTGGAGGATAAACAAAATGAGATCAGGAAAATGCCATTTAGAAAGGGAATGTTCATCAAATGTGGAAAGTCTATTGAGGATGGCAAGCCAAAAAATAAACTTGTGCCGAGGAATAGAGATTGAATTCCACACTAGGTGATACCAAGGAACTGGTTGATGAGAGTTATAGAAGGAAGCAAGAGTGTGCTTTAATGAGAATTTCCCATCTGGAGATAATGTCCATTTTGTGGCGTCTGGGAGGTTTTTAAGACAAGGCAACAACTGAATTTCAGGAACTAATATAGAGAATGCTTGTGAATGTGGTGCAATTCCAGTATTTGGGTCAATCAAGGAGCTTACCAAGGCATCAGAAAGAATCTCCGAGGAGTTAGAATGCAGAAGGTTGTACTTGCAACAAAGTGAGCCATTTCCCGACCAGTTGTGATGCCATTACTTATCTCTGCTTTAACCAAGTTCTGAGCAGCCGGTCTTAGTTGCATGACCTTTCTCCAAGAATGTGAGCATTGTTGTGGTATCTTCAATTCCCAAATGCAGCGATGTTTTATCAAGTATTCCTTTACCCAAAGCACCCAAGAGCTGTTAGTGTTGTTGGAAGCAATATTCCACAAGTGTTTGAGAAGAGCAGCCCTGTTTAAACTTGTGATGTTGGGAAAACCCAACCCACCAACTTCCTTTGGCCCTTAACATCTCTCTCCTTTTAGGAGCTTTCCTCCTCCTTCTCGTCGTTACAATTCCCATCACCGTTGAATCAAAAAACCACACGAAACCTCGCGAACGAGGGTTCAACTTTCTCAAACACTTGGAGGGATGCCACAAGGGCCAGACAGTGAAAGGCCTTCACAAGCTCAAACGCTATCTCGAAAAGTTTGGTTACTTGCACTATGATACTGATCATCGTGATTCAAACATAACCGCAAGCAATCTCAACCATGCAAACGACGATGAATTCGACAATCTTTTAGAGTCTGCAGTCAAAACGTACCAGTCACGTTATCACTTGAAGGTCACAGGAACCCTAGACTCCGTAACCATACATAAAATGATTCAACCAAGATGTGGCTTGCCCGACATTTTCAATGCCAAACACTCGAAAAATCCTAAAGTTTTCGACATGATGGCAAATTACAAGTTCCTAGGGACAAAGTGGCCACCAACAAAATTACGCCTCACTTACAGCTTCCTATCAAGTGCTCGAGTGAGCGTGAGCGCGCAAGAGCTGAGGTCAGTGTGTGCGAGAGCTTTTAAGAGATGGCAAGACGTGAGCGTATTCACGTTCACGGAGGCTCCACAAGGGACCACCGGAGACATTGTTATCGGTTTCCATTGCGGTAATCATGGCGATGGTCCTCAGAACGCATTTGACGGACGTGGACCCACAGTTGCTCATGCTTTTGCGCCAACGATAGGGTTGTTTCACTACGACGCTGATGAGAATTGGAGTAGTAATCCGAACCAGTACCAAATAGACCTGGAATCAGTGGCAGTGCACGAGATAGGGCATGTTCTTGGACTTGACCACAGTCTAGATCCGAGTGCTATTCTGTTTGCAACATTTGATGGAGGGATCAAAAGGGATCTGCAACCTGATGATATCCAAGGAATACGCGCCTTGTACTCTTCTTGAGTACATGGTAGAGCCTATATATATATATATATATGAGATATATAAGCCTAGCTAGGGTGTTTTGTATTATGTTATGATCATATGAGGAAAAGAAAATAAGTGAATGCTGGTCATAAACCATGTATTCAACTTGAGTTGTACTCACCGCGTTAGCTTATTGGAATAAATGATTTTCTATAGTACTTTTCTTAAGTAAAGGATTAACTACGTACATGGTACTCCGTGCTTTATATCTATATATCTATATATATAATGCATGATTAATTTAGTGCTATCATTCCATTTAATTCATGGATTAAATTATTTTGAGACCAAAATTATTTTTCTAAAAGAATATTTCATTGATTAAATTAATTTTTTTATTTTCAGTTATATTTTATTTCTTGTTTTCTAAAATTTCTCTCTCCTATCTCATAATATTTCATCCTGCTTTTCATGCAAAAATTGAGTTGGATATGTGGATAATTTTGTCCACTTATAATTTTTTTTTAAAAATGAATAAAATATTCGTTACCGTCCAAAACGTTAGATCAAACAATATAGACGAGTCGCCTCGTTATCAGGTTAAACGCTACTACTAGGTTGTATGCATTAATTTTGCAAAATGTTTTTAAAATAAAATTAGGAGCATTTCAATTTGCGGTCCTCATTGCCAACATTTCTTATTGTTGCACGCTATCCTTATATGATATATTATAGTTGCATCCTATGTCGTTTAGATAATTACAGTTTTACTTTCTCTAACTGTGAAATAGTTTATCTATCCATGTCTATTTTTATGGGCTTAAATATATTTACATCTAATTAAGGGTATTCTAGACATTTCATGATATAGGATAGTTGCCTACATCTTAGTTCTAGAATTTTCTTTTGATTATAATTTTTATTTTTATTTTATTCTCTATCTTTTAGTTTCCTTCTAGGACTAGGTTTCCTATTATTATGAGATTTTTTAGATTTATTAGTTTTCTTTTAAAATAAGTTTTCTTGTTCACCAGATTAGGCCCATGGCCCATTAGGATTTCCTTGCTCTATAAATACAGTGTAATTACATGGATTATTCATTCATTTAATAATATCATTCAAGATTTCTCTGCAAACTTTTTTTATGAGTTCTTTCTTGACTTTGAGAATTTCAAAGTCTTAGTTATATTTTTTGGTTCCTAGTTGAACCCCTATTCACTTCCGCTACGTCAGTTGGTATCAGAGCCTTGATTTACCCTGGGCTGATGTTAATTGCTCGTCTTGGTAGCAACCACTTTGTTGACGAAGATCGCATAATGAATGTCCCTTGGACAGCCAGACAGACTCAAGAAAGGCAGCTTGATCTACGATGCAATCAGATTGCTGATTTTGGGATCGACGGCAACCAGGTTCGTGATTCAATTTAGGATCGCAGCCAACCGAAGATAAGTTATGTTCTCGTTTATCTACATAGTCCTCCAGCCTATGCGGATTATTCCGATCATGAAAACGCTGGTGAGTTTAATAGAAAACTTGATATATTAAATTTTAAAGATAATTTCATTATCGAAGATGTTTTAGATTGGATGGAGGAAGTTGAAGAATTTTTTGAGTATTTTGTCATACCCGAAAATAAGCAAGTTCCTCTTGTGGCTTTTAAATTCAAAGGATGTGCTTCGGCTTGGTGGTCACAAATACAAAATAATCAGAAGAGTGAAGGAAAGCATCCGGTGAGATCGTGATACAAGATGAAACGGTTGTTTAAGGCTAAATTCCTTCCACCGAATTATGAGGAGATTATGTATAAAAAATATCAAAAAGTCAACGAATCTCCAGAAAAACTATTCAAGACAGATTATAACATTGAGGAGCATAATATATTTATCGAAGCATCAATTCATTCTCAAGAGATTGATGTGGAGAAAAATTATATTGTTTAACCTATTGCAGATGAAGTAAAAGTTGGTGATACAATTACGAAACCAATTAAAGAAGTCATGGTTGTGACTCAAACTGAGACTCCTTCGATCGATGAAATTGATAAGAAAGAAGATACATTGGAGGTAGAAGAGGTCGACTCTAATTTATGTTGTAATGATATATAACATTTGTTTTATTCGTTGGAGAATATTACATTTCATACCAATAACTATGTCGATCCATATTTGGAGGAAGAGAATCGTCACAAGTTTCAAAGACTTGATATCTCAAATAATTTATTTCATTTTGAGATGCCAAGAAAAATTGAAATTCTGTTACAGGTGGTGGTAATCTAGACTACAAATAAACAGGCATTTGAAGAATAACGATCAAGTTCTCAATGGTATGAATTATTATTCATACTCCTATATGATCCACACTAAACTTGAGGACAAGTTTTTTTTTTAAAAGTGGAGGGGCCGGGTCTGATGTAGGACAATTGCCTACATTTTAGTTCTAGAATTTTATTTTAATTATAAATTTTATTTTTCTTTTATTCTCTAACTTTTAGTTTCCTTCTAGGACTATGTTTCCTATTATTATGAGATTTTCTAGATTTATTAGTTTTCTTTTAAAATAATTAAGTTTTCTTGTTTACCAAGATTAGGCTCATGACCCATTAGGATTTCTTTTCCTATAAATACCATGTAATTGTAGAGAGTTTATTCATTCAATAATATCATTCAAGAATTCTCTGCAAGTTTTTGAAGTTCTTTCTTAACTTTGAGAATTTCGAAGTCTTAGTTTTTTTTTTTTTGGTTCCTAGCTGAACCTCTATTCGCTTCCACTATGTCAGTTTGGCGTCTGATGTTAATTGTTCGTCTTGGTAACAACCACTTTGTTAACAAAGATCGTAGAGTAATGGTCTCTTAGACAATCAGACATACTCAAGAACAACGATTTGATCTACGATGCAGTCAGATTGCTAATTTTGAAATCGATGGCAACCAATTTCGTGATTCAATTTGGGATCATGCTGGAGTTTTTCCTCCCAGACAACCGAAGATGAGTTATGTTCTTGTTCATCCACGTAGGCCTCCAGCCTATGCGGATTATTCCAATGATGAAAACTTTGGTGAGTTTAATAGAAAACTTAATCTATTAAATTTTAAAGGTAGTTTCATTATCGAAAATGTTTTAGATTAGATGGAGGAAGTTGAGAATTTTTCGAGTATTTCGACATACCCGAAAACAAGCAAGTTTTTCTTGTGGCTCTTAAACTCAAAGGATGTGTTTTGGCTTGGTGGGCACAAACGCAAGAATATCGGAGGAGTCAAGGAAAATAATTGGTGAGATCGTGGTACAAGATGAAACGGTTGTTAAATGTTAAATTCCTTCCACCGAATTATGAGGAGATTATGTATAAAAAAATATCAAAAAGTCAACGAATCTCCAGAAAAACTAATCAAGACATATTATGATATTGAGGAGCATAATAGATTTATCGAAGCATCAATACATTCTTAAGGGATTGATGTGGAGAAAACTTATATTGTTTCACCTATTGCAGATGAAGTAGAAGTTGGTGATACAATTACAAAACTAGTTAAAGAAGTCATGGTTGAGTCTCAAACTGAGATTCCTTCAATCAATGAAATTGATAAGAAAGAAGATGCATTGGAGGAAGAAGAGGTCGACTCTAATTTGTGTTGTGATGAAATACAACATTTGTTTTATTCCTTGGAGAATATTGCATTCAATACCAATATGAGATTGTTGGTTAGAGGAGAATTCTTCAGCATTGGAGAGATGTATGAGACGACTGAGGCAATTCCTTTCTTCATTTCTCAACTCATTATTCTGAGGGTCGGTGTCAAGCTGAGATTGCAAATGGTGGAGAGAGGTTCTGCAATTTTTAACCCGGGAGGAGAGGTCAGAATAATGAGTGGCGTTTAACTTCTTGAGCTCATACTTCAAGAGCTTAAGCTTCTGCATAACCCTGAACATAAGGGAACCATAAATATCATAACTCCAGACTCTATTAACAATGCTATGAAAATCAGTGTGACGGACAAGATGATAGTCGATCCGTGCTACATATATATATATATATTGCATGTTTAATTTAGTGCTTTTATTTTGACTAATTCAGGAAAATCGTGCAAAACAACTCCATACCTGGATCCATAAGTACTTTATTTGTTTATTTACATTTTTTTATTATTATCAGTATTATTATTAATTTATAGTCTTTCATTTAGAACATATATTTTCCCCGAATTCATTGTAAGGAAAAAAAATATCTGGACATAATGGAGGAGGATGAAGGAGCATGTCTTCTCTTTAAAGACTATCCCAATCTAATATATTGTGATAAGGTGCTAATTGAGTTGGATGTGCGTGGTTAATTTTGTCGACTTATAAAAAAAATTAATTATAAAAAATAAAAATTTGATAATCAAAAGTCACTTATTAGCAATTAAATTTTAATATTGATCACCGTCCAAAAAGTTAGATAAACCAAGACAAGTCACATTATCAGGGTCACCGCTAGAGGTGGCAAACGGGCGGGTTAGAGAGGGTTTGGGTCAGATCGTTAACGGGCGGGTCATAAACGGGTCACTGACCCGTTATGCCGGGTCATTAATGAGTCGGGTCATAAACCGGCCGGGTCAACCCGACCCACATTAATATTTTTACAAGCATTTTTTTTGATGAATAAATATGTTATATATATATATATATATACAAATACCAAAAAGCTAAATCTTTGAAAAAAATAAACCATCAGATTTTGATTTGATTTTTCAAAATTATGAAAAAATTCAATAAGTCCATCCCTCATTGGTAGAAATTGTTTTTTAAAAGTTTGTAAATATTTATATATATACATATGTATTTATATATACACACACCAAAGCACTAAATCGGAAAAAAAAAAAAAAAAACAGAAACAGTCTGCAAGGCCAAGCTTGCTTTTTATGGTACCACAAGGAGACACCAAAAATAGGATATCTAAAACATTAGAATTAGCTTAATCACTAAATATATATATATATATATATATATATATATATATATTATTCATATATATACGTAACACTTATCCTAAGATATATATATGTACAGAGAGATATAGAGAAAGGGGCAAAACCTCTAGAGAGAGAGAGAGTGAGGAGAAAGAGGAAACCCCATTCATCAAAATTGGTAGAGGCCAGAGAAAGAGAGAGGGGCTGGAATGGTTAATTTAGGATTTTTAAAATAAGGAGGGATGGGTATACACATGTATCCTCACCCAACCCATTAACAACCCGTAAAATTGATGAGTGTTAATTATTCAATCTGTTAGGGACTCCTTAAACTACTCATACAATAATCCAAAATTTGAGGGCCGGTATGGATGGATTGGTGAGTTTGGATAAATTTTGTCACCTCTAATCACTGTTTGTATGCATTAATATGGAAAATCTTTTCTAAATAAAATTCGGAGCATTTCAATTTGCAGTCTTCATTGCCAACTTCTGTCCTTGTCCTAACATTTCTTTTTATTTGATCTTAAATTTCACAAGCATAAGATTGACCCCAAAGTGATAAAATCAATGTCTAATATTCTCCATAATTCTTTCTCTATGAATGAGTGGCATCTTAATTCTCTTATTCATGTTTGGTATTTTACACACGCTCAAGATCACTTGTTAGAGTTTGCTAGCCTTATTAATAAAGCCACAAACACCTGCAAATCAGAAATCACATAAACACACACAAAACACAATTGAGACAAAGAGATATACATCAACAACTCACACGTGTATCACTCACCCTCACCGGTATCTCTTCTTCTCTCTATCTTTTTGTGTACTCAATACAATAGGGTTGACCCCTATTTATAGGAAAGGTTAATTGGTGAACAAGAGCATTGATTTCCCAAATCAATTAAAATTATGAGTCTTCAAGTCAATATCACACTCAAATAAGAATTGTTTGGTAGCTAAATTATCTTTCCCCACAAAAAAATTATTTTTTGGAATCTCCTTGCGGTAAGAATCTATCCATATTAATTTAATTTCTTAATCTATGTCTTCTCATCCTTAGTGATTCTATCTATAATTAACTTTATTTTATATAATTTCTTTATATGTTGTTGTCTCACCCTCGGTGATTCTTTTAGAAAGCCTATTTTTTTTTTTGAAAAGCCAATCCAAACAGAATCTAAGACTTTTTATCAACCATTTTAAGTAAAATGTTGAGAAAATAAAAGAAGAGCAAACAAAGACTAATTCATTAGTATTTTTATTTTGTAATTGTATCAACAACTTTTGAAAACATTACCAACGATACCAATTAGAGTATACAGGGATGGACTTGTATGGGGCCCAGTGGGGGTGGTGAAAGTTTTTTATTTATACTATTTATTCTTAAATATATAATAATTATGCTTACGTCCCTATTAAATTTTTTCAAAAATTTCCTGAACCCCATTGAACTTAAAATAATATGATTACACCCCCACTCGCTTGAATTTTTGGATTCGTGCCTGGGAATATATATGATCAACGTATCGGAATAGTATTTTTATCATAATGGTATCGGCATTTTTGACCACGTTATAAACCAAAAATTATGATACGACCAACCATGTTCGTGATTATCAGTTAAATGATTTAGACTTCGTAATTCTTTGACTCGGCCAGTACCTATCGGTCGTTCTCTTAGCAAAGCTTGGAGTAGGAATTACATATGCATTGTGCCCCTAATGGTGTGAATATTTATCTTGCCTCTATTGACCAAATAATAAGGTCTATTTTGTCCCTTTAGACACGGTCGTCAATCTCCCTGGGGTCTTTGGTCAGGTGTGTAAAATGGTCTTTCTTTGAATATAATCATAAGAAACTTCCAAGGCAGTGCATTTCTATCAATGTGAATTAAGTACGTACATTATTTGAACATTTCTGTATCTTCTCTAAACCCACAAAACACGCCTATGCGACCCCTCCTTGCATGTTTCCACATTCATTCACCAAAATATTAATCCTCCACAATAATTCTCTACTCAGCCTTAAATTAGGCGGAGTGATCAAACACTCAAATTTTAAATTATATTATAGTCTTTGAACTTTTGAGTACACATATATAACATACCTTAATATACATGTATTTTTTTTTTCTTGTTTAAACAATATTGTACGCAGGCAAAAAAGTTAGATTAATCACGCCACAGAAAAAAGATGTCTATAATTTTCAGATTTAGGGACAATCTAAAATTGTTTGGTACTTTAATACAAAACAGTTCGCTGCTAAAGGTTCTAGCGGTAGTTGGGTTCACCATTAATAAAACTCTTTTATTTTTTAAAGTAATTGTATAGCCGAGGGCGGTCCTCATTGCCAACTTCAGTTCTCCTTTTAATTAATTTTTTTCTTTTTCTTTTTAAGCATGAGACTATATGTGAACTAGCCACCTCCAATTATGTGTTTGCATTAATCATACCCAAGTCTACCCCCAAATGACCGTCTTAAGGACTCCTATTTTGTGTCATACAATTGAAATAAAATTAATTTCCAATTGGAAAAACATGCACTTACCATCTCTATAAATTGGTTGTCTTTGGGACTCCAATACATATCCCTACATCAACACAAACTCTACTTTGCTATAACAAACTTAGAAATGGCCTCTAACATTTCTCTTCTTTTAGGAGCTGTCCTCCTCCTCCTCCTCCTTGTGACAATTCCGATCACCGTTGAGTCAAAAAATCACACGAAACCTCACGAACGAGGCTTCAACTTCCTCAAACACTTGGAGGGATGCCACAAAGGCCAGACAGTCAAAGGCCTTCACGAGCTCAAACGCTATCTTGAAAAGTTTGGTTACTTGCATTATGATACTAATCTTGATTCAAACACCACCGCAAGCAATCTCAACCATGCAAACGACGATGAATTCGACAACCTTTTAGAGTCTGCAGTGAAAACATACCAGTCAAATTATCACTTGAAGGTCACCGGAACCCTAGACTCCGAAACCATTCATAAAATGATACTACCAAGGTGTGGCGTGCCCGACAATTTCAATGCCAAACACTCGAAACATCCCAAAGTTTTCGACATGGTGGCTAACTACGAATTCATAGGGACAAAGTGGCCACCAACGAAATTACGTCTCACTTACAGCTTCCGATCAACTGCCCCAATGAGCGTGAGCACGCAAGAGCTGAGGTCAGTGTGCGCGGGAGCTTTTAAGAGATGGCAAGAGGTGAGCGTATTCACGTTCGCGGAGGCTCCACAAGGGACCACCGGAGACATTGATATCGGTTTCCATCGCGGTAATCATGGTGATGGCATTCAGAACGCATTTGACGGGCGTGGACGCACATTTGCTCATGCTTCTGGGCCAAAGATAGGGTCGTTGTTTCATTATGATGCGGATGAGGTTTGGAGTAGTAATCCGAACCGGAACCAAATAGACTTGGAATCTGTGGCAGTGCACGAGATAGGGCATGTTCTTGGACTTGACCACAGTAGAGATCAGACTGCTATTATGTATGCATATTTTTCATATGGAAGAATCCATAGGGATCTGCAACCTGATGATATCCAAGGAATACGCGCCTTGTACTCTTCTTGAGTACATGGTAGAGCCTATATATATATATGAGAAATATAAGCCTCTATAGCTAGGGTGTTTTCTACTATTATATATATGTTTTCATCATATGAGGAAAAGAAAATAAGTGAATACCGGTGATAAACTGTATTCAACAAGAGTTGTACTTTTCAAAAAAAAATAAAAAGAGTTGTACTCACGGCTTTAGCTTATTGGAATAAATGATTTTATATGATACTGTACTTGTTTTCAGTAACTACGTACGTACATGATAGTGATGATAGTCGATCCGTGCTATATATATATATATATATTGCATGTTTAATTTAGTGCTTTTATTTTGACTAATTCAGAAAAATCGTGCAAAGCAACTTCATACCTGGATCCATAAGTACTTTATTTGTTTCTTTACATTTTTTTTTTATTATCAGTATTATTATTAATTTATAGTCTTTCATTTAGAACATAATATTTTTTCCCGAATTCATTCTATGAAAAAAAAATATCCGGACATAATGGAGGAGGACGAAGGAGCATGTCTTCTCTTTAAAGACTATCCTAATCTAATATATTGTGATAAGGTGCTAATTGAGTTGGATGTGCGTGGTTAATTTTGTACACTTATAAAAAAAAATTAATTAGAAAAAATAAAAAATTGATAATCAAAAGTCACTTATTAGCAATTAAATTTTAATATTGATCACCGTCCAATAAGTTAGATAAACCAAGACAGTCACATTATCAAGGTCACCGCTAGAGGTGGCAAACGGGCGGATTAGGGAGGTTTGGGTCTGATCATTAACGAGCAGGTCATAAACGGGTCACTGACCCGTTCTTGACCTGCTATGCCGGATCATTAATGAGTCGGGTCATAAACGGGCCCGGTCAACCCAACCCGCATTAATATTTTTACAAGCATGTTTCTTGACGAATAAATATGTTATATATATATATATATATAAATACATACAAACACCAAAAAGCTAAATCTTTGAAAAAATAAACCATCAGATTTTGATTTGATTTTTCAAAATTATGAAAAAATTCAATAAATCCATCCCGCATTGGTAGAAATTGTTTTTTAAAAGTTTGTAAATATTTATATATATACATATATATGCACACACCAAAACACTAAATCAGAAGGAAAAAAAGAAAACAGAAACCGTGTGCAAGGCCAAGCTTGCTTTTTATGGTACCACAAGGAGACAACAAAAATAGGATATCTAAAACATTAGAATTAGCTTAATCACTGAATATATATATATATATATATATATATATATATATTATTCATATATATACGTAACACTTATCCTAAGATATATATATATATATATATATATATATATATATATACAGAGAGATATAGAGAAAGCGGCAAAACCTCTAGAGAGAGAGAGTGAGGAGAAAGAGGAAACCCCATTCATCAAAATTGGTAGAGGCGAGAGAAAGAGAGAGGGGCTGGAAGGGTTAATTTAGGGTTTTTAAAATAATGAGGGATGGGTATTCAGAGGTACCCTCACCCAATCCATTAACAACCGCAAAATTGATGAGTGTTAATTACCCAATTCATTAGTGTCTCGCATCTTAAACTACTCACCCAATAATCCAAAATGTGAGAGCGGGTATGGATAAATGTTGTCACCTCTAGTCACCGCTACTAGTTTGTATGCATTAATATGGAAAATCTTTTCTAAATAAAATTCCGAGCATTTCAATTTGCAGTCTTCATTGCAACTTCTGTCCTTGTCCCAATATTTCTTTTTCTTTGATCTTAAATTTCACAAGCATAAGATTGACCCCAAAGTGATAAAAATCTGTCTAATATTTTCCATAATTCTTTCTCTACGAATGAGTGGCATCTTAATTCCCTTATTCATGTTAGGGTTTTTAATCAAGCCACGAACACCTACAAATCAGAAATCACACAAACACACACCAAACACAATCGAAACAAATATATATATATGGTTCGGCCAAATAAATCTACGTCCACGGAAAACAATATGCTACTGCTGAAACATGAAAGAATTGAAATCTTATATCAAAACACTATGTATGGATGGTATGAAAGCACCAATTAATAATCACTATCGAGAATTACAATATGATGATCAACAACTCACACAGTGTTTCACTCACCCTCACCGGTATCTCTTTTTCTCTCTATCTTTTTGTGTACTCAATACAATAGGGTTGACCCTTATTTATAGGAGATGTTAATTGGTGAACAAGGGCATTGGTTTCCTAAACCAATTAGAATTAGGAGTCTTCAAGTCAATCTCCCTCACCAAATATAACAGTTCAATCTCATCCCCATCCTAATTTTATTTTTCGAATCTCCCTCACCAAATATAACAGTTCAATCTCATCCCCATCCTAATTTTATTTTTCGGAATCTCCTTGCCGTAAGAATCTATCCATATTAATTTAATTTCTTAATCTATGTCTTCTCATCCTTGGTGATTCTATCTATAATTAACTTTATTTTATTTAATTTCTTTATATGTTGTTGTCTCACCTTCAATGATTCTTTTAAAAAGTCAAAAAAATCTTCTAAAAAGTCAATCCAAACAGAATCTAAGACTTTTTGTTAATCATTTTAAGTAAAATGTTGAGAAAATAAAAGAAGAGCAAACAAAGACTAATTCATTAATATCGGCAACTTTTGAAAACATTACCAACCTAGCGATACCTAATGGATCAGAGTATTAGAGGAGTATACAGGGACGGACTTGTATGGGCCCAGTGGGGTTCACCGCCTCATTGAAAAGTTTTTTATTTGTACTATTTACTCTTAAATATAGAATAATTATGCTTATGTCTTTATTGAATTTAAAAAAAAAAATTCCTAAACCCCCATTGAACTTAAAAAAATACGAGTATGCCCTTACTCGCTTGAATTTTTGGATTCGTGCATGGTGGTATAAATGATCAGCATATCGGAATAGTATTTTTATCGTAATGGTATCGGCATCTTTTATAAACCAAAAATTATGATACGACCAACCATGTTGGTGATTATCAGTTAAATGATTTAGACTTCGTAATTCTTTGACTCGTCCAGTACCTCTCGGTCGTTCTCTTAACAAAGCTTGGAGTAGGAATTACATATGCATTGTGCCCCTAATGGTGTGAATATTTATCTTGCCTCTATTGACCAAATAATAAGGTCTATTTTGTCCCTTTAGACACGGTCGTCAATCACCCTGGGGTCTTTGGTCAGGTGTGTAAAATGGTCTTTCTTTGAATATAATCATAAGAAACTCCCAAGGCAGTGCATTTCTATCAATGTGAATTAAGTACGTACATTATTTGAACATTTCTGTATCTTCTCTTAACCCACAAAACACGCCTATGCGACCCCTCCTTGCATGTTTCCACATTCATTCACCAAAATATTAATCCTCCACAATAATTCTCTACTCGCCTTAAAATAGGCGGAGTGATCAAACACTCAAATTTTAAATTATATTATAGTCTCTGAACTTTTGAGGACACATATATAACATACCTTAATATACGTGTATTTTTTTTTTCTAGTTTAAACAATATTGTACACAGGCAAAAAAGTTATATTAATCACGCCACAGAAAAAAAGATGTCTATAATTTTAAGATTTAGGGACAATCTAAAATTGTTTGGTACTTTTAATACAAAACAGTTCACTGCTGAAGGTTCTAGCGGCCATTTTTATCCTTTTTAGTGGCAGTTGGGTTCACCATTAATAAAACTCTTTTATTTTTTAAAGTAATTGTATAGCCGAGGGCGGTCCTCATTGCCAACTTCAGTTCTCCTTGTCCATGTCTTTTTTCCTTTGATTATTAATCTCACAAGTCACAACACATACAGATTGACTCTAGGACTACTTTAAGCTGTATGTTTATGTTTTCTTTCCTTATCATGTAAATTCTCATCTTTTTTATATATACAAATTAATTAACCAAAAAAAAAAACACATACAGATTGACTCCGAAGTCTTCCTCTCTTTTAATTAATTTTTTCTTTTTTCTTTTTAAGCATGTCATTTTGCATGAGACTATATGTGAACTAGCCACCTCCAATTATGGGTTTGCATTAATCATACCCAAGTCTACCCCCAAATCCTTGTGATTCCCTGAGATTTCAATATTTAAAAATGTGTGCGTATTTCACCAATTTGCCATTTACCCATCATCAAAGGTATAAAATCTCCAAAATATTATTATTATATTTTTTTTAGAAAAAAAGAAAAAGAAATTAAATAGGAATTGTGAAATGACCATTAAAGCCAATCTTTTTCTTCATCGATCCCCTTCCCAAAACCCTAACCCTAACCCTAATTTTCTCTGCCTAAACACACCACATAGACACACATCCACAAAGCCCCCAATCTCCAATTCTCCTATGCTTTTCTCTAACACAACCAATAAAATTATCAATCAATTCTTCTTCTTCTCGATCATTATACGCACAAAATATATATATATATATATACACACAAATTTATTGGATTTTTTCAGACCCAAATTTATCATTCTTTTTAATTTTTACTAAAGATTATTGTATACACACACACACATATATATATATATATATATATATACACGTATATACATACCCAAAAACACATGAGTTTAGGTTTGGGGGTTTTAGAGAGAGAAGGTAGGGTTTGAAGCTAAAAAGAGAGGGGATTTGAGAAAGGACATTTTCACAGCCAAAGATGGCTGACCGATGACCGGCTGCAAAGTGCAATATTTCTAAATTCTCATGAATTCATATACACAAAATTAAACTAATGAGTATTTATCTCACTCCATAACAAAGTTGGGGGGTTCACAGATATCCCTGCTACTTTAAAATGAGTTGTCCTTTCGTGATCATCTTTTATGATTATGATACGGGTTATTTTGTGGAGAAATGCTAAACATCATGAAAACAAAATCATGATTATATCATGAATGATTTGGAGGCATCCATGAACGGACACATGTCCATTATAAAAATTAAAATTAAACAGTAAGGAAAGTGAAAAAGATTGACTCCGGTAGTGGTGCACAACCACTCTCAGAACCAGGAAGAGCACATTGACTCTTCCCAGCGCTTAGGAAAGGCACCCGCCGCCGACGAAGCCATGACCCCCCAAAAGCTCCAAGAAATGATGGCCGAGTTCCAAAGGAAAGTCCTCAGGGACTTAAGAACCCAGTTTACTGATGACCTGACCATTTAGGTGTCAATCGAGCTGATACAATCACCCTTCGTCCCCAAGATAACCCGAGAACCTTTTTCGAAGAAGTTTGTTATGCCTCGGTTTACCCCCTACGATGGCACCAAGGACCCCGTATAACATATTTATCAGAAGATGACCATGTACGCTGAGAACGAGTCATTGCTTTGCAAGGTATTTTCCACAAGTCTTGCTGATGCAGCTCTACTATGGTTCAGGAAGCAGCCACCCCGATCCATTGGTAGTTGGCAACAGTTGACCAGGCTCTTCGTTGCCCAATACTACGGGAACAAAAGGCAGAAGAAGACCATATCCTGCCTCTTCACTATGATCCTGGAGAAAGGGGAATCCCCGAAGAGCTTACTATCCTGATTCTATGAAGCAACATTTTGTAACTTCACAGTGATTGTTAAAACATCCTCCATGAGTGGTTATGTTCCCCGTGTGGTCTAAAACTGGTCATTTTTTCTTTTTTCTTTTTTCCCCCTAAACATTTGTTCACTTTAGTGTCATATCGTTCTATATTTTCCTTGTAATTTAATACATATTTCCCCCAACCTCTTCCTAATGTTTTTCAAGTTCACCCTCAAGCCAATGAAAACACATATTTACTTGAAATCACTGTCAAATTAGAGAAAATACTCAGATGCCATATCTCATGAGTACTTGAATGATAAGGAAACATGCAAGTAGACTGCCTATTTTTCTCTTCACCAAACTCTTATGGAGCCTTTGATCTTCATGACTGATGCATGTGGCACAACACATCCCCTTAGGAGGCAGAGCTAGGTAAATGTAAGATCGGCTGGGTTTAGCATAAATTCCAATTTTAAAAGCAAATTACATACATTGGCATCCCAAGTGGAACAAGTTTGGTGGAATTCAAGGCTAACTTGTAAGAAAAATATGAAATGTCAGTATTTAGTAAACCATCAAACTATATATACTTTGCAGTTTCATCAGTGGAAACCTGTCACACCCCATTATTTCTAAGACTCATGTCCGGAGAATCAGCGAATCCCGAGATATGACGTCACTGAAAATGACAACCAAAATCAAAGATAACACTGAAATACATGGATTATGAATGAAAATGAAGTATTCCATGTCACCTGAGTGATAGAAACTCAGTAAATAAATTTTAACAAAAATTCGGCAGAGTTCCATTTGTAAATGGAACATCCGGACAATCCAAAACCAACACAACACAAGAACCTGCCCATAACAATAAAAATAGAATCAATGGCACGCAACCCAACATTCCAGAAACCTACTAGGGCCGAGGTAGTGGAAAAGAACACCAATACCTCTACAGAACCCCTCTAAAATCAATAAAGCCCTAAATACTCAAATGAAATCATAAAGAAAACCACATGGCGATGCCGAAAAGGTATAAAGGCACCCCAAAACAACAAATACCGACTGAGCCACCAAGCTCAAATAAGAATACATAAAACTCAATGGTAGTGCCGAACAGATACAATGGCACCCGAAAATAATAAATACATGGACTGAAGATACAATACAAGGGAATCTGCCAACAGCCTGGCTCCCAAGAGAATAAAAGAATACATAAATATGATTACGGAAGGAGGAATAAAACTACCGTCCCAAATCCCCCGTATCGTCACCGCCGAGTACGCCGTGCCGCATCCACCTGCAAACCTGCAACCTGTTGTGAGGGTGAGCACAACCTCGGGGGCTCACCAAAATATCAAAACATCACACTCATAGCCGTCTATAAAAGGTTAACCATCCCATGTGCATGCATCTATCCTAGGTCAGTCAATCGTCTCATATGGCATCCCGCCAATCCGAGACCCCATCAATAACCTCATCACTAATCTTAAGTATACTACGAATATCGTAAGAACTACAGATCAACAAAAACATAAGCAACATATGTGTACGTGTATATATATATCGTCATGTAAATAATTAAGCCTGTCACCTTGGTCTATAGACAACCAATCCAAACTCCACTATCATCTATAGATATAACGAGACTAACTATCTACCATACCGTGCACCTAGCACGCTGCTCAAGGTTCCTAGGAAGTAAATAGATCACTCACTAGGACTACCGAAAGTGAATCATCATAACCATACCCACAACTCGATCATCGCTCCAAACTAGCACCGCTATCAAATCATTCCTAGAGAGAAAGTCGTTCTCTCACATTTTCTATCTTTAATTCAGTTCTTCTACTTACAATAACCAGTGAACCAACCCGTTCACTCGAAGAGACATAAAAAGGGAATATATTATCCCCACACTAGATTCGGTAACCAACCGAATTAACTCTAACTCACACTGCCTATCTAGGCACTAGAAAGGGTTATTGGAGTCATTTAGTCCCAAACTGATGCCATGGTCCTCATGTTTTTTTAAAGAAAAATGTTGAACCCCGAAGGATTCAACCGATTTTTAAGAAAAAGTTAGGACCCGGTCAAATCTGATTTGGTTCCAATGCCTCCGAACCCAACCAGAGTACTAGAAACCGCACTATGTGTGCATAAATCAACACCATTTTACATACTCGAAATATGACAGGAAGAGCATCAGAAAAGATAAGCATAAGGACCGCACTAACAACTGAGGCCCTGAAATACTCAAGAAATAACCATAAGAGAAAGAAGAACTACTAGAGTACAAACCGACAACCATTTTAAAATCACTTTTAAACTTCTTTCAATTCTGGTCCTAAGACCTTTAACATTTATTTAAAAATTTATAAAAATAATCTTAAAAGAATGTCCAAACAAAACCGAGCACAAGAAGGAATCCCAGACAACAAGCTAGGAGAAACCTAGATTTATCGACCTCTAATGATGCCGAGATCTCGGAAATAACATCGAGATTTCTAAAACAGGGGGCAACCCATGCCCTAATTCACCAATTTTTCAAAACAATTTCAAATGGAATTTTCTGAAATTTCTTTCAAAAATGGATTTCTACCGATACTCTCGATACTGAGAAATCAAAACATATTTTATAAAACAAGTATTTAAACTTCTGTCTTTCTAAAAATAGTTAACAAGTCTCGGGGTAAACGAAAAATATGTTTTATAAAAAAATTCCCCAAGCTTTAAGTTTTCAAAACTTTAAATATTTGACTCCAAATATCCAAACCATAACTGAGGTTTCAAAAATGGGACAAACTATGCCCTGAAATCACTAACTTCACAAGAGCACTTACGGAAAGAGATTTTCAACAACCACGGCAAAAAACCGTCTATAACTCATATACTTTCAAAGTGGGAGAATGAGCGATAAGCTCAAAATTACAAAAGCTAAGGGAACATGAATACTACACACTATCGGAGAGGTTTAGCAATCATCATGTGATGATACTAATCACCAATCACAAAGGCTTATGTGACCAATATCACAATTTCAACTAAGTCTCAATATAATGCTACCCAGCTCAACTAGAGCCTAACATACGGGGAACCCTTACACCCCAAGGTCACTTTCACTTAGTTTCCATAACTACCAAAGATAATCGCCAACCGTGGCTTCTTAATAATCCCCTTTTCACTTTTTAACTTTAAGTTTTCACGGTTTCCTTTACACTAGGAAATTCACAACTTTCATTATAATTTAACCACGGTTAAAATATCCATCACAAACACCGCGCCCTAGCGCCTAAGAGAATAATACAAATCTCTTATTAAAATTCAGATATAACCTGCTCAATATAAATAAGCAATAATAACAAATAATCTTAACAGATAAGCACATGTCAAATAAATGCTCAATATGAATGTCAATGCAATAACAATGCAACTCCAATGCAACCCTAACCGCTAGAGGGTGAAACAAATATCCAGGAATCCCAAACCATTCACTGTTGGGGCAACAAACCCACAACAGGAAGGGTGGGCGTTGCCAAATAGAGTGCGGAGACCACAAGTCCGCCCGGGAATCGGCGAGTGACGCCCAACCATCACCCCCAACGTCTAGAGAATCGAGAGTTACTAGCTCCCTGGGTGCTAGACCACCCCCTGGCCAGTTGTTGCGACATTCCAAACGATCCAGACATGCACGTGATATAACTGAGGCATGCAACGTACACCTAAACAATATATATACCATGGTGTTGTATGAATGCAAAATGTCTCCATATGAATTTAATATGCTCAATAAAACGACATAAAAGCCAAACAATCTCTTACAAAACATGCTTCACAATTTAAATTACACAGTAAATAAATTCGATTTATCACAGAAATATTCGGGTTCTCGATTACCCAATCTTTATAGATTTTATATGCCAGCATGCTTTTAATTTAATTCTCAAAAATTATTTTCAATTTAATCCACCTCCGGGACAATTAAACAATTTAAATTCATAATTTAATTTCTTTATAATATACGAGAAAATCAATAACAAGGAACTAAAATCAAGTATAAGTTATAACATCCATCATTCTCGTAAATCCCCTAATTATTTTTAATTTCAAATAAATATAAATAATAATAGGAGAAAATCAATTAACCGGATTTACGTCCACATATACACTTTCTATAAACTTATTTCGAACTCAAGTGGTATTAAACTGCCTATATCAATTTAATTTAAATAGGTTTATAATTATTTTAAATCCGAGAAATAATTTATTTAATTTATCCAAAGGAATTTCCAACTCCAACATCATTTAATCCATTTATGGGTACTCCGTAAATTCTATAAAATTCCTAGATTTCAGTTTATCACTAGGAATTTAAATTAAACATTTTTATTTATCCATAAACATACAACGGAGATTTATTAACATTTTCTACGCACTATTAGTGAGTGTCAGATATGCATATATATAAAAATATATATATGTGAATTCCCACCTATTTTTAAAGCTCACAGAACAGCCCTGAATTGTCCCGCCGTGAACAATGTCGGCCGTGAATAGTGCTCACAGCCAAAAGTTGTCCGAAAATTATTTCGAATATACTGAAACGTCGGTCTCGACGACCTATACGATATATATGAATCTCATTAACAATTGATTAATAATTTTGAATAGATCTAATATAACCCAAACGAAAATTCGAACCTATAAATCAAATTTTCGGACAAACCGCTTAACGGAAAATTACGATATTTTTATACGTCGTACCTGACATCTAGGCAAAGATACCCTCCGAAAATCGTAGCTATCCGATCTCGGGAAGTTGACCAAAAAATTAGCCGAACTGCACTATCGCATTACCGTAGTTGCCCAGCTGCGAGCCACCACCAGCGCTGCCCCTGCGCCTCCTCTACTGCGTCTCACCACCGAAAACCCCCCTCCATAGCCGCCCCTTGCCGCAGCAGTCGCTGGCGAACCATGGCCGACTGCACCAAGTCGCAACTGAAGCGCGACTCCTCTCTCTCTTCAGTTTTTTCTCTCTCTCTCCGATGAGTTGCTCCCTTGTCGGCGACGTGATGAAGGTGTATAGCGTAGCTGCTGTTGGCGTAGGGAGAGGAGAAGAGGATGGTGTGAGGTTGCTGCGTGAAGAAGATCCGCTCTCTCTCTCTTTCGTCTTGCACGACCCCATGTTTCTCCCTTCATCTCAATAAACAATGACAGATAACGGTGTAGAAGGAGAAGCTTTGCAGTCGTTTATGAAAGAGGAATAGATCTGGCTCGTGAAGGAAAAGAAATAGAAGTCGCTAGATGGTTCTCAGCCACACAACATTTATCCGATATATATATAATTTCCATTAATTTTATATATACATATAAATACCCACACACATATATATTCTCCCAATTAATAATATATGTATAATAAATCCCGAAAATATACCGGGAACCCCCAAATAAAATCACACGAGCCCGTAAATATAAACGGGATGCCCAATAATTACTACGATCCGAAATATATAATCCGAGGTGTAAAACCCGAACACTAAATCAACTTCCATCATTAATCAGTTCAAGTCCACGAACCAAACACTTCCTTAACAACTTCGACAAAAGATTGGTCTCAGTTCATCTATCCAAATTCTCGGTCCGCTTCCAAATTCTCGGTCCGCTAAATTAATAATCGAAAATCCTTACTAATGATAAACTCAGAATCCGTCGCCTCCAGTGCGAAAAGCGAAAAAGAAATCATTTAGCTTCAATTAATAATAAAGGAAAAATCATAAAAAAATTCCTAAACGATGACACGCGTAACCGGAAAATCTACGGGTCGCTCAATAAATAAAACCAGCGAGGATAAATAATCCAAGGTATAAAATCCAACTACCGAAACACCGGACACGTATAAGACCCACCGAATAACTACAAATAACTATGGCACAAAAAAAATTCAAAACAATAATCAAGTACATCCACATCAACACATAGAAGCACTTAGAAACACAAAGAAATAATCACACTAAACAAACAAAACACGTATGTACAAATACAGAGCACGTCAATCAAGTCAGGCATATACTAATCCCATTATAAGGGAAAATAAAACGTCGAACTCCTAACGTAATAAATGCCGAACTCGCACAGCTGAGTCGAAACCTTTAACGTCGGTCAACAAAGCGTACCGCCATCCAGTCGAAACACTAAACGTTGAGCGTCAAAACGAATTCACGTAATCGACACTAGAACCCACGTAAACCTCTAGCCACGTCCGAAACACAAAACATCACGTCAAATAGTGTAATCACCAAAGAAATCCCACGACGTCACCAAAGAGATAATTGTAGAGTCAGGCTATCGAATCCAGAACTCACGTCAATGTTTCACCAGTTCGAAACACTACATTCACCGTCAGTTCTCGTAATCGCCAATGACAATCCATGAAGTAGTCAACAAGTCAATGGTCGCGTCATCCCGTCGTATCAAGACATAAACGCGAAAAATTTACACGTGAGATACCAAGAATAACCATGATGTCACAATCGAAATTAAATAAAAAAATAATTCCAGAAAATTGAGAAAATAATATGGGGTGTTAAAAAACCAATAATGCAAGCAGGAAAATCAACAAATATATATATACATATAGAACGATATAAACCCGAAAATCAACAAATTTTCTAGGGCTTAGTGTCGATTCAACCCCTCATTCAAATTTAACTCATCATTCAAATTCAACCCATCTTTTCAATTAATACCACCCATATCATAACTACAATTAGAGTTCAAATTCACACCAAAAGAAACAATCTCATTCAAATCCAACCCCTAATTCAAATTTAACTCGTCATTCAAATTCATCCCGCCATTAAAATTAACACCACTCATCACAACTACTACTAGAGTTCAAATTCACACCAAAAGAAGCAGTTACCTGAATTGCCACCAACTCCTCAAAATCGCCATCCTCGTACATGATCTGGAAAAACCCAGTTGAGGGGTTGTAGGATTGAACGGTGCCGGTGAATATCCCAAACCCTTTGAACTCTTTCCTCACTATGGCAAGTGGCGAGGTCAACTGACTGTGGTGGCAAGTGGTGAGATTGCTCGTGGTAGCCAGTGGCCAATGGAAAGAATGAGAAACTGAGGCGGCGCACGGTGATGCAGAACAACAAATAGATTTAGGGCTAGAGAGGGTTTGTGTATGTCTGAGTGTTTTAATCATATCCTGACCCACAGTGTTAATTATTTTCTTAGTCTTTTTTGCGGCAAACACTAGATGAAAATGAGATGGGGCCAACTTTAAAATTTTCAGATATTTGGAGCCAAAATTTGATGTTGCAAAATTGCAAGAAAAAAAAAACTTAAAAAATATATATATATACTAAATAAATAGATTTATTCTTTAAGTTAATAAAAAATATAATTAATTTTTTATAAGATACAATTCAAATATCAAATTTTATTTATTTATATTTTTGTCACCAACAGTAGTTTATGCCTCTTAAAATTATTTCTTATTTTAAAAAAATTAATTTTAAAAAATATTTATAACTAATTAAATGACAATGAGTAATTCAATTAATTCCATTAAGTAAAATTATCTGTAATAGTAATTATAAATATTTTATGTTTATGACTAACTAAATAACCATTTAATCTATCTGAGTGATATCATTTATATACATAAAATGGACATATAATGAATCAATATATAAAATCAATTATTTTATTGAACTCAGCGATTAGTAACAATCCTTATTAAAATTTCTCGATGTTATTATTTTGATTTAAGGTGATTAATTAATACTTAATTGAGTGAAATTGACTTTAATTGAATAACCCTCAGTTCCATTTCATGATATTGACTTCCATTGAGTAAATTCTCAATTCAATTTTATCAAATTGAGTTCAATTGAGTGAAATTAACTTCAATTTAATGAATTTGAGTTCAATTTAGTAAATCCACACTTCAATTTTATGAAATTGACTTCAATTGAGAAAATCTCCAATTCGATCAATTTTATGAAATTGAGTTCAATTGAGTAAAATTAACTCCAATTTAATAAATTCACACTTCAATTTCATGATATTCTCGGAGGAGCTTTCCTCCTCCTCCTGGCCACAATTCCCACCACCCTCGAATCCAAGACGCCTAAAGTTCTTCAAGAACTTATGAGGGATGCTACAAGGGCCAAATAGTGAAAGGCCTTCAAGAGATCAAACGCTATCTCGAAAGGTTCGGTTACTTGAACTATAATACTCAACATGATTCATACAATGATGAATTCGATGACAATTTAGAGTTTGCGGTCAAAACATACCAATCAAATCATCACTTGAACGTCACTGGAACACTAAACTCCAAAACCATTGACCTAATATGTGGTTTGGGACGAGACGATTCTCCAATGGGGAACCCCTCAAACCATCCCCGCCCGATATCCGTCGTTTTTTATTTTTATGTTTTACCCCCATAACCACCCCACTTCTTACCCCCATAACCATCCCTAACCATCATGTAATTTAGACAACCACAGAAGGCTCCGGTCAATATGAAAGTCTCAAAATTTTGGGTGCCTCGCAGATATAGATATAAGTAATTATTTTTTGTCTAATGTATTGTAATTGTTTCCTTTTTGTATAAATTACCAGCTAATACCAAAATTATTTTTCTAAAAGAATTCTATCATTGATTAAATAATATTTTTTAAATTTAAAATTTAAAATTTCTCTCTCCTATCTCATAATATTTCGCCGTACTTCTTATGCAAAAATTGAGATGGACGTGTGTGGATAATTTTGTCAATTTATAAAATAAAAAATTAATAAAAAATATTTTGTTTATCAATAATCATTTGTTGGCAATTAATATTGGTCTCCATCCAAAAAGTTAGATTAAACGATATAGACGAGTCACATTATTAGGTTACACGGCTAGTTTGTCCCGCCCTCTCTTTTTCTTTGATCATAAATTTCACAAGCATAAGATTGACCCCAAAGTGATAAATCAATGTCTAATAGTCTCCATAATTTTCTCTCTATGCATGGGTGGTATCTTATACCTTGTTTAATCTCATCTTCATACTATATATATTTTTTCCTATCCATATAGGTCTAGGATATTAATGTATGGAGAAATCTGTTCCAGAACTTCAGAAGCCTAATCCATTTGACTCGCTATTTACTCAAATTCACTTTATGCGACAAATTTCAATAATGCTGTTTAATGAAAGCAAAAATGCACAGACAACGTAACAGATGAACAATGCTACAAATTTCAATAATGCTGTTTAAACAAATTTTCATGGTCTATTATATTTGTGTTGTACCATCAGTAATAGTTTATTGGCTCAAACATTTTACTTTAAAATGAGTTACCCTTTCGTGATCACGTTTTATAATTATGGTATAGATTTTTTTTGCAATAACGGTTTAATGGACTGATGAATAACAGTGTGGGAGTATTAATTAGACTAGTATCGTTATTTTATAATGATATCGGCAGTTTTCGAAAATATTACTAACCTAGCTATATACCTAATGGATCAGAGTGTGAACGGTATATACCCGAGGAATACTTTTATCGTAATGGTATCGGCAACTTTCAACAACGTTATAAACCAAAAATTACGTAACAATATCTAATGGTATCGCAAGCTTTCGATGGCGTTTTGAACCAAAAAATACGAAACAACAAGCCAGATGATACGAAGAACCATGCGTTATCAGTTAAATGATTTAACTTGGTAATTCTTGAATTGGCCATTACCTATAGGTCGATCTCTTAGCAAAGCTTGGAATAGGAATTACATTGTGCTCCTATTATGGTGTGATTATCTATCTTTCCTCTATAGACCAAATGATAAGGTCTATATTGTCCCTCTAGGCACGGTCGTCAATCACCCTGGGATCTTTGGTCAGGTGTGTAAAATGATCTTTTTCTTTGAATAGAAATAAGAAACTTCCAAGGCAGTGATATTTCTATGAACGTGAATTACATTACATGAACGCTTTTTTGTATCTACTCTCAACCCACAAAACACGCCAATGTTATAGTCTTTGAACTTTTGAGTACAACATAACATGCCTTAATGTTTTCTTTATATTTTAAACATATATCACGGGCGAAAAGGTCAGATTAAACACACAACAAAAAAATGTGTCTTTAGTAACAAAAATAAATTAGTGGCAGATTAAATTGTCTATCACTATAACACAAAAACTAAATAATATAAATTATTGTACTCGTCTTCTACACGATTGACAAGTTCAGATGACACAATTAATTTACCCAAAATAATTTAATTTGTCCATGTCTTCCAATTGACTCTAAAGTCTTCCTCTCTTTTAATTTGACAATTAACGTAGTTCTTTTTGCATGAGACCAAATATGAACTCGAACCACCGTGATCAATTATTTCTTTGCATTAATCACACGTACCCAAGTCTACCCCAAAATAACCGTCTTAAGGACTCCCATTTTGTGTCACCCAATCAAAAAATAATAAATTTCCATGTAATGGAAAATTGAAAAAACATATGCTCTTACCAACTCTATATATATTAATTGTCTTTGGGACTTCAAAACATACCCTAAATCACCACAAAGCCTTCTTTGCTACAACAAACTTAGAAATGGCCCTTAACATCTCTCCCCTTTTAGGAGCTTTCCTCCTCCTCCTTCTCGTTACAATTCCCATCACCGTTGAATCGAAAAACCACACGAAACCTCGCGAACGAGGCTTCAACTTTCTCAAACACTTGGAGGGATGCCACAAGGGCCAGACAGTGAAAGGCCTTCACGAGCTCAAACGCTATCTCGAAAAGTTCGGTTACTTGCACTATGATACTGATCATCGTGATTCAAACATAACCGCAAGCAATCTCAACCATGCAAACGACGATGAATTCGACAACCTTTTAGAGTCTGCAGTCAAAACCTACCAGTCACGTTATCACTTGAAGGTCACAGGAACCCTAGACTCCGAAACCATACATAAAATGATTCAACCAAGATGTGGCGTGCCCGACATTTTCAATGCCAAACACTCGAAACATCCCAAAGTTTTCGATATGGTGGAAAATTACAACTTCATGGGGCCAAAGTGGCCACCAACGAGGTTACGTCTCACTTACAGCTTCCTATCAAGTGCTCCAGTCGTGAGTGTGCAAGAGCTGAGGTCAGTGTGCGTGAGAGCTTTCAAGAGATGGCAAGACGTGAGCGTATTCACTTTCACGGAGGCTCCACAGGGGAGAAATGGAGACATTGTTATCGGTTTCCATCGCGGTAATCATGGTGATGGCGCTGCGTTTGACGGGCCTTCCGGCACACTTGCTCATGCTTTTGCGCCAACGAGAGGGTGGTTTCACTATGACGCTGACGAGAATTGGAGTACTAATCCGGCCCGGAACCAAATAGACTTGGAATCTGTGGCAGTGCACGAGATAGGGCATGTTCTTGGACTTGCACACAGTAGAGATCCGAGTGCTATTATGTATGAAGCATATAGAGGGATCAGAAGGGTTCTGCAACCTGATGATATCCAAGGAATACGCGCCTTGTACTCTTCTTGAGTACATGCATGGTAGAGCCTATATATATATATATATATATATATACGAGATATATAAGCCTAGCTAGGGAGTTTTGTATTATGTTATGATCATATGAGGAAAAGAAAATAAGTGAATGCTGGTCATAAACCATGTATTCAACCAGAGTTGTACTCGCCGCGTTAGCTTATTGGAATAATGATTTTCTATAGTAAAGGATTAACTACGTACATGGTACTCCGTGCTTTATATCTATATATATATAATCAGTTCATCAAATTTTTAAAATTGAGCAAATTGACCCATTTGACAGCATTTTTGAATGTCAAATTATCATTATACTCCTATATTAATCTTTTATAAAATATAAAAATAAGAGTAAACTATATTTATACCTTTGAAGTTTGTTTTATCTTCAATTAGACCTTCCTCAAGTTTAACATTATTATCTAGTTATATAAATTATTTATTATATATATAGTTTTTACTATAAATGATTTTTTTATGCGAAAATCAAAAATTAAAGCCGATTTTTTTTTATATATTTATTTATGCCCAAATGAGCTATTTTCAGTATCCGAAACTACGACTCCGTTGTTTGCCAGTTTGAGTCATTACCGTTGAAACATGAAATGTGCTTTAAAATCATCAAATTTTAGGTACCATTTGAGGAAATCTTTTGGTCAATAAACGGAAACAACCTTTTGTTTTCAAACTACCATTAATTTCGGCATTAATGATTTTGTCAAATTTTGGTCAATAGACATAACCAATCTTTTGGTCAAATTTAGGCATTAAGTTTTTATTTTGGCATAAAAAAATTTGTTTATAGTAATATATATAATAATTTATATAACTAGATAATAATGTTAAAAGAGGAAAGATAATATACCTTAATTGGTAGTTTGAAAAAAAATAAAATCGGCATATATTTTTTATTTCGGCATATCTCAAAAAAATAAATTTGTTTATAGTAAAATATATATATATAAATTATCTCTATAACTAGATAATAATGTTAAAAGTGGGAAAATGTTGAATAGAGATAATAAAATTTGTGTGTAGTAAAGAAATTGAATTCTTGTTTCCAAACACCACTTATTTCACCATTGACGGTAGTTTAGGTATTAAGTGGTGTAAATGATGTGGGTTTTAAAATGTATAAGAGGTGTAAATGAAGTTTGTCAAATTTGAGGGAGTCTAATTAAAGATAAAATAAACGTCAGGGTTGTGAATGAAGTTAACTCTTATTTTTATATTTTACAAAATATTAATATATTGGTATATAATGGTAATTTGACATTCAAAAAGTGGGTCTAGGGAGCAACTTGCTTAATTTTGTAAATTTGAGGGACTAATTAATTTGCTCACTTTTATAATACCGGGGATATTTTGCACACTTGTAAATTGTTCAGGAGTATTTTGTACTTTTGCCTTCGATCTATAATTAACTTTGTTTAATTTAATTTCTTTATCTGGTGTCTTCTCACCATCTATTATTCTATCTATAATTAACTAACTTTATCACCATAGTCTACTCCAATACGAACGTTTAAGGACTCCAATTCTGTGTGACCCAATTCAAATCAATTAATAAATTTCCATTTGAGGAAAGATTGTGACATGTACTCACAATCTATTTAAATTATTTGCCTTTAGGACTCCAATAAATAGCCTACATCAACACAGAGACAGTTTGTAACAATACCCACCACCGTCCAATCCCAAAATCCCCCGAAACCACCCGAAAGAGGCCGGCCTCAAGTTCTTCAACAACTTAGAGGGATGCTACAAAGGCCAAACAATGAAGGGCATTCAAGAGATCAAACACTCTCTCGGTTACTTGAACGATTCAAACAACGATAAATTCGATGACATTTTATACTCTGCGTCAAAATGTACCAGTCAAATCATCACTTGAACATTACTTGAACATATCAATGAAATTCATTATAAAGGAATGCACATTCCATTCTATAACATATCAAACTAAAGAATGATTGGAATGAGCATTTCATTCCAATTATGTTACCGAACCCAACATAAGGGTACCAGACCATTATTTCAAAATGGAAGGTTAATGGAGAGACAGTTTGTGTTAGTGAATGTTTAACTTTTAAAAAATAAATTAATAAATAAAATAAAACAAAATAAATTAGAAGCAATTCAATTTAGTGTCCTCATTGCCAACTTCAGTCCTTGTCCCGATATTTTTCCTTGATCATAAATTTCACAAGCATACAGATTGACCCCCAAAGTGATAAAATCAATGTCAAACATTCACCATATATGATTTCCTCTCTCTACGCATGGTTGACATCTTAATTCCTTTAATAATTCAATCAATCACAACTTCATTTTGATTTTTTTTCTCCAATCTCCTCTCAATCGTAATCCTTTCCATAATTAACTCTACTTTCCTTATTTGTTGTGATTTTGTATATTGTACTATTTCCGTCCAAATTATAAGTTCCTCGTATTTTTTTATTATATTGATATTGTATGAATTGTCAATTTTATCCATGATAAGTCCAAACTTATGTGATAATTTGTAGGGTAATTTGTATATTATTTCAATGAATAGAGGATAAACCGGTAAAATTTTAAAATAAATTATTTTAACTTTTCAAATTTCCTATTTACTTTGGAACAGAAATAAAAGGAGAGATGTTACAAAAGATTGTTATAGTACCATTGATTGAAAATACCATAAATATTGTAACATGCACTTACAAAGTCTATAATTTAATGTCTTTAGGAATCCAATACAAACCCTACACCAACACAGCCTTCTTCGCTACTGCACAAAATCTAGACATGTCCCCTAACATGTCTGTTCTTGTAGGAGCTTTCTTCCTCCTTCTTGTAACCATTCCCATCTCTGTCGAATCCCAAAATCACACAAAACCACTCGAAAGAGGCTTAAAGTTCTTCAAGAACTTAGAGGGATCCTACAATGGCCAAACAGTGGAAGGCCTTGAACAAATCAAACGCTATCTCGAAAAGTTTGGTTACTTGAACTATAATACTCATTATGGGTCAAACCTCGATGAATTCCATGACGTTTTAGAGTCTGCGGTCAAATTGTACCAGTCAAAGCATCACTTGAACGTAACTGGAACCCTAAACTCCGAAACCGTCGACCAGATGATGCAACCAAGATGCGGGTTCCCTGACATCATCAACAATTTCAATCACGCAAATCCAGGCAGAAAAATGAAACATCCCAAAGTGTTCGACATAATATCTAAGTACAACTTCATAGGGCCCAAGTGGCCACCATCGAAAACACGGCTCACGTATAGCTTCAAGTCAAGTGCAGAAGTGAGTGTGTCCCCGGAAGACCTGAGCTTAGTAATGGAGAGAGCGTTCAGGAGATGGAAAGAAGTGAGCATATTTACGTTCTTCGAGGTTCCAGAGGGGAATAAAAGCGACATTGTTATCGGTTTCCATCGCGGTAATCATGGCGACGGCGTTCGGAATGCGTTCGATGGTCCTCATGGCGTATATGCGCATGCTTTCGCGCCAACGAGTGGGGTGTTCCACTATGATGCTGATGAGAATTGGAGTACTAGTCCGACCCAGGACCAAGTAGACTTGGAATCTGTTGCAGTGCATGAGTTAGGGCATGTTCTTGGGCTTGCACATAGTGAAGATAAGACTGCTGTTATGTATCCATATTTTGCATATGGAAAGGTCTATAGGGATCTGCAAGCTGATGATATCCTAGGAATACATAATTTGTATACTTCTTAGTTACATGTTAGGTCCTTGCTCCAATTATTTATATTTATATATATATACCCTATGGTGTTTTCTGTTATGTTATGAGAAAAAGAAAATTAGCGAATGCTGCAGATAAACCAAGAGTTGGAATCATTGCATTAGTTTTTTGGAATAAAATATTTTTTATTTTTGAAATTTAGGGTGTGTTTGATAATACTCAACACTGAAATCTTAAAACTGAAAATTTACAAAAATAATAACTGTGATGTCTCAACTAATTGGACTAGAATTGTTTTCTTTTTTCCTACTTTTAATTCTCTTATTATGCTGTGGAATTTGAAGCCAAGGAATTGTCGCAGTTCAATGTCTTGAGGGTCCATGCATGTCCATTTCAAACAATATATACAAAAATCAAGATTTATTTTATTTTCTACTTTTTACCTATTGCTTATCACACAAAGTCTAATCAAAGATCAACAAGAAAGAAAAAAAATAAAAAAAACCCTTTTGGATCATGAGCTGAAGTTTGGTCTCAAACACTGAAAAACCCTCTGTTGAAATGACCAACTCGTAACAGGGTTCTATCAGGATTAATCATACAGTACAACAGCATAAAATACTAAAACAGAACATTTAATGAGACGATCGAAAACTACTGCTCAATGCAATGAATCAATGATTCAAATAATGAGAACAATAGAAATATATGAAAACAGGTACATTAATACAGAAATAAAATGTACAACATTACTTATTGGTAAAACTTATTCAAGTTTGCACCTTTAAATCACAGGTTGGCTGAGTTCAAGTAGAGCTAAAAGTTGCATTTCAGATTAGTCACATTAAATTTTAACCACACACTAAGAAGGAAGTTTAGGGTCGCTAAAGAAGCTGTTGATAGATTTCATGATCTGAGGAGACCTATTACGAACAAACTTCCGGAGGCTATGCTGAGCGTACTTTTCGCCTTCTTCAAAATTCTCCAGTATTCCTGCAGCCCTATTTTCCTTGGTCACCCTTAAATTGCACAGAAACAACAACAACAAAAACAGTACATAAATATAAATAACTTCATTGCCAAAATGTTGGAACTTATCAGTAGCTGCTTCAACTGAATAATTCAAAATTTGAACTCAAATTCAAAATTAAATGATTTGCCTGTTTTATCTGATGCACATGAATTGCGACTAATTGAGACACAATAATAAATGAAAAATAGATACACTGCTTTAAGTAACAAACAAATAAACTTCGACAATATCAAGCAACGCAAATTTCATGGGGGTGATTCAAGCCAATGCAGTTGATTTATAGACACGAATAAACACCAAAGGAAACAAAGGAAATGGATAGAGGGAAGGAAACAAAGGAACCTATTTAGGATTTCCATTTTTCCTCCCCAAGTGTTTTACAAGTATTTGGTTTTTGAATTTCTGGATGTAAAATCCCCTACTAATTTGGACCAGAATTGTACTGGAGTCTAAGACCATATGTATGTTCACAATTCAAAATTAATGAACCAGAACTGTACTATGACAATATGTAATTTAATTTATTTATGACATTCGTTATCGAGATTGTGATGATAGTGATGGAGGAGTCTTAATAATGCCATAAGGGGTAACTTCATTGAAGCGGTGGCAATGGTGACCGGGTAGAAAAGGCAGTGACAAGTTAGTGTGGGAAGGGGAGTGGCAGTGGATGACGCCTTCTGTGGTTTGGTAGAACTGTGAACGAACTGAGCTGAGCTCGAGTTGTTTGGGCTCATTGTACAAGGGTGTTTACGCTAGCCAACCGCTTAGGAAAGCATGCTCTTGACTTGGTTCAAACTCACATTGCATGAACTGAGGTATCATAGCCTTCCTCAACCACACAGAACAAGCTTAAAGATGTCTCAGCCCGGCTCATACACTTTGACAAACGAGAACGAATCCAAATTCTTTGCGAGCCGGCCCAAACTTTATGAACAACTCAATTTGTTAGCAATCCTAATAAATGTGAGGTGATAAGGGGTGAACAATAACAATATGAGCTCCTACCCTTATATGTGATCAAAGTAGAGCAAGAACTGTTTGGGTTGTGGATAAAGCATTGAGAAAATGAACAAGGCAATGTGACAAACGAGAACGAATCCAAATTCTTTGCGAGCCGGCCCAAACTTTATGAACAACTCAATTTGTTAGCAATCCTAATAAATGTGAGTTGATAAGGGGTGAACAATAACAATATGAGCTCCTACCCTTATATGTGATCAAAGTAGAGCAAGAACTGTTTGGGTTGTGGATAAAGCATTGAGAAAATGAACAAGGCAATGTTGCAATTGGTTCAACCAAAAAAAAAGGGGGACCCGTGCAACACGACCCTATCACACAGATCAGTTAAGTCGCGGACTATGTCCGGGGTCGTAGCCCGACCAAATTTTGCAGCTAAAGGGAATCAAACCTGAGACTTGATGTTTCTTGAGGCACCAATGCCCAAGTCTTTTCCAACTAAGCTAACTTGCTCGGGTTGTCATACCTCTTATTTCAATAGCTCATAACCCTTTCAGATTGTTTTGACTCTCATTTTATTAAGTCAAAACCATTCGTAACAGAATGAACACCACTAATGAATTCACATTAGGATTTTCAATCAAAAAATATTTTCACCATCTTCAGTAAAAATGGAAAAATCCCACACAGTCCAACACACACATATATATATATATATATATACACATAAAATATTTTCATCATATTCATTTAAAACTAGAAAATCCCACATAAGCCAACACACACACACACACATATATATATATATATATGTACATACAGAATCAAGAAGAAAGGGGTGGATGGATACCTGACTTCAGGGTTGCCACTGATATTGCGGATCAACTGCATTCCACAGATCCCTACAGCTACACCAACAGCCGCAAACAGAGGAAAAACCTACACACAACCACACATCAGTCCCCTTTTCTGATCTATCAAAAAACCCAAATAAATTTGTTTTTGATCAATCAAAAACACCCAAACCAAAAAAAAATGAATACGGATCGTGACATTTCATATAGTGTCAAAACTTATGTCATTATGAAAAAGTTCACAACAATTGCACAATAATTTAAGTAATTCAGATTATCTTAGACGTTATTTAATTTATGCAACAACTTGTAGAAGTTGTCAACTAATTTAGACATTAGTTATGTACACAAAAACTTATTTTATATACAAGATATAAATAAAAAAATAATAATAATTTTCTTTATGTATGTGTTGAATTGTCAACGGGCACGGTCAAGGTTTGGGTGCAGGGGATCCAAATTCAGCGATATACATGATATATATACATAAATAGTATATGTATAGAGAGAGAAATAGGTAGCGGAGATCTAGAGAGAGAGAGTAGAGAACCTCGGGCCTTAACCAGCGTTTGATGGAGGAAGAAGAAGCCATTGGAGAAGCCCTTGTCACACGCAGCCAAGGAATAGTTTAGCAATTGAAAAGAACGTGACCTACTTTGACTTCCTAATTTTTTTTATTATTATTTTATACTCAGTGGAATCTTCTCGAACTAAGGGTTCTGGGCCTTTGGGCCCACTTCTTTTGGGCCTTATACAAATTCTATTATTTGTGGGCCTCACAAAGGGCCCAAAAAAATAAAGTGTTACAATTGTATTTTTTTTTAATTATTTGAAGAGAATTATTGAGATAGGTACATATTTTATATATTTATTATTCTTTTCACTTTTAACTCATGTGAAATTTTGATAGCTAACCATCCTCCTCCAAAGAAAAAACCAGAACACTCCTGGTCCGATAGAAATTGAAGGCCAGCATTATTTTTCATGGAATTGAAGCTAAATAAACTTATGAGAAAAATATTAAAGCAAATATGTATTATATATATATATATATATATATATATATATATATTATAATGGCGGCAAACTGACCGTTGAATCGTCGCTAAATCCAACGCCACAACAACTCCACTTTCAACTCTTTCGTCTCTTCCACAAGCCAATGGCGAATCCGTTATTTTCTTCAACAGAAAGGGCGTTTCCTTCTCCGGAACGACGCCGTTGCAAGCAATCAAGTCACCAAAACCAACCATGCTTGAGTAACACCTTCGCCAGAGCCAGCAAACACACACTATACACACACCACTGTGTGTACATGCGTGTTCTTCAATGGCGGCCATGGCTAGGGCTTTCGCGAGCTCTCGCGCCACCGATCTCTACCTCAAGCCACTCCGATCACAAACCCCTCCCTTTCCCGCCATCGCCACCACGAGGAGTCCTTCGGCCGCCGCCGTCTGCTGCCTGGTCTCCGGCGTCGACGGCGGTGGAATGTCGGATGATTTCGGCTATACAATTATTTTTTAAAGTAATTGTATAGCCGAGGGCGGTCCTCATTGCCAACTTCAGTTCTCCGTGTCCATGTCTTTTTTCCTTTGATTATTAATCTCACAAGTCACATGTCACGCCCCAAATTCCTAGGACTCCGAAACCCGAGCCTAAGAGCTAAGGGAGTGATTGCGGAAGTAAAAAGAAATGAGAACCAACGGCATTCAATCATCAAATACCCACGAAAGGGTAAAATGATCTGATACCACACTGTCACGCCCCTAAGATTCCCGAAACTCAAATCTAGAGAATCAGCGAATCTCCAAGGGATGACGCTAGTCAAGCGACTACTAGAGTCAACAACAACAAAGAGACACATGGAATAACAATAAAAATATACTCCATGTCAAGTAGAATGCTAGAAACTCACTAGCATCCTCCAATACCAACTGACACGCTCCTAAATTCCTAAGACTCCCGAACAGGGACATCCGAGGAATCCAGGATGTGATCATTAATACAAATGACCAACTAAGACATCACTAACCATGGAAACGTATGGATTAGTGATGGAAATAGTATATTTCATACCCAAATGAATAATAAACAAAGCAGCGGAATCTAACGAAAATCCGGCAGAATTCCATTTGTAAATGGAACATCCGGATACACAACCATAACACAATAACCTGCCCAAAGCAATTCAATAATCACAATGGTTTCCAAGCCCCACATTCATCAATCCTACTAGGGGCGAGGTAGTGGAAAGCAACCAAAATCCCTCCAAACCCTCTAACATCAACAGAGCCACAAATGCTCGAATAAGAATACAGAAAATCGTCTAGCTGTATAGAATAGATACAATACATCCTGAAAGAATAAATACAGGAAATAAAGATACATCAACAGGGATAGGCCAACAGACTGGCTCCCAAAAGAAATACATGGCAAACCCATAAAAAAATGGGTAAGGAAAACTGAAAGCAGATACCTATCGTCCCTAAACCCAGTCGTGCCGCAACCGTAACCGCATCACCCAACGCAACTCCAAAACCTGTAACAAGGAAACAAAAGAAAGTTGTCGTTGCACTACATCCTGCTCATAGCCGTATATTTCCTGCAACCTGGTGTGGGAATACCAGGGGGCAAATGAAATACCCCTGTGAGCAAATAAGCTCAGTGGGAAAGGATACTCTAACTACCACATCCTCTAATAGTTTAGGTAATGTTAAACCACCCAGTGAGATACATAGCCCACAACATAACCCAGCCACGAAAACCCAAGGTACGTGCTCATATACTACCGTACGTAAGTATATAGGGGATATATATATATATATATATATATATATATATATATATATATTTATAAATACCCAACATGAGCCTATAAGATACAACTAAGACTCATACTCCTAGTACCAACACCAGTAGTCTACACTACTCTCACCAACGTACACTAGGTACACGATACTAAGGCCCAATCTAACAAATCATCCAGCGTTCACGACGCTAACAAGAAACTCCAAACAGAGGGAATCACACTCACCTCTAATATCCACAAGGATTGAAATCCACTACTAGTACTAAGGAATACTCATAACTCACTCCCCTAGAACACAGGAGGAAAAACACTCACGTCATTGCGTACTAACACAACCGTCATCTATATATATATATATATATATATATATATATATATAACAAACCTCATCCCATTCCTAAGGAAAATCTACCTCTCAAAGGCTAGATCACCTCAATCATATCACCATACCATAAATCATATCGACCTCATAGGACTAATATCAATAGGGTCAATCATATCACTAACACTCTCACTGTAGGCGAAGAAAACCACCCAATCAAATCACTAAGAGTACTCGAACACTACTCTCATGAAGGACCACCTGAGGGTCACCAAAGCAAAGCGAAGGAAAAGACTTCCCAATGCTAAACCAACAGATAACCGAGACAACAATGTCAAGGTTAAGAACACCACAAGCGTTTAATGAAAACACCTGGACAAGGAACCCAATCCACTCGGTATCCATGCCCCTAACATGTGGAACAACTCGAATCACCTAAGTGGTGACATCAAAAACCAAGAAAAGTGAAAGGCAGCACTATATGTGTGCACTGAACAACACCCAGCCTCATGCCCGAGGCTTGGAAATAATCCAAAGGAAAGGTGAAATAATGGAACACCTTTCAATACTCTACAGGTCGAGATCTTGAGAAAGAAGTCTCGGAATCTCAGAATCTCGAAGAAGTAATAAAATAGTTTTCTTTTAAGAAACCACACAGTAAAAATGACCGTCTTGCCCCCGGTCTCTGTCAATTGCCATCACCGGCTTTTAGAAGTTAAAATCTTTTTAAAGAAGATCCTAAGATCATTTATAAAGTACTAAAACTTTTCATTTCTACGGGGGTAGGCGAAAACGGGTTTTTCCGTTTATATACAAAGAGTTTAGAAAACACCGTTTTCGAAATGACAGCAGAATAAGAGTGAACACAACTTTACAGATTCCTATAATGCCCAAAAGGACAGTAAAGGAAGAACAACACGTTGGACTCAAGGAAGACAACCATCCGTTTCCAACTCCACCAAATCAAATGACAACACATGGAAGAGGTTCGGCACCACGCCATACCGACAACTCAAGGAATGACATAGAAGTCAACGACTACGTACTAGCGTACAAAACACAGTACAAGGAATGCTTAGGGAATGAACTAAGCACTAGAACCAAGTCTGTCAAACTACAGTACCTCGAGTACTTAATAAAGTCACTCAACCATAACCTCTTCTCACCAATCAAAATCTCAACTACAGTTGATAGTCTATTCCTCAAAAGTGAAAGACACCTAAAGGTCCATACTACAACTCACAATCTCATCACCCGCCTTCTCGAAGGCCCCAATTCATAACTGATACTAAAATCAATCTCTAACCTCCAATCTCTAACAAGGTCACACAGCCAACCACAATCACCAAACTATTAACCCCGCCTTCTCTAAGGCATCAACTCCAAATCATCTCTGCAGTCCATCACTAACCGCAACTAACCACAAAGGTCACTATGCCAATATACTTAACCTCCCCCAAGGGTACGAAAGTATATATATATATTCACAAGTATAAAATAAGCATTTCATTATACTTGATCAATTACCACATGTAATCATTTTCTTTCACGTTAATCATTATCAACTGAGCATTTTACAAATATATGAATTTAAATTTTCAATATTCATACATAACATGCTCCAAAATCCAACAGGCAATAATAACACATATTAAACATGTTCCAACAACACATGTAATAATCTCACGTATACATGTCAAATGAAATCACATAAATGCCATGCATATACAATGTGACTCATACACCACCCTTTGCCCACATCACGTGGTTAACGAATACGCACTCCACCCATTTACAAGGAGAAAGAGTACCGCACCGATTTTTCCCAAGTGTTTTTGACACTACACTTTCAACAAGGAAGGCGGTTGCACGAGACGACCCGTGACCAAAGATTCGTCAACACGAATGCACGAGATGACCCGCGACTTCGAGAATGAGATGACTCACCCTATACCCCATTCACAGCTCATTATTCTGTAGGATGGGAACACCCCCTGGCCAGTTGTTGCGACGATTCGATACAAAGACACCCCACATGATTTCACAACCCACATATACCAATACCATGATTTAACATTACATGATATTCTCAATATGCATCCAGGTCCAAATGAAAATCATGCCTCAATATAAATATGTAATGCATCATATTTATATACAATATTCACATATAATTCACACGGCGCCCATCACAGGTTAACGGATACACTCCGACACAAAACCGTCCCTACAGGATACATACCCCTGTACTCAGCATAAATATATAGTGCATCATATTTAAGCAATTACCCACATGGTACTATCAACATAAATCTCATAATCTCCTTACATGCTTTAAAATACAATAAAACATTTAAATCATATGAAAACAATTTCATATACAATTCATGTTTTCACAAATATATTTTCTTTAATTCTTTAGAAAATATTTCAATTTCTCTTATCATGCCTTTAAAATAAATTAAAGCAATTAATTCACGTATCGTAGGGGAACCTAGCATAGCGTCTAAGTATTCGCTCCCCTTACGTCCACATATACACTAGTCCATTTAATCCTCAAGGGAAAATTCTAAGTCGTCTATTCTTATTCAATTTAAATAAGAATTTAATTAATCTCATAGAAAATAATTTAATTAATTTTCTTAAATTAATTCCTAAGTCCAATTCCGATTCTAAGCAAATTATAGATAATTAAATTATATTTATATTAAATTAAATAAGGGTTTGCACCCCTAAACTGCTTCAATAATGCGAAGTGAGAAATATAATTTCCCACCTGAAATACGCTTACAGAATAGTCGTTTCGGGCCCACCGTGAACAGTATCGGCGCCCGAATATGACTCCCGTCGACCAAAGTCATCCGAAAAATATTTTGAATATATCGAAATGTCCGTCTCGACAACCTATACGAAGCTCATTAGTATTAGGTTAATTGATTTGGTTAAATCTAAATTAACCCAAACGAAAACTATAACCTATAAATGCGATTTCCGGGCAAACCATTCATCCTAAATTCACGAAATTAATATATGACGAATACCATGTATATACGGAGCTACTCACCAAAAATCGGCTCAAACCGATCACCGGAAGGTCGCCTAAAAAATGGCCGAAGCCTGGCCGAACCACCCCTGCCGTGCGGACTGCTCCGCCCCTGCAAGACTGCGCCACCAGCCGCAGCTCCTCGCCGACCCTGCACCGCCGTTCAGCCCAACCGACGACCACCGCAAGCTCGCTGACCCAGCTCGGCCGTCGCTGCTCCAGCTCCAGCCGTCTCTGCTCCCGACTAGCCGACGACTCTGCGTATCGCCGCCTGCTATGGTGACCACTCCCTCAGCCGACTCTTTTGCCGGCGACCATGGAGGTGGAGGAGAAGAAGGGAGCCGCTTCAGTCGGGTGAAGAAGATGCAGAGGATCCGTCGTTTACAAATGCACAACTACATATGTATATAGATATATAACCTAATTGCACAACTAACCCTCTAACTATCCTTAATTCCGAAATAACCCCAACACAATATATATATATATATAATTAAATATATATAGACAATAGATCCCGAAAAATACCGGGAACCCCCAAATAATTTTGCGCAACCCCGAAAGTCCACGGGACGCCAAATAACCAAATTAGTCCGAAAGAAATACACCGGGTTAGGAACCCAACGTCGGAACACCGAGAAAGTAAATTAATACGCTTCACACTGGATCGGTAAAAGTACTAATACCGTAACCGAAATAATCGAAACGATACCGTGTAATCGTCAAAGAGAAACCGTAAAGTCATACAGTCGACTTTAAAAGTAAACGCGAAAAATTTATACGCGAAATACCAAGAACAAATAATACGTCATGAACAAGTGACGTCATTACCGAAATTTAAATCGAAATTAATTTCAGTAAAAAGGATAATAACACGGGGTGTTACATCACAACACATACAGATTGACTCTAGGACTACTTTAAGCTGTATGTTTATGTTTTCTTTCCTTTTCATGTAAATTCTCAACTTTTTTTATATATACCAATTAATTACCCAAAAAAAAAACACATACAGATTGACTCCGAAGTCTTCCTCTCTTTTAATTAATTATTTTTTTTTCTTTTTAAGCATGTCATTTTGCATGAGACTATATGTGAACTAGCCACCTCCAATTATGGGTTTGCATTAATCACACCCAAGTCTACCCCCAAATCCTTGTAATTCCCTGAGATCTCAATATTTAAAAATGTGTGCGTATTTCACCTATTTGCCATTTGCCCATCATCAAAGGTATAAAATCTCCAAAATACCATTATTATATTTTTTTTAGAAAAAAAAAGAAAAAGAAATTAAATAGGAATTGTGAAATGACCATTAAAGCCAATCTTTTTCTTCATCGATCCCCTTCCCAAAACCCTAACCCTAACCCTAATTTTTTCTGTCTAAACACACCACATAGACACACATCCACAAAACCCCCAATCTCCAATTCTCCTATGCTCTTCTCTAACACAACCAATAAAATTATCAATCAATTCTTCTTCTTCTTCTTGATCATTATACGCACAATATATATATATATACACACACAAATTTATTGGATTTTTTTAGACCCAAATTTAACATTCTTTTTTAATTTTTACTAAAGATTATTGTATACACACACATATATATATATATATATGTATATATACGTATATACATACCCAAAAACACATGAGTGTAGGTTTGGGGGTTTTAGAGAGAGAAGGTAGGGTTTGAAGCTAAAGAGAGAGAGGATTTGAGAAAGGACATTTTCACGGCCAAAGATGGTTGACCGATGACCGGCTGCAAAGTGCAAGATTTCTAAATTCTCATGAATTCATATACACAAAATTAAACTAATGAGTATTTATCTCACTCCATAACAAAGTTGGGGGGTTCACAGATATCCCTACTACTTTAAAATGAGTTGTCCTTTCGTGATCATGTTTTATGATTATGATACAGGTTATTTTGTGGAGAAATGCTAAACATCATGAAAACAAATTCATGATTATATCATGAATGATGTGGAGGCATCTATGAACGGACACATGTCCATTATAAAAATTAAAATTAAACAGTAAGAAGAAAAGCGAAAAATTTATACGTGAAACATCAAGAATAACCAAGACGTCATGAACAAATGACATCACAACCGAAAATAAATCGGTAATAATTCCAGAAAATTGGGAAAATAACATTGGGTGTTACATAGGCGGAGTGATCAAACACTCAAATTTTAAATTATATTATAGTCTTTGAACTTTTGAGTACACATATATATATAACATACCTTAATATACGTGTATTTTTTTTCTTCTTCTAGTTTAAACAATATTGTACAAGGGCAAAAAAGTTATATTAATCACGCCACAAAAAAAAGATGTCTATAATTTTAAGATTTAGGGACAATCTAAAATTGTTTGGTACTTTTAATACAAAACAGTTCGCTGCTGAAGCTTCTAGCGGCCATTTCTATCCTTTTTAGTGGCAGTTGGGTTCACCATTAATAAAACTCTTTTATTTTTTAAAGTAATTGTATAGCCGAGGGCGGTCCTCATTGCCAACTTCAGTTCTCCTTGTCCATGTCCTTTTTCCTTTGATTATTAATCTCACAAGTCACAACACATACAGATTGACTCTAGGACTACTTTAAGCTGTATGTTTATGTTTTCTTTCTTTATCATGTAAATTCTCAACTTTTTTTATATATACCAATTAATTACCCAAAAAAAAAACACATACAGATCGACTCCGAAGTCTTCCACTCTTTTAATTAATTGTTTTTTTTTCTTTTTAAGCATGTCATTTTGCATGAGACTATATGTGAACTAGCCACCTCCAATTATGGGTTTGCATTAATAATACCCAAGTCTACCCCCAAATCCTTGTAATTCCCTGAGATCTCAATATTTAAAAATGTGTGCAAATTTTGCCATTTGCCCATCATCAAAGGTATAAAATCTCCAAAATACCATTATTATATTTTTTTTAGAAAAAAAAGAAAAATAAATTAAATAGGAATTGTGAAATGACCTTTAAAGCCAATCTTTTTCTTCATCGATCCCCTTCCCAAAACCCTAACCCTAACCCTAATTTTATCTGCCTAAACACACCACATAGACACACATCCACAAAACCCCCAATCTCCAATTCTCCGATGCTCTTCTCTAACACAACCAATAAAATTATCAATCAATTCTTCTTCTTCTCGATCATTATACGCACAATATATATATATATATATATATATACACACACAGATTTATTGGATTTTTTTAGACCCAAATTTAACATTCTTTTTTAATTTTTACTAAAGATTATTGTATACACACACATATATATATATATGTATATATACGTATATACATACCCAAAAACACATGAGTGTAGGTTTGGTGGTTTTAGAGAGAGAAGGTAGGGTTTGAAGCTAAAGAGAGAGGATTTGAGAAAGGACATTTTCACGGCCAAAGATGGCTGACCGATGACCGGCTGCAAAGTGCAATATTTCTAAATTCTCATGAATTCATATACACAAAATTAAACTAATGCGTATTTATCTCACTCCATAACAAAGTTGGGGGGTTCACAGATATCCCTACTACTTTAAAATGAGTTGTCCTTTCGTGATCATGTTTTATGATAATGATGCAGGTTATTTTGTGGAGAAATGCTAAACATCATGAAAACAAATTCATGATTATATCATGAATGATGTGGAGGCATCTATGAACGGACACATGTCCATTATAAAAATTAAAATTAAACAGTAAGAAGAAAAACGAAAAATTTATACGTGAAACATCAAGAATAACCAAGACGTCATGAACAAGTGATATCACAACCGAAAATAAATCGAAAATAATTGCAGAAAATTAGGAAAATAACATTGGGTGTTACATAGGCGGAGTGATCAAACACTCAAATTTTAAATTATATTATAGTCTTTGAACTTTTGAGTACACATATATAACATACCTTAATATACATGTATTTTTTTTCTTCTTCTAGTTTAAACAATATTGTACACGGGTAAAAAAGTTATATTAATCACGCCACAAAAAAAAGATGTCTATAATTTTAAGATTTAGGGACAATCTAAAATTGTTTGGTACTTTTAATACAAAACAGTTCGCTGCTGAAGGTTCTAGCGACCATTTTTATCCTTTTTAGTGGCAGTTGAGTTCACCATTAATAAAACTCTTTTATTTTTTAAAGTAATTGTATAGCCGAGGGCGGTCCTCATTGCCAACTTCAGTTCTCCTTGTCCATGTCTTTTTTCCTTTGATTATTAATCTCACAAGTCACAACACATACAGATTGACTCTAGGACTACTTTAAGCTGTATGTTTATGTTTTCTTTCCTTATCATGTAAATTTTCATCTTTTTTTATATATACCAATTAATTACCCAAAAAAGAAAACACATACAGATTGACTCCAAAGTCTTCCACTCTTTTAATTAATTTTTTTTTTCTTTTTAAGCATGTCATTTTGCATGAGACTATATGTGAACTAGCCGCCTCCAATTATGGGTTTGCATTAATCATACCCAAGTCTACCCCCAAATCCTTGTAATTCACTGAGATCTCAATATTTAAAAATGTGGGCGTATTTCACCTATTTGCCATTTGCCCATCATCAAAGGTATAAAATCTTCAAAATACCATTATTATATTTTTTTTAGAAAAAAAGAAAAAGAAATTAAATAGGAATTGTGAAATGACCATTAAAGCCAATCTTTTTCTTCATCGATCCCCTTCCCAAAACCCTAACCCTAACCCTAATTTTCTCTGCCTAAACACACCACATAGACACACATCCACAAAACCCCCAATCTCCAATTCTCTTATGCTCTTCTCTAACACAACCAATAAAATTATCAATCAATTCTTCTTCTTCTCGATCATTATACGCACAATATATATATATATATACACAGATATTGGATTTTTTTAGACCCAAATTTAACATTCTTTTTTAATTTTTACTAAAGATTATTGTATACACACACATATATATATATATATGAATATATACGCATATACATACCCAAAAACACATGAGTGTAGGTTTGGGGGTTTTAGAGAGAGAGGATTTGAGAAAGGACATTTTCACGGCCAAAGATGGCTGACCGATGACCGGCTGCAAAGTGCAATATTTCTAAATTCTCATGAATTCATATACACAAAATTAAACTAATGAGTATTTATCTCACTCCATAACAAAGTTGGGGGGTTCACAGATATCCCTACTACTTTAAAATGAGTTGTCCTTTCGTGATCATGTTTTATGATTATGATACGGGTTATTTTGTGGAGAAATGCCAAACATCATGAAAACAAATTCATGATTATATCATGAATGATGTGGAGGCATCCATGAACGGACACATGTCCATTATAAAAATTAAAATTAAACCGTAAGAAGGAAAGTGAAAAAGAATGAGTCTTGTTTTGGTAGGTAAATATTGAACTCATCTTAAAATTGAAATTCAAAGAATAAAGTGGAAACTAATTAATATCAAACATACCATTTTATTGCTTCATGATATTATCATGAATCAATTTTCATGATGTGTAGCATTGCGGTAACGATTTAATGGACTCGGTCAATATATATTAGTGTAATATGCGAGCGAGTATTAGAATCGGAGGAGTATTTTTATCGTAATGTATCGACATCTTTCGAGGATGTTATAAACCAAAAATTACGTAACAAGTCAGATGATACCACGAAGCATATTCATGATTATCAATTAAATGATTTAGACTTCGTAATTTTAGACTTGGCCAGTACCTACTGGTCGTTCTCTTAGCAAAGCTTGGACTAGGAATTACATTGTGCCCCTAATATGCATGGTATGAATATTTATCTTGCCTCTATATACCAAATAATAAGGTCTATATTGTCTCTCTAGACAAGGTCGTCAACCACCCTGGGGTCTCTGGTGAGGTGTAAAATGGTCTTTCTTTGAATAGAATCATAAGAAACTTCTAAGGCAGTGCCTTTTCTATCAATGAGAATCACATTACATTATATGAATGTTTCTGTATCTTCTCTAAACCCACAAAACACGCCAATCCGATCCCTCCTTGCATGGTTCCACATTCATTCTCCAAAATAATTCTCTACTCACTTTTAATTAGTCGGAGTGATCAAACAATCAAATTTTAAATTATTTTAAACTTTTGAGTACACATAACATACCTTAAAATCACTACCGCGGATACAGTCCGAGCCTTACCCGATTTGTGTGGGGGTCGGGTCTCGTGAATTAGTCGAGGTGCACATAAGCTGGCCCCGGACATCACGGTTATAAAAAACAAAAACAAAAACATACCTTAATAGATGTGCGTTTTTTTTTCTAGTTTAAACAATATTGTTCACAGGCAAAAAATTTAGATTAATCACGCCACAAAAAAAAAGATGTCTATAATTTTAAGATTTAGTGACAATCTAAAATTGTTTGGTACTTTAATACAAAACAGTTCATTGCTAAAGGTTGTAGCGGCCATGTCTTTTTTCCTTTGATTATTAATCTCACAAGTCACCACACATACAGATTGACTCCGAAGTCTTCATCTCTTTTAATTAATTATATTATTTTTTTTTAAGCATGTCTTTTTGCATGAGACTAAATGTGAACTAACCACCTCCAATTATGTGTTTGCATTAATCACACCCAAGTCTACCCCCAAATGACCGTCTTAAGGACTCCTATTTTGTGTCATCCAATTGAAATAAAATTAATTTCCAATTGGTAAAAACATGCACTTACCATCTCTATAAATTAGTTGTATTTGGGACTCCAATTAATACATACCCTCCATCAACACAAAGCCTTCTTTGCTATAACAAACTTAGAAATGGCCTCTAACATTTCTCTTCTTTTAGGAGCTTTCCTCCTCCTCCTCCTCCTTGTGACAATTCCGATCACCGTTGAGTGAAAAAATCACGCGAAACCTCACGAACAAGGCTTCAACTTCCTCAAACACTTGGAGGGATGCCACAAAGGCCAGATTGTCAAGGGCCTTCACGAGCTCAAACGCTATCTCGAAAATTTTGGTTACTTGCATTATGATACTAATCATGATTCAAACACCACCACAAGCAATCTCAACCATGCAAACGACGATGAATTCGACAACCTTTTAGAGTCTGCAGTGAAAACGTACCAGTCATATTATCACTTGAAGGTCACCGGAACCCTAGACTCCGAAACCATTCATAAAATGATACTACCAAGATGTGGCGTGCCCGACATTTTCAATGCCAAACACTCTAAACATCCCAAAGTTTTCGACATGGTGGCTAACTACGAATTCATAGGGCCAAAGTGGCCACCAACGAAATTAGGTCTTACTTACAGCTTCCGATCAAGTGCCCAAGTGACGCCGGACAGAATAGAGATTATTCTGCAGGCTAGTGCAATAGGTAATTTGCAAGGAAAAACAGGAGAATTTGACCCAAAATTCAGAGAACACTCTGGAATTCAATAAAATTGTTTATAATCAAGAATGACAAAAAACAACCCACAAGCGGGGTAAAAATAGCTGAAAATTGACCCTTAATGGGATTTTTACCAAAAATAGCAAAACCCTAAAAGTCTTACCAAAACGATATACGGAAAGAAATCAAAAGATTGCCAAAAATCTGGCCCAAATCGGGTTCAGAATCAATTCCTAATCGACAAATAAAAGATTACCATAAATAGCAAAAATTAACTAAAAATAAAGATTTGAAAAGGAAAACAGCGGATTTAGGGCTCGAAACGATGTGCACCCAGCATGGCTTGGTGGCCATGACGTGCTCGCCGAAATTAGCTTTCCGAATTGGGGTCACGGGCGCGAATCGGACACTTGTAGCTACAGTTATGGCCAAAAAACCGACACGTGCACGGAAACCGCCCCAATTAGGCTAGATCACGATTTCTTGTCATCCTTGCGCTGATCCTCTCGCTCCAGGTAATCCAGCGCCATCACTGAGCAATCTGACAGTTCGGCATCGTCTGACTCGGATCCCCCTGTATCACCAAGTGAGCGTGAGCACGCAAGAGCTGAGGTCAGTGTGCGCGAGAGCTTTTAAGAAATGGCAAGACGTGAGCGTATTCACGTTCACGGAGGCTCCACAAGGGACCACTAGAGACATTGTTATCGGTTTCCATCGCGTTAATCATGGCGATGGCATTCAGAACACATTTGACGGGCATGGACGCACACTTGCTCATGCTTTTCCGCCAACGAAAGGGTTGTTTCATTATGATGCGGATGAGAATTGGAGTAGTAATCCGAACCCGAACCAAGTAGACCTGGAATCTGTGGCAGTGCATGAGATAGGGCATGTGCTAGGGCTTGCACATAGTGGAGATCAGACTGCTATTATGTATGCATATTTTTCATATGGTAGGATCTCTAGGGATTTGCAGCCTGATGATATCCAAGGAATACGCTCTTTGTACTCTTCTTGAGTACATGGTAGAGCCTATATATATATATGAGAAATATAAGCCTATAAAGCTAGGGTATTTTCTACTATTATATATATGTTTTCATCATATGAGGAAAAGAAAATAAGTGAATACCGGTGATAAACTGTATTCAACAAGAGTTGTACTTTTCAAAAAAAAAAAAAAAAAGAGTTGTACTCACGGCTTTAGCTTATTGGAATAAATGATTTTATATGATACTGTACTTGTTTTCAGTAACTACGTACGTACATGATAGTGATGATAGTCGATCCGTGCTATATATATATATTGCATGTTTAATTTAGTGCTTTTATTTTGACTAATTAAGGAAAATCGTGCAAAGCAACTTCATACCTGGATCCATAAGTACTTTGTTTGTTTCTTTACATTTTTTTATTATTAGTCTTTCATTTAGAACATAATATTTTTTCCCCAATTCATTCTAAGGAAAAAAAATATCTGGACATAATGGAGGAGGATGAAGGAGCATGTCTTCTCTTTAAAGACTATCCCAATCTAATATATTGTGATAAGGTGCTAATTGAGTTGGATGTGCATGGTTAATTTTGTCCACTTATAAAAAAATTTAATTAGAAAAAATAAAAATTTGATAGTCAAAAGTCACTTATTAGCAATTAAATTTTAATATTGATCACCGTCCAAAAAGTTAGATAAACCAAGACGAGTCACATTATCAGGGTCACCACTAGAGGTGGCAAACGGGCGGGTTAGGGAGGGTTTGGGTCGGATCGTTAACGGGCGGGTCATAAACAGGTCACTGACCCGCTATGCCGGGTCATTAATGAGTCGGGTCATAAATGGTCCGGGTCAACCCGACCCACATTAATATTTTTACAAGTACGTTTTTTATGAATAAATATGTTATATATATATATACAAACACCAAAAAGCTAAATCTTTGAAAAAAATAAACCATCAGATTTTGATTTGATTTTTCAAAATTATGAAAAAATTCAATAAACCCATCCCTCATTGGTAGAAATTGTTTTTTAAAAGTTTGTAAATATTTATATATATACATATGTATGTATATGTCACGCCCCAAAATCGAAAAAACCTCAAGGGTGACGTGAGATAGAGGAAATAAACGAACAATAACCGAAACTCGAAGTCGAAAACCGAACGAACGACTCCAACTCAAAACTGGATCGACAATGCTACAACCTACCGAGAAACACAACGGAAGCATAAGTCATAAACCACCCATAACTATCTCCATTTGGAGATCAAGGGAAAAGACGAGAGTACAACCTCGGTTCGTGGCACCTAAAACCCATCCCGGGACCATAAGAGGAAACGAAAGTAAGAAACGTACAAAATCCTCAAATAAACCTCAAAGGAAACACAATTAGGTTCCCAAGATACCTAGGAAGAGTCTCCAAAAACATCATAAAGAGATCCCCAAAGAATCACTAGAAAATAATTAAAGAATCGAACGACCGAAAAAGTCAAACTTGGTCAAATGGTCAAACTTTGGTCAACCCAACATAATATTTCGTGATTTCTGATCCTAATGTCATTGCCATTAAATTATCCATCCAACGTACTTTGAATCACTGAAAAACTCATCTCGTAGCTCAAGTTATGGTTGAAATAGTGAAACAAGATCAAATAGTGACATGGAATAGTATCAAATAGAACTCAGCTCACCCCATTTAAACTTTCAGCCTCAACCATAATGTCAGTAGCTTATATAAGATGAAACACTAAAATGGGGTGTGCAGAATTGGAAAATGGGGTGTGTTGAAATGGAACTTAGCTATGTTGAATTGTTGAAAAGGTTATGCCGACTTCTACCAAATGCTAGATAATGCTAAATAACTCCTTCAACACGTAATAGACCGTCACCAAAGTAAATATGGACAAAAATATACCGATATAACCTTTCAAAAACATATTTATAATCACTATAAACACATTTAACCAACACACACTACAAGAAATCGGACTTTTAGCTACGGTCCTTTAGAGACACTCTCAAGAACTGTCATTAATAGTCCATTTTTAGTCACGGAAAATTTAGACTGTCGCTAATAAGCATATTTTTAGCCACGGACTTTTAAAACTGTCGCTAAAGCTAAAAAACCGTCGCTAAAAGTCATATTTTTAGTCACGAAAATTTTAAACTGTCGCTAATACACATACTTTTAGTCACGGTTTTTCAAACCGTCGCTAAAGCTACAAAACCGTCACTAAATGTCATTATTTTTAGTCACATAAATTTTAAATTGTCGCAAATACCCATATTTTTAGTCATGGACTTTCAAACCGTCGCTAAAGCTACAAAACTGTCACTAAAGGTCATATTTTTTAGTGACGGAAATGTCAAATTGCCGCTAATACTCATATTTTTAGTCACGGACTTTAAAACTATCGGTAAAGGTAGAAAATCGTCGCTAAAAGTCATATTTGTTAGTCACGGAAATGTCGAACTGTCGCTAATGTTATATATTGGCATATATATATAATATGACTACTTTGTTATATTAACTTGTCCCACATCGGAAGATTGGGAAACCCACCTCTATATCATCACCTATAAATATAGGGTTTCTCCTATTGAATTGTGTACACAGAAATAGAGAGAGAGAGAGTTAGGAATAATATACGTTTATATTATTCCGGTGATACAGGCGTGAGTATACACAGTGTGTGTGCTTGTGTGATCTTCGAATCACCCCCTTGTAATCCTCTCGGTGATTTTTTAGTGAAACGGTGCTCTCCGTGGACGTAGGCTTATTTGGCTGAACCACGTATATATTCTTGTGTCGATTGTTTGGTGTGTTTGTGTGCGTTTTCTGATTTGCAGGTGTGCACGGCTTCGTACATAGGGTGTGTGAACCCTAACAAGTGGTATCAGAGCCCTAACAAGTGGTATCAGAGCATTTTCTGATCCTAACAAGTGGTATCAGAGCCCCAGGTTGGAGCAAATCACGAAGCCCGACAATCTGGTCCAGATCTGATTTTTTCGAGGGCCCTAAATCAGAAACCGACTACACCAGGAGCTTCGTATCGACGAAACGAAGCCAGCAGTGTCAAGCATGTCGCCGGAAAGTTTCTCACGCGCCCCCACGCGCCGCCTGAAGTTCCGGCCAGTTTTTTGGCTCCGTCGAGCAGCAGTTTCGGTTCGGCGTGATTTTCCGGAGCATCGTTTATCGTAACGAGGCTTATAATATATCTACAGAAAGAGAATTCGAAACCCGATGTTTTGGCGTGATAATCAGCCCAATCAGAGCAGGGACGCGCCCGCACGCACCCCGAGAAGGTACTGACTTCGTGATTAAAATTCTGTCTTTTGTGCGAATTTGTTTTGGCCCGTTTGGAGTCGTTTTTGACCCGTTTTGGATGCGGTCAGAGGCGTTCGTAAGGTTTTGAACCGCCCCCGACGCAACCGTATACTTGGTTTTGCACTCCGAATATCTCTAATAGGCTCAGTGGGAGCTATGGGAGAAGAAAAGACAGTAATGATCGACAAGTTTGATGGTACAAACTTTACCTATTGGAAGATGCAAATTGAGGATGTGTTATTCCAGAAAAATTTGTATCAACCGCTAGAAGAGACGAAGCCAGATTCGATGAAAGAAGAGGAGTGGAATATCCTAGATCGAAAGGCTCTTGGCACGATCAGATTGACGTTGGCAAAATCTGTTGCCTTCAATATCAGGAAAGAGAAGACTGGAAAGTCTCTCATGGAAGCTCTTTCGAAGATGTACGAACAGCCGTCTGGAGCAAATACATTACATCTTATCAGCAGATTGACGAATCTGAAGATGTCCGAGAATGGGAATGTTGGTGAACATCTCAGTAAGCTTAATGACATTTATGGGCAGTTGGAATCAATTGAAGTAGTGTTTCAAGACAAGGTGAAATCAGCTTTTCTCCTTAATCAATTGCCAGAGAGCTGGAACGCCACAGTGGTTGCAATCAGTAATTCTTCAGGGATAGATCCGCTGAAGTATGATACTGTTGTGAGTATGGTACTCATAGAAGAGATCAGAAGACAGTCGTCAAACTCTTCAAGCAGTGGCACAACATTGAATGTCGACACCAGAGGCAGAGGTTCGAATAGACAGAAAGGCGGAAACCAAAGGCGTGGCCGTTCCAAGTCGAGACAGGGAAGATCACAGTCTCGAGGTCCCAGAAATTCCAAAGCAATCGAATGTTGGAATTGCGGCAAGACTGGTCATTTAAGGAACCAGTGTAGATCCCCGCAGAAGGTAGCGGATGACAAGACAGAGACAAATATTGTCTTAGAGGAAGCAGATGATGCACTGATATGCTCTTTGGAGAGCAAAACAGAGTCTTGGGTTTTGGACTCTGGAGCATCTTTCCATGCCACCTCAAGTCGAGAGCTCTTTGAGAGCTATGCACCTGAAAACCTCGGCAAGGTTTATCTAGGTGACGATCAACCCTGCAGTGTTGTTGGCAAGGGTGAAGTACATATCAGACTCAACGGATCGATATGGAAGCTGAGGGATGTCAGACACATTCCAGACTTGAGGAAGAACCTGATCTCAATAGGCCAGTTGGCGAGTGAAGGTTATGTGACCACTTTCAGTGAAGATAAGTGGAAAGTTTCCAAGGGAGCTATGACTATAGCACGAGGAAAGAAAACAGGTACGTTGTACACTACCACCAAGGCTAGCACATTTATAGCAATTGCAGAAAGCAAGGAGGATCATAATTTGTGGCACCAAAGGCTAGGTCACATGAGTGAAAAGGGACTCAAGGTTATGCTCGCAAAGGGAAAGCTACCAGGTCTAAATTCGATTGATATCGACTTCTGTGAGGATTGCGTATTCGGTAAGCAGAAGAGGGTTAGTTTTCAGAAAAGCGGCAGAGAACTCAGAAAGGAGAAGCTTGACCTAGTTCACACTGATGTCTGGGGGCCAGCAAATGTCTCATCTATTGGCGGAAAGTCCTATTTCGTCACCTTCATCGATGACCATTCCAGAAAGGTATGGGTTTATTTCTTGAAACATAAATCTGAAGTGTACGGTGTGTTCAAGAGTTGGAAGGTTATGATAGAGAATGAGACGGGTTTGAAGATCAAAAGATTACGGTCTGATAATGGTGGAGAGTATCAGGACACCGAGTTTAAGAGATTTTGCTATGAGAACGGTAACAGATTAGAGAGAACTGTTCCACGTACACCACAACAGAATGGCGTAGCAGAACGGATGAACCGGACATTGACTGAGAGAGCCAGAAGCATGCGCATTCAGGCAGGGTTGCCGAAATAGTTCTGGGCAGAAGCAGTCAGTACAGCAGCGTACTTAATTAATCGTGGTCCATCAGTACCATTGGAGCACAGAATACCAGAAGAGGTCTGGAGCGGTAGAGAGGTAACACTTTTACATTTAAAAGTTTTTGGTTGTGTTGCATATGTACATGTTAGTGACACTATGAGGGGTAAGCTTGATCCCAAGTCACAAAAGTGTATTTTCATTGGCTATGGCGGTGACGAGTATGGTTACCGCATGTGGGATGATCAGAACCGAAAACTGATCTGAAGCAGAGATGTAGTGTTTAATGAAAAGGTTATGTACAAGGACAGACACACAACAACCTCAGAGCCTACAGCACAGAGTGATCCTGTGTGTGTTGAGTTAGATGATGTTCAAGACAGTGAGAGTACTCAGTCAGACGAACATATTGCAGATGGAAATACTCAACAGGTTGATACACCGCAGTCTCCGACTCCTATTCCAGTACCTAGGAGGTCTTCACGGCAGCATGTGCCAAATCGGAGATACATGAATTATTTGTTGCTCACAGATGGAGGTGAACCAGAGTATTTTGATTAAGCATACAGTGCAGCAGATGCGAGCCAGTGGGAGCTTGCGATGGAAGATGAGATGAAGTCCCTTATTTCCAACAAGACATGGAAGCTAACCGAGCTGCCGGTAGGAAAGAAAGCTCTCCATAATAAATGGGTCTACAGAGTCAAAGAAGAACATGATGGTTCTAAGAGGTACAAGGCGAGACTTGTAGTAAAAGGCTTTCAACAGAAAGCAGGAATCGACTACACCGACGTATTTTCTCCGGTTGTGAAACTGACTACCATTCGTTTAGTTCTTAGCATTGTTGCATCAGAGGGTTTGCACCTAGAGCAGTTAGATGTCAAAACTGCTTTCCTCCATGGTGACCTAATGGAGGAGATTTATATGCAGCAACCAGAAGGTTTCTTAGAGAAAAGGAAAGAGAAACTTGTGTGTAAGTTGGAAAAAAGCTTGTATGGTTTGAAACAAGCTCCAAGACAGTGGTACAAGAAATTCGATGGATTTATGCAGAGACATGGTTATATCAAGTGCAACGCTGACCATTGTTGCTACTTCAAGAGGTTTGACACGAGTTACATTATCCTCCTACTTTATGTTGATGACATGTTAGTAGTTGGATCTGATTTTGTGGAAATCAGTAAGTTGAAGAAGCAGTTGGCAAAAGAGTTCGAGATGAAGGACTTAGGCACAGCGAAACAGATTCTTAGTATGAGAATCATCAGAGACAAGCATAAGGGAATTTTGCAGTTGTCTCAGGCTGACTACGTTGAACGGGTTTTGAAGTGGTTCAACATGAGTGATGCTAAGTCAGTTAGCACACCTTTGACTAGTCATTTTCGATTATCCAAAAAGCAGTCTCCCAAGTCAGAAGCAGAGAGGAACAACATGGCCAGTATTCCATACGCTTCAGCTATTGGTAGCTTGATGTATGCAATGGTTTGTACAAGACCAGATATTGCATATGCAGTGGGAGCAGTCAGCAGGTTCATGTCCAATCCAGGAAAGACTCACTGGGAAGCAGTGAAGTGGATATTGCGATATCTACGAGGTACCACAAACAGATGCCTTTATTTTGGAAAAGGTGAAGTGAATTTACATGGCTATGTAGATTCAGATTTTGCTGGTGAGATAGATCACAGAAGAAGCACTACTGGTTATGTCTTTACAGTAGGTACTACAGCAGTCAGTTGGATTTCGCAGATACAGAGGATTGTAGCGTTATCTACTACAGAGGCTGAGTATGTAGCCGTGACAGAGGCTAGCAAAGAGATGATTTGGTTACAGGGTTTGTTGGCAGAGTTGGGATTCGAGCAAGGAAAGAGTGTTTTGCATAGTGATAGTCAGAGTGCTATACATATGGCGAAAAATTCAGCATTTTATTCGAGAACCAAGCATATAGATCTTCGTTATCACTTTATCAGATCTCTATTAGAGGATGAAGTATTAACACTTAAGAAGATTCAAGGAAGCGAGAATCCGGCCGACATGTTGACCAAAGTGGTGACAACAGAGAAACTGAAGTTGTGCGCAACTTCAGTTGGTCTTCAAGCTTGAAGACAGAAATGAGGGCACCGAGCACTGATCATTGATGGAGTTGATTGATGAAGGCAAAGTCGTCAAGTGGGAGATTGTTATATATTGGCATATATATATAATATGACTACTTTGTTATATTAACTTGTCCCACATCGGAAGATTGGGAAACCCACCTCTATATCCTCACATATAAATATAGGGCTTCTCCTATTGAATTGTGTACACAGAAATAGAGAGAGAGAGTTAGGAATAATATACGTTTATATTATTCCGGTGATACAGGCGTGAGTATACACAGTGTGTGTTCGTGTGTGATCTTCGAATCACCCCCTTGTAATCCTCTCGGTGATTTTTTAGTGAAACGGTGCTCTCCGTGGATGTAGGCTTATTTGGCTGAACCACGTATATATTCTTGTGTCGATTGTTTGGTGTGTTTGTGTGCGTTTTCTGATTTGCAGGTGTGCACGGCTTCGTACATAGGGTGTGCGAACCCTAACAAGTGGTATCAGAGCCCTAACAACTAATACTCATACTTTTTAGTCACAGATTTTTAAACCGTCACTAAAGGTACAGAAACGTCGGTAAAATCCATATTTTTAGCCACGAAAAATTGGAACCGTCCTAAATGGTAAAAAAAAATGCGGGAATTTTTACCGCCAACTAGCTGCGCCTAAAAAAAATAAAAGAAAAAATCAGCATGTCCTTTAGTGACATTCTGAACTGTCCTTAAAAGATTATATTTTTAGCGACAGTTTTATCAAACTGTGCCAAACGACTCTAATCTTAGTCATATTATTTTTTAATCATGCCAAAAGCCACTGAAATTATTAGCGCCAAAAGACTCTAATCTTAGTCATATTCTTTAGGCACTGACAGTTTTATTTTTTTGATTGATTATGAGAAATGGAAATTACTAGAACAACAAAAAATAATATTTTAATCAACAATTTATACAAATATTTTAGAAGTAGTTGCTCCATATACGAAACAAGAACCTAGGCATATAAAGAAAATTATATGATCAGTATGTGTGTGACTAAAAATGTTGTATATGTTGTATATAAAGTATTAATTATATGCTTTCATGAAATTGAATTATGAATTTTCACAAATGAACTCAAGTGGTGGAAGATTTATTTATTCCGACTGTGCCACATGTTGCTCAATAATTGGTCTTCTCATTTATCAAAACGCATTAATGGTAGGATGCCACGTGGCCAAAAGTTTTGGGTGTCAACAATTATATTCACGAATCACAATATATACACAAAGAATATCTCAAAATAAAGAAAAATAAATTAATTAATTTGTTTGCGAGTTCTCAATACAAATTAATTATATTCCCACTTTAAGGTGCTAAAAGACCTTTTCGGCATTTGTCAAACATAATTTTGCGATTTTAGGGCTGCAACTTGGGTGGGATATCCCAGCCCAACCCGAAAAAGCTAAAATTCTGGCTCAATCGGGTTGAGCCCGTCCAATATCGGGTTGGGTCGGGCGGGTTCGGGCTGAGCCCGAATCAGAGGAATTTGGATTCGGCCGAGTTGTAGCCAGCCCCGTATCGACCTCGGGTTCGGGTTGGGCCGGCCCAAATTGCACCCCTAGGTGTAACCTTTAAATCATCAAGCAGACTTCACCATGACGTTGCAAGCATTTAAAAAACACAAGATAAAGAGTGCATCGAATTTTGTATCAAATAGAGTATATACATCAGCTTTCTTCACGATAATCAAAGCAATCTACTATTAGGACCCGTTTGGTAACTATTTTTGTTTACAATTTATTATTTATATAAACAAATTTGGTTAAAAACATGTTTGTTAAGTTTGTTTGTGTTTATCATTTATATAAATAGGTATAAACACTTTTTGTACATAAGCCTAGTTTTGATAAACACCAAATCCTTGTTTATCATTTTGTTTATGTGCTTTGTAGGAATAAATAAAAAATTATTTATAAAAAATAATATAAATAATAAATTAAATAAAATTATTTATATAAACAAAGTTTTTTTTTTTTTTTTTTTCATAAAGGAGTGGGATGTTCGGGACTTTCTTCACAATTAATATACAAAACTCGTGCAAAGCAACTTTTGCACAAATCGAATAAAGTTAAAATTATGTTGTGAATCCAACAAGTTAATTACATCTACTAAGATTCGATAATGAAACCTGATCCGTTCTTAACATCAAATCTGAAGTCAAGATGATTGGAAGAACATCTAACAACGTCAATGACATTGCACCCTTTGGGCCCATTGGTGGATTGAGTATAGTATGGTCTTCCTTACTGTAGAATAAGAAACTTCCAAGTAGTGAGAATTACAATTATTGCATACTTTTTGAATTTTCTCTCACTCTCCATAAGACCCGTGAATCACCTGGTTTGGTATTTCATTCAACAAAATATGAACCCTTCTACAATAATTTTGACCTAACTATTTCTTTCTTTTTGGTTAACTTTTTATTTATTTTTCTTTTATTTTCTTCCGATTCCGAAAAATACCAATCCTTTTTGCAATTTCAAATATGAGATATTACTATTATTATTATTAGGGTTAATTTCACAAAATCCCCCTATACTATCAAATTTAATCAATTAACCCCCACTGTTTCCACTTCGCCCCATATACTATTCAATTTTATCACTATGCCCCCTCCCCTCACATTTTGAGTCATAATACCTAAACTACCCTCAATAATATAGGGGGTTTAGTAAAATCAAGCCTTTAAAAAAATTATTTTTCGAAAATCAATTATATTTTTTGTAAGAACTATAAATTTTAAAAAAAACATATATTTACTCAATCGATTCTTCTTCTTCTCTATCATTATCCATATATATATATATAAAAATATATCCTCAAACATATATATATGAATATATGCACACAAAAACTCACACACCTATATATATATATGAATTGGATTTTTTGAAACCCTAATTTATCATTCTTTTTTAATTCTATCTGAAGATTATGGTACACATACATATATATATGTATGTATATACACACCCAAAAACACATGAGTGTAGGCTTCGGGGTTTTACAGAGAGACAGTAGGGTTTGAAGCTAAAGAGAGAGGGGCATTAATTTTCACTGCCAAAGATGACTGGCAGGGGGTAAAGTGCAATATTTTTAAATTCTCATTAATTTATACACACAAAATTAAACTAATGCGTGTTTATCGCAGGTAGGGGGAGTTTTTGCAGATATCCGTAGTACTTTAATGAGTTATCATTTCGTGATCATGTTTTACAATTATGGTATAGGTTTTTCCGCCATAACAATTTAATGGACTCGGTCAATATCAATGTGATATGCGAGTATTACACTAGTATGGTGCACCTTTCAAAAATATTATCAACTTAGCGATACTAAATGAATTAGAGTAATAGAGGAGTATGATCAATGTATTGGAGGAGTATTTTTATCGTAATGGTATCAACAGCTTTCGACACGTTATAAATCAAAACTTACGTAACAAGTCAGATGATACGACCAACCATGTTCATGATTATCAGTTAAATGATTTAGACTTCGTAATTCTTGACTTTGGCCAGTACCTATTTGTCGTCCTCTTAGCAAAGCTTGGACTGGGAATTACATTGCCCCTAATATGGTGTAAATATATATCTTGCCTCTATAGACCAAATAATAAGGTCTATATTGTCCCTCTGGGCAAGCTCGTCAATCACCCTGGGGTCTTTGGTCAGGTGTGTAATATGGTCTTTTTTTTAATAGAATCATATATAAGAAACTTCCAAGGTAATACTATTGATATAAATTAATGTGAATCACATTACTATCTTTTCTCAACCCACAAAACACGCCAATGTGAACCCCCTTGCATGGTTCCACATTCATTCACCAGAATAGGAATCCTCAAAATAAATCTCCACTCACATAAGATAGTCGAGTGATCCGAGAGTCTAATTTTAAAATTATTTTATAGTCTTTGAACTCTACAGTACATATATAACATATCATAATATTATATATATATATATATATATATATATATTTTATAAACATAATACACAGGAAAAAAAAAAGTTAGATTAATCACACTAGAAAAAAAAAATGTCTACAGCGACAAGATTTAGTGACAGACTAAAATTGTCGGTCATTAGAGCACAAAAAAATAATTCTTCTATCTAGAAGATGTATAAGATATAACAACAGCATTACCGTCACTCGAGATTTTAGGTGACAATTTATAATCAATTGTAAAAGATTATAACGGTAGTTTCTAACCATTTTAATTAGTAACAGTTGTGACCCCCACTAAAATTTTTAATTTTTTTGGCGGAACCATGTATATAGACTAGTGACATACCGACTTAATTTCTATGCATTTTCTCTAATAGAAGGTTGAGAAAATAAAACCAGAGGTATTTCATCAATTTGCGGTCCTCATTGCCACCTTCAGTCCTTGTCCATGTCTTTTTGCATGAGACTAAAAAGATTTTATACTGTCTGAATTACAAATCTTGTGGTAACTCTTGTTAGATTCTAAGTCTTTCTATCAACCATTTTAGAGTAAAATGTTGAGAAAATAAAAGAGAAGCAAACAAAGACTAGTTTATTAATTACTTACTGTATATTTGGTCCACCAGGTGTTGGAAATTTCACATTCCATTCTTTATTTTTCCACAGAATAAATTGACACATTCTAGTATGAATTGGTCATTTTCATTTTCTCATCTAATTATTGTTATAGCACAATCAAAGACCATGTATAAGTAAGACACACCAGTCTACATTGATTCGCTAGTCGCTACCTAGTGTCCTAAAATTAATTTAATTTTTTCACTTTATGTAAGAGGAGGATTTTCCTACTCAAAAGGCTCAGAAACGCAATGAATTTCTCTAACATAAATAAAGGAAATAATTAAAAATTGTAAAAGAAGTGTTCACGCAAGTAAAACGTATCCTCATCAAAGGTCTTTCAAAAACTAGTAAACAAAGATTTTATATTTTCATTTCATTTTATAAAATAATAATATGGAATTAACATACCAAAAGCACCATTTTAATTTGCCGGTCCTCGCACGGTTCTTTCACAATCATACAAATATATTGACTCCCCAAGTCTCCCTATCTTTTAATTTTTGGTTTTTTTTTTTTAGAACATATGTAATGCTTTCCTACAATAACAATACAATACAAATGTGAACTCCACTTTCCATCAATTATTTTTGCAGTGATTAAACCTAAGTCTACCCCCAAAATGACCGTCTTGAGGACTTAAATTTTGTGACACCAAATAAATTCAAATTTTATATGGAATGAAAAATCAATACAGCACTTCCCTACCCTCCCTATAAATAACTTGTCCCCAAGACTCCAATACATACCCAACTCAAACTCAAAACATTGTATTGCTACAACAAACATACAATGGCCCCTATTCACTCTCTCATTTTAGGAGCTTTTCTCCTCCTCCTCATCACAATGCCTATCACTGTTCAATCTAAAAACCACACAAAACCTCACCATAGAGGCTTCAAGTTCCTCCACCACTTGGAGGGTTGCCACAAGGGCCAGACAGTCGAAGGCATCCACGAGCTCAAGCGCTACCTCGAAAAAATTGGTTACTTGAACTATGGTACTAATCATGGTCCAAAGAGTGCTACTACTCTAAACCATGCAAACGACGATGAATTCAATGACCTTTTAGAGTCTGCAGTCAGAACGTACCAATCATATTACCACTTGAACGTCACTGGAACCCTAGATTCCGAAACAGTGCAACAACTGAGCCTCCCCCGATGTGGCGTGCCCGATGTTATCAACAATGCAAACCCTAGCCCAAATCGGAAAATGAAGCAACCCAAAGTTTTCAACATGGTTGCCAAGTACTCATTCTTCCCAGGAATGCCAAAGTGGTCAAAAACACATTTGACTTACAATTTCAGGTCAAGTACACCCACGAGTGTGACCGCGCAAGTACTGAAATCCGTGTGCGCCAGAGCTTTTAAGAAGTGGCAAGATGTGAGTAGGTTCACATTTGCTGAAGTTCCTCAGGGGTCCGCGAGTGACATTGAAATTGGATTCCATCGTGGTAATCACAACGATGGATATCCGTTCGATGGTAGGGGTCCCACATTGGCACATGCTTTTGCGCCAACGCAAGGGTGGTTCCACTATGATGCGGATGAAAATTGGAGCACAAATCCGGTGGATATGAGTCAAGTGGACTTGGAATCGGTTGCGGTGCATGAGATAGGGCATCTACTAGGGTTAGGGCACAGTGAAGATCAGAGTGCAATTATGTACGCATATTTTTCGTATGGAACTGTCAAGAGGAATGTGGGAGCTGATGATATACAAGGATTGAACGTCTTGTACTCGAGTGCATGATTGAGTTTTGCGTTGGTTTGCTAAAATGAAATGTAATCCTATATAGTGTGTGTGTGTGTGTTTTTTTAATATGTTATTACTAGAGTGTTTTACTATGAGAGAGAGAAAATAAGTGGATACTGGTGATGAACTTGTATTCAAGAAGAGTTGTATTTGCGGTTTGCAAACATGTAATAAATTAATCATTGATAGTAAAGGAATTCTGAATGAAAAATATTTTCGGAAATAATGTTTTGATTTCACTTACGATCCAAGCTTGTTACGAAAATTATGTAAGAATCATATTTAACGGTCATAACACTTTGCTATATAGCATATGTGCTAGAGATAAATCTGATATTCATACGTGTATATATGTATATATGTATTTCTCTTTGAGTGAATGTCATTATATTAGCCAGTTCTTGTTATTTTTCATGGTCTATTATATTTGTGTTGTACTATCACTAATAATTTAGTGGCTCAAACCTTTAAGGTCGCGAGTGATTAACCCCCGCAATATTGATATAGTATGTATAAATCTTTGTAGTTCTATGAGATTCAATTTTGAAAATGTGTGCGTATTTCACTTATTTGCTATTTGTCGGTCACCAGAGGTGTAAAATCTCCAAAATACCATTAATATATTTCTTTAGAAAAAAAATAGGAATCGTGAAATGACCATTAATATCAATCTTCTTCTTTATCCCCTTCTCAAAATCCTAACCCTAATTTTCTCTCTCTAAACACACGACATACACACACATAAAAATAATAATAAAATAAAAACCCAATTTCCAATTCTCCGATACGCTCTTCTCTAACACAACGAACAAAATAATCAATCAATTGTTCTTCTTCTCAATCAGGGAAAATTTCATTTACACCCCCTGAGATTTATCCTAACATCAGTCACACCTCCTGGGATTTGCAAAAATTCATTTACGTATGCATTAATATGGAAAATGTTTTCTAAATAAAATTCGGAGCATTTCAATTTGCAGTCTTCATTGCCAACTTCTATCCTTGTCCCAACATTTCTTTTTCTTTGATCTTAAATTTCACAAGCATAAGATTGACCCCAAAGTGATAAAATCAATGTCTAATATTCTCCCTAATTCTTTCTCTATTCATGGGTGGCATCTTAATTCCCTTGTTCAATCTCATCTTCATCCTAATTTTATTTTTCGGAATCTCCTTGCCGTCAGAATCTATCCATATTAATTTAATTTCTTATTCTATGTCTTCTCATCCTTAATGATTCTATCTATAATTTTATTTATTTATTTATATGTCGTCGTCACTCTCACTGATTCTTTCAGAAAGTCAAAAATAACTTTTGAAAAGCCAATCCAAACAGAATCTAAGACTTTCTATCAATCATTTTAAGTAAAATGTTGAGAAAATAAAAGAGGAGCAAAAAAAGACTAATTCATTAGTATCGTTATTTTGTAATTGTATCGGCAGCTTTCGAAAACATTACCAGCCTAGCGATACCTAATGGATCAGAGTATTAGAGGAGTATGATCGGTGTATTGGAGGAGTATTTTTATCGTAATGTAATGGTATCAGCATCTTTCGACGTTATAAACCACAAAATTAGTAAAGATGATACGACCAACCATATTCATCATTATCAGTTAAATGATTTAGACTTGGTAGTAATTCTTGACTTGGCCAGTACCTATTGGTCGTTCTCTTATAGCAAAGCTTGGACTAGGAATTACATTGTGGCCCTAATATGGTGTGAATATTTATCTTGCCTGTATGTCTCAAATAATAAGGTCTACATTATCCCTCTAGACTCGCCCGTCAATCACCCTGGGTCTTTGGTCAGGTGTGTAAAATGATCGTTCTTTGAATTTAATCATAAGAAACTTCCAAGGCAGTGCTTTTTCTATCAAAGTGATTTAAGTATATACGTACATTATTTGAACATTTCTGTATCTTTCTCTAAAGCCACAAAACACGTCAATGAGACCCCTTATTGTTTGGTTCCACATTCATTCATCTAAATATGAATCCTCCAAAATAATTCTCTACTCACCTTAAATTAGTCGGAGTGATCAAACAGTCAAATTTTAAATTATTTTATAGTTTTTGAACTTTTGAGCACATAACATACCTTAATATATGTGTTTTTTTTCTAGTTTAAACAATATAATACACAGGCAAAAAAGTTAGATTAATCACACCACAAAAAAAAAAAATGTATATAATTTTATATTTTGTGACAAACTAAATTTTTTTTTCGAATATTTTGACATTCCCGAAAACAAGCAAGTTTTTCTTGTGGCTCTTAAACTCAAAGGATGTGTTTTGGCTTGGTGGGCACAAACGCAAGAATATCGGAGGAGTCAAGGAAAACAGTTGGTGAGATCGTGGTACAAGATGAAGCGGTTGTTGAATGCTAAATTCCTTCCACCGAATTATTAGGAGATTATGTATAAAAAAATATCAAAAAGTCAACGAATCTCTAGAAAAACTATTCAAGACAGATTGTGACATTGAGGAGCATAATAGATTTATCGAAGCATCAATTTATTCTCAAGGGATTGATGCATGTGGAGAAAAATTATATTATTTCACCTATTGCAGATGAAGTAGAAGTTGGTGATACAATTACAAAACTAGTTAAAGAAGTCATGGTTGAGTCTCAAACTGAGATTCCTTCAATCAATGAAATTGATAAGAAAGAAGATGCATTGGAGGAAGAAGAGGTCGACTCTAATTTGTGTTGTGATGAAATACAACCTTTGTTTTATTCCTTGGAGAATATTGCATTCAATACCAATAACTACGTCGATCCATATTTGAAGGAGGAGAAGAAGAATTGTCACAAGTTTCAAATAGTTGATATCTCAAATAATTTATTTTATTTTGAGATACCAAGGAGAATTGAAATTATGGTGTAGCTTGTGGTAATCTGGAAGTGGACTATGAAGAAATATACATTTGAAGAATTACGATCAAGTTCCCAATGATATGAATTATTAGTCATACTTATATATGATCCACATTAAACTTGAGGATGAGTTTTTTTTAAAGTGGAGGAGTCTGATGTAAGACAGTTGCCAACATCTTAGTTCTAGAATTTTATTTTGATTATAATTTTTAATTTTCTTTTATTCTCTATCTTTTAGTTTTCTTCTAAGACTAGGTTTCCTATTATTATGAGATTTTCTAGATTTATTAGTTTTCTTTTAAAATAAATTTTCTTGTTCACCAAGATTAGGCTTATTAGGATTTCTTTACCCTATAAATACAGTTTAATCACATGGATTATTTATTCATTCAATAATATCATTCAAGATTTCTCTACAAACTTTTTTTACTAGTTCTTTCTTGACTTTGAGAATTGCAAAGTTTTAGTTATATTTTTTGGTTTCTAGTTGAACCCCTATTCGCTTCCGCTACGTCATTTCACCTCTGAAAAGTAATAACTAGGGGATAATTGTTATAATTTACAAACATGAGGGGTTCCAATTGTAATTATCCAAATAATATGGAATGCGAGTATAGTATATCATATCTCGAGAGGTGTAAATATAATTTACCCTAAAATTAATGTCTAATATTCTCCATAATTTTCTCTCTGGTGGCATCTTATACCTTGTTCAATCTCATCTTCATACTATTTGGTTTTGGTTAACTTCATTTACACCCCCTGAGATTTATCCTCTCATCACTTTGACTCTCTCAGGTTTACATATCTTCATTTGCATCCTTTATTTTATCTAACACAACTCATTTACACCATTTACTTTAATTTATCAATTTGGCCCCTTACAATAAAAAAACATTAATTCTTATTCTACCCCTCATCTTGTTGTTTGGATACAAGAATAGTGTTTGTTTACTTTAATTTATCAATTTCACCCCCTCTATGTATTTTATTTTATCAGTTTGACCCCTTGCAATATATAACATTAATAATATATATTTTGATTTTGAATTTCCTAATATATATTTCTAATATTATTAGACACACTTTAGAAAATAAAATATATATATTTTAAATAAAAATATATAAAATATTTGCATTCTTTTAAAAAAAAAACCCCATTATCACCATTATTAAACCTTAATCCAACATTTTTTAGAAAGGGTGTGAAACAAAATATATAGTCTGAGAACCTAGTTATCAACCCATCAAGATATGAAAAACCAACCAACCCTCCTTAAATTCAAAAAAATATATATATAAAAAAAATGGAAAATATAAATATAAATATTTCATATTACTTTATATATATTTACTTTAAAACTCACAAATGGCAGCTCCCAAACTCCATCTTCATTTAACTCTCATGTTGTTCTTCTATTGCTACTGGTCTTGTTTTTTTAGCTTTGTTCCCACTAGGAATTTTTTCTTCTTCTTGAGAGTGATGTTCACTCTTTTGGTTTTCTTTCCTTGGTTCAAGTTAGGCAGCTGCTCTTGGTTTCTGTCTGCTTGGTGGACCTGGGGTCTCCCCGACGACTGTAACTGAAACTTTGTTCCTTGTTCTTGAGGCTTGCCCTCCTTTTCCCTTATACAAAAGCTGACTTTTCAAAAAAAAAAAAAAAAAAAATTCCGATCCAACTCACCAAAAACCAAGATATATATTTATATACACATATTACTTTATTTCTTCATTTTTAATAAAGTAAGTCCAGTATTGGCCATATATATTATTTGTGTGTATGTATACAAGATCTATATGGGGAAATTGAGCTTTATGAATGGGCACTGATCTTGGTGGTTTCTTCAATTTCTGTTTGATTTGCTTGATCAATAGATACAGAGCCGAGTGTATCATGTGTATGTATCGGTGAGTGGATTGATTGGAAGGTTGTCGATGATGTTTAGGCGGGAAAATTCGCGCTGGTTTGGGACGATCATGGCGGCAACTCGGAGTGGATCGGCGGTGGTGAGTTGGATGCGTGAGTCGAGGAGTTTGAGAATAGGGTTTTCTTTTGATCTCTCCTTCTCCCTGGTCTGCTTTAGCTGATCATTGATTAGGGTTTCATCGATGTTTTCTTTTGAGATTAGGGTTTCAACACTCCTTGCTTCTCCGGCCACCATTGGCAGCGGTGGTGGCGAGAGTTCGAATGAGATGGCGCGAGATGGACATTGCTGAAGAGAGAGAGCAATCATTTTGTATATAGTTAAATCATACTCACTTCTATTGGGTTATTAAAGTTCAAATCTTTTTTTTTTTTCCAAGTTCAAAGTCTTTAGATAATAATGTCAACCATAAGAAATTATAAAAAGTTCATATTCCAGCGTGTACAGCAGATACAATTTGAAAAACCCTAAAATCCTCATAATTAGGTTGTTTCGATACAAAACTATCCCGGTTTATATCATAATTAAATGGTTTAATATTCAAGGATAATTTGGACATTTCACTAAAAAATTTATCAAAGTCAAACAAGAACTAATGAGAGGTGTGCAAACATGGTTAGCAAAAACGGTTTCGGTTGGTATATCGATGTAACGGAACCGGATCGATATCGGAGTTACGTAACGGTTTCGGCTATCGCAATCGTAAATTTTTTTAAAACTTGAACATGGTGACCAAAATGCACCGATACATTACTTTTTACTCCATAATTTACTAAATATGATTTTTTGTAAATTTTAGTGAATTTTATTTAGTAATAAAAGTTATTAAATATAAAAAATGATGAATTTTACATGTTTTTATTATAAAAATGTTGACTGAGAAAAGTATACACAAACGTATTTTATATGAGTAAATGATATTTTATAAAATGAAAAAAATATATATTTAAATTTTCTTAGTAACTAAAGATATGGTGAGTCTGATTTACGTAAATAAAAAAAAATTATATATTCTAATAAAAATGAAAGCACTACCACACTGAAGGGCATGCCATTATAGTAAATTAAAGGGTTAATTTCAGTAAACCCCCCTATACTATTCAGATTAATCAACTAACCCCTTCTCTGTCCACTTTGCCCCCTATATTATTCAATTTCATCAAACTGCCCCCCTCAGTTCACATTTTGACTAAAAATGCCTAAATTACCCTCAATCAATAGTATAAGGGGGTTTGTTGATTCAACTATTTAAATTTTTTTTTTTTCAAAAATCAATTATATTTTTCACAAAAATTATAAATTCAGAAATATATATATATTTCTTTTGCAAAGTGGACAGATTTTCGGAAATTTTTTTTTTTTTCATATGTTGCAGATTTTCGGAAAAAAAATGATTTTTTGCAAAAAAAATTTGAATTTTTTTTTTCATATGTTGCAGATTTTCGAAAAAAAATTATTTTTTGCAAAAAAAATTTTGAAATTTTATTTTTTTCATATGTTGTAGATTTTCGGAAATTTTTTTTTTCATATGTTGCAGATTTTCGGAAAAAAATGATTTTTTGCAAAAAAAATTTTGAAATTTTTTTTTTTCATATGTTGCAGATTTTCGGAAAAAAATTTGAAATTTTTTTTTTTTCATATGTTGCAGATTTTTGGAAATTTTTTTTTTCCGCAAAAAAAATTTTTAAATTTTTTTTTTTTCATATGTTGCAGATTTTCGGAAAAAAATGATTTTTTGCAAAAAAAATTTGAAATTTTTTTTTCATATGTTGCAGATTTTCGAAAAAAATTTATTTTTTTTTTCATATGTTGCAGATTTTCAGAAAAAAATAATTTTTTGCATATGTTGCAGATTTTCGGAAATTTTATTTTTCGCAAAAAATTTTGAAATTTTTTTTTTCAAATGTTGCAGATTTTCGAAAAAAAATGATTTTTTGCAAAAAAAAATTTTAATTTTTTTTTTTCATATGTTGCAAATTTTGGGAAATTTTTTTTTTTTTTTTCGCAAAAAAATGATTTTTTGCAGAAACAATTTTGAATTTTTTGTGAAAAATGAATTTTCATATGTTGCAGATCTTTTGCAAAAGAAATATATATATATATTTCTGAATTTATAATTTTTGTGAAAAATATAATTGATTTTTGAAAAAAAAAATTTTAAATGGTTGAATCAACAAACCCCCTTATACTATTGATTGAGGGTAGTTTAGGCATTTTTAGTCAAAATGTGAGCTGAGAGGGGCAATTTGATAAAATTGAATAGTATAGGGGGCAAAGTAAACAGAGAATGGGTTAGTTGATTAATCTGAATAGTATAGGGGAGTTTACTGAAATTAACCCTAAATTAAACAACTAAAAGAGGGCATTACAATAAATTAGACAATCAAAACATGACCTAAATAATTTTTTCCTCCAATCACTCCCCATCTCTCTTCTTTGCCCAATTTTATCCGTCTGCCTAGATTACCTCCCTTTGCCATTTCTCTCTCTATTTCTCTTTAATTAATGGGCTATTATCTTCCCTGTTTTGCAATTTTTCTCTCATATTTACAATCAACTGAAATTCCTATTCTAAAACCCTAGAAAAGTTTATCCTTAGTCCTCACCCCATCACACTCTCACATGATAAATTATTGGTTACAACGGTGATACTAAGTCATTAGGCTGACATGGTATCATCATCCAATCAAATCAAATATTTTTGCATATGTATTATCCAGCTCAGCACTATAATATATATGAAAGCACAAAATAAAAAGGAAAAAGAAAAAACCACTCACGTCTCTCTCTCTACATATACATTAGTATTTAATGTATAATATAACTCTTATATATCTAATATTTTCGTTTTCAATCTAACTATCTTTCTCCCTCAATACATAATTTTCTTTATATATATATAGATAGATAGATATATGTTAAAACAACTTATATATTTATATATATATATATAACTTATTATCCAGAGAAACTAATAAAAAATAAAAAATAAAATAAAAAATAAAGAATAAGGTGGAGGATTTTTGTTTGTAGAACGAAAAGGAATGGAGAATTTTAAGATGAAATTAAGATACATATGATAGATTGAAATAGAAGAAGTGAAAATAGTTAATTTGTTCTTCTAATTAAACGGAAATAAAAAAACAAAAAAAAAACGAACGGATTAAATTTTGGACAATTTATGTTAATCCTTATGGTTGTAATAAACATGGGATTGTATCTTTTTTTCCCTTATATATTATATTACTGAAGTGACAACTCATATGACACATATGCAAAAAGATTTAATTTTATTGGATGATGATACCATGTCAGCCTAATGATTTGGTATCACCGTTGTAACCAATAATTTCTTCTTTGCCCAATTTTATACGTCTGCCTAGATTACCTCCCTTTGCCATTTCTCTCTCTATTTCTCTTTAATTGATGGGCTATTATCTTCCCTGGTTTTTCTCATATTTACAATCAACTGAAATTCCTATTCTAAAACCCTAGAAAACTTAATCCTTAGTCCTCACCCCATCACTCACTCACACACATACAAAGACGCGCAAAAACCACACAGTAGCTCTTGGGAGTTTGCATCTTGTAGGCATAAAAGCACATAGAAGCTCTGGATATGGTATCTCTCCTTCTCTTTGTCTCTCACACACACAACATACACAAGCCGATACTAGGGGTTATGAACCGGTCGGAACCGGCGTAACTATCTCCGTAACGGCCGGTTCAGTATATATCGGCCTGTTCCGGTGTGTAAACCAGCTCCCACCGCTATACCGGTAACGGCCGGACAATATTACGTTGTGAACCGGCCGGCCATTTTTGCAAACCTTGGATGCAAATGAAGATATACAAATATGAGGGGTTCAAAGTGATGAGAGGGCAAACCTCGGGATGTAAATGAAGTTAACTCTTTTTTTTCCATCCAAAATTAACTTTATGTAATTTAATTTCTTAATCTGTTGTCTTCTCACCCTTAGGCCCTGTTTTGTAACATGGTTTGGTGCCAAAAATATGGTTTTGGTGCGATAAAATGGCACCAAACCATGTTTGGTAAAATAGTGTGAAAATTTGGTTCGTTTACTGTAGCAAACCATGGTGTGAAAATTGTGAAGGAATTTGGAACCATCTTTGTGGATGGTTTTGTATGGTGCGGACACTGTAGCAAACCCACTGTAGCATTGTAGCACCCCACTGTAGCACTGTAGCAACCCGAATCACTGTAGCACTATAGCACCGAATATAATATTTATATTTTAATATTAATATATATATATTAATATTAATATAAATTTTAATATTAATATATTAATATTAATATTAATATTAAAATTTTAATATAATAAAAATATATTAATATATTTTAATATTACAAAATTTTAATATTTATAAATAAAATGTGAAACCATCCCAAGTTACCAAACATGGTTTGGTTTCAGAATTTTAACCCATATCAACTCTACCAAACATGGTTTGGTTTTTCAGCATCATTTTTTCTCACACCAAAACCATCTGCACCAAATATGGTTTGGAACCAAAATAAAACCACACCAAACAAAATCCAACCCAACCTAAACCAAAACCAAAAACTAACACCGTACCAAACCGTTACCAAACGCAACCTTAGGATTCTATCTATAATTTATTTAATTTTATTTAAGTTCTTTATATATTGTCTTCTCACCGTTAGTGGTTCTATCTATTATTAGCTTTATATTATTTAATTTCTTTATGTGGTGTCTTCTCACCATTATTATTGTATCATTATTAACTTTATTTTTTTTAATTTCTTTATATGTTGTGATTTGTATTGATTTCATTGGAGATTATCCAGTACAATGGATTGAATGAATAAAAAAAAGATTATTTTTTTATTCATTCTCCTTCCACAAATTCTTCCGATCTATTAGTTTGGCAATAGTGGATTATTAATTTGAACGAAAGGCCCAATGGCCTGGTATCAAACCTTACTCCCAACTAGAAAGTAATGCGCCCGATTAGAAAGTAATGCGTGTGTGTGAGTAAATATTTAATTTAAAAATAAATTAAAAATTGGTGGATTATTTTTTTAATCCATAATTAATTTTAATTTATTTAATTAATTAATCCGTTGTCTTCTAACCCTTAGTGATTTTATCTATAATTCACTTTATTTTATATCATTTCTTTATCTGTTGTTTTCTCATCCTCAGTGATTCTATCTATAATTTATTTTATTTTATTTTATTTCTCTATCTGGTGTCTTCTCATCATCACAGTTATTCTAATCAGAATTAATTCTATTTTATTTAATTTCTTTATCTGCTGTGATTTGGTATTAATTTTCATTGGAGATTATAACAGTACAATTGATTGAAGATATAGAAAGTATATTTTTATCATTATCCCTCCAATTTTTTATTTTATTTTTTGACAAGCCCTCCACAAATTCTTCCTCTCTATTAGTTTGGCAATAGTGGATCACTTTGCATGAGACCAAAAAAATGAATTCGTAAGCCACATTCCATTTGTTTCCATTAATATGAACGTCTTTAAGGACTCCAATTAAATAAATAAATTTATATTTGAGGAAAGATGGTGACATGTACTCACAATCTTTATAAATTATTTATCTTTAGGACTCCAATAAATAGCCTACATCAACACAGCCTTCTTTGCTGCAACACAAACCTAGAAATGGCTCCTAACATGTATCTTCTCGTAGGAGCTTTCCTCCTCCTCCTTGCAACAATTCCCATCACCGAATCCCAAAATCACTCAAAACCACCTGAAAGAGGCCTCAAATTCTTCAAGAAATTAGAGGGATGCTAGAAAGGCCAAAGAGTGGAAGGCCTCCAACAAATCAAACGCTATTTTGAAAAGTTTGGTTACTTGAATTATAATACTGATCATTATGGGTCAAATATCGATGAATTTGATGACGATTTAGAGTCTGCGGTCAAACTGTACCAATCAAAGCATCACTTGAATGTCATTGGAATCCTAAACTCCGAAACCATTGACAAGATGATGCTACCAAGATGCGGGTTCCCCGACATCATCAACAATTTCGATCACACAAATCAAGGCAGAAAAATAAAACATCCCAAAGTGTTCGACATAATATCCAAGTACAACTTCGCAGGGCCCAAGTGGCCACCATCGAAAAGATGGCTCTTGTATAGCTTTAACTCAAATGTCCAAGTGGGTGTGACCCGGGAAGAGCTGAGCTCAGTAATGGAGAGAACATTCATGAGATGGGAAGCGAAGAGCATATTTACGTTCAGCGAGGTTCCTGGGGAGAATGTTCTCAGCGTCATTGTTATCGATTTCCATCGCAGTGATCATGGCGATGGCTGTTAGGAAATTATGGGTCTCACATATCTCAACATTGGTGTGATATTGTCCGCTTTGGGCCAAGCCCGTACGGGTTTACTTTTGGATTCTACCCAAAAGGTCTTACACCAATTAAGATATGTACATACTTTATATACGCATTATCCTCCCCACTTCTAACCCATGTGGAACTTTGGTCGCATACTTAACGATCCTCCCCTCGAACAAAGGACCACAACACTCATGATCCGAGCCTCCCCTCAAACGATCATCCATCCGTCTAAATACCCAAGAGGTGGGTGCAACGCCTCTTGCCTTGGTTAACATTCCTTCACTGCGTAAGAAGGCACCGCCTTACGTGAAGCACTTGTGTACCGGTTATCCTGAGAGCGGATCCCATCGTGAGTTAATCTGAGGGCTCACCATCCGTTCAACATTTCGAGGATTCTCCACATGGCTACCAATCATGTCCCGCTAGCTCATACCACGCCAGCCCACCACATACGACTTGGCCATCCGTAAACTTGCTATGATACCAATTGTTATGGTTTTTACATCCGCCCAAGATCAAATATCTGTATTACCGGAATAATATAATATAAGCCTGACTCTCACCGGTATTTCACTCACACCAAGAAATACCACTCTGTATCTCTTCTTCTCTCTCTATTAGGTGTTTCACTCACACCGGTACTGGCCTATTTCTCTATGCTTCACTCGCATTAGGTGTTTCACTCACACCGGTACCGGCCTATTCTAGCTCTCTAGCGCCGACCTGTTCTGGCTCTCACTTTTTGTATAAAGAAAACAATAGAAAATGTCCTAGATTTATAGGGAATGATATAAAGGTGATTTTATCTTTTAGTCGATGTGGAATAACTTTCTATCCTTTTAACAAATGAGTCACTCTAATATAACAATTTTCATGGCGTTTGATGGGCCTAAACGCGGCCACCAATTGGGATGCTCCACTTTGATGGTGACGAGAATTGGAGTACTAATCCGTACCAGGACCAATTAGACTTGGAGTCTGTTGTCGTGCATGAGATAGGGCATGTTCTTGGGCTTGCACATGCTGAATATGATAATACTGTTATGTATCCATATTTTAATTATGGAAGTGTCCACAGGGAACTGCACGATGATATTTTAACTATGGAAGTGTCCATAGTATACTATTTTGTATACTTCTTAATTACATGGTAATACCAGGCACGGATCCAATTAAGTACACTTTTTTACTGTAATTTTAATAAAATATTCAAAAATGCCCTTCAAATAATTATGTATGCCCCCAGTGAAATTTAAGATAAGTACATTTTCTGGTATAGTTGTATTAAAATTTTTAAAAATGCTCCCAAATAATGATAAAAATATATCAATTTAATTTTTTTTCACTCCATCTAATATTCATTGATCCAAATGATAAATAATTTCCTCTTTTTTTATTTTTAGTGTCTTCATATTCTTTGTATTCAATTCTTTTTATCGTACACCAATATTTTTAATCAATTTATAAAATAACTTCCATAATACATATTTTTAGGTCATAGGTTAAAAATAAAAAAGAATGTTGGACTATTTTATGTCTTCATTCTTTACTATGCTACAATTACCATAATTTAGGAAGCATAAACATGATTAAAAAGACAAAAATATATATTTGATAACCATACAAGTTCGACATGACTTAATACATTTCTAGTATGTAACAAAATAAAATTGTTATATGCATTACTTAAATTTAAAATTAATTTTTAATAATGTTTATTCACTGCTTACGCCCCCATTCAAAAAAATCCTAGATCCGTCACTGTGTATAACCTTTGGTGTTTCCTATTATGTTACATAATAACTTCATCAGACCATAGATCTTTCTTGGTATTTCTACATAATTGGTAGGAGCGTAAACTGAAACATTCTGGAGCTACAATTAAAGATAGTTATTAAATCGATAGTATCGCATAATAAAATTCCTCCTAGAGTAGCTCTTAATACAAATAAGATAATATATGTATAACCATTTTTGTATATTCAATGTACTCGACAGATAGAAGAATACATAGAGTTAAACATAATAAAATAAAAAACTGAAAGATTTCTTTGAAATTGTAATATGAGGAAAATAATTCTTTTATTATGCTGTGGAATTTGAAGCCAAGTAAAGCAACACAAAAATCAAATTTTATTTTACTTTCTTTTTTTTTCTTTTTTTTTTTTACTTTCACTTTCTTGCAACCAAATGGAGTTATATTCATTTGTATCTATGAAGCACGGATACTTCTTCTAGGGTCACCGTACCCATGACAGACACGTCAAAAATATGTGTCCAACACAACAAAAATGTGTCCTGAATTTTTTTTAAATTAGACACGAGGTGGATTGAGTGACTCCATAAAAGATAGAAATATGAAGCCGATAATTTGCTAGGTTACTTATGAAACTTCAACACCCCTAATTCAATCTTTGGCATTGAAGATACTTTGACATCCTTATTATTTCTCATCTTCTGAGAGGAATTGGAGCACCTATTCATTTATCTACTATTTGAAGAGAAACAAGATAATACCACAAAAAGTCGAATATTTGGTATTTGTATATTCCAATCTTCGTCTTCTATCAAGAAAATCTCCACAATATAACAAATGAGAGAGTAAGATGTGGGATGTTGGGGGATATGCATTTGATTCATTGAATGGTACTAGAAACAAGAATTTTGAATATGTTAGACATTTTCTTTAATTTATTTATTTGTAAGTTTATTTAGTTATCATTATTTAAGTGATAAATAAAATATTTATGCATTACACATTATAAATATGTTCTAGACATATCATGTCTTATGTTTTTGGAATTTGCCGTGTCGTTGTGGCGGTACCCTCGTGTGGGATTTTCCTATTTCTTATTGACAAACTCTAATCAACATCAACAAGATGAAATGATGAAGTTACACATTTCGGATCATGAGCTGTACTTTGGACTAAAACGTTGTAAGGGCTCTATTAAAATGACTAATTACTCCTAACAGGAAATAAGGGTTTTCTTTAAAAGAAGGATTTGCAGATGAAAGGGCAACTGAGAGGGTTCGAAACAAGCAATCAAGGGAAAATACAATGGAAGACTAGGATGTACAAGACTGGATCCTGGAAAAAGTAGATTGGATCGCCAGAGGGTTGGAAAGAACTGATGGGAATTTGGTTATGGAAATCAGAAGGAGATAACATATTAATTTTGTGGAGTCTTGAGGAAAATATGGGTAGGGCAGTTGGAGATGAAGTATCTGGTTTAGGAAAAGAGATCTCAACGGAGCCATCAGGTTTGGTGGTGAAAGTGGGATTGATGGACTGCAGTGGCTTCGGGTGTTGGTGTGTTTTCTCATAAGCTGTAACCCATGATTCTGGGAACAGCTTGAGAAGCTCGGGTCTGGAGAGCTTTTTGGGAATATGGGAACAAGTTGCTTGGTGAATGGTGTTTATGTCAAGTAGAAGAGCATCATTGGAGGCAAAGGATGGTAAGCACATATCCATGGCATGGTTCTGAAGTCGATAAGCCATTTGATAGTGGAGGGTAGCAGCATAGGTGGTAGAGACAATAGAGGCGCCACCAATCTGGATCTGGACTTTCAAAGCACTAAGCAGATGTGGATCTGCTAAGGGCATGTTGAAGTCGGGGAAGAAAGTGATCACTATCGTGCCAACATTTAGGGTAGTTTGGACAGTTGTTATGCAGGCATGTTGATAGTGGTTAAATCAGATATCAACCAGAGCAATTCGGGAGGTAATAGGAAGACCTTTTCGGCCATGAAAATAGAGAGCAAGGCGGACAGCTCCAAAATGGAGATGTGTGAAGCCCTGTTGTTGCCACTGACATGGAAGGTCAGATGGTAGCTCTAAGGGAAGGAGTTGTTCTTGTTCAGTAGCAGGAATAAAACATTGGTCAAATCTAGAGGCTTGCAGGTATTCTTTTACGGAAGAAGGACGAGGGGTTTGGAACAAGCGGGTAACGGTTTTCTTGACTGTATTGGTTGTCTTAGCAAACGTTGTATAAGGATTAACCATTGAAAGATCGGTAACATGGACTTTGCTTGATTCATCAATGTAGTCATACTCCTATAAATATTTTATGCGAGAGGAAGAAGAAAGTGAAAGGAGAGAACGAGAACTAGAAGAACGAAAAGAACTGAAACTGGAAGATCTGGACATAGACATAATAGAGGAAATCTGGGTTCATCAATTACTCATACATACAATTATAATTCCAAAAGTTGAAGACTAGTTCATTTAATGCAAACCAGAAATGTTATACAAGAAATGGTCTAGGCAGAGCGTGATCTATGGATAAGTCATGCACCGTAACTCTCTTCAGGTTTGATTAGGTGACAATAAATATATATTAGTCTAAGATACGGAGGAAGGTAACCCGAGCTAAACAGCCATTCACTAGCCCAAACGCTCAAGGGACTATTATCCTCAATATATTGAAGCAATCCATGTTAATTGAACAAATAATCACTAAGTTTTTCACAAAGAAAATATCTTCACATAGAAGATAGGAAGGTTACGGCGATGGTTTGGAATACGCAGTAGTCATAAGATCTACACCTCATATGCCCCAGGGACCAATCACTACAACACGTCCAGGTTTTTGAAAAAATGAGATTTAAGAATGTAGGAATTAAAATTGTAGTACTTGTAAAAGAATTAAATTAATTGCTAGGGATGGTAATGGAGCGGGTACGAAACGGGTTCGCCTATATTTATTTCCGCCCCAATTAATTTTTAAAATACCATACCTTTCACGGATTTTTCACAGGTTGCCTTTTCATAAACCATACCCTCCCCATTAACAGTTTACTTTACCCGTGCCTGCCCCGTCCCACTCCGCCCCATTAACGTAACATATGAACTTATTTCAAATCATCCTACAATCAAACTCTTTTTTTTTATTTTTATATATTTGGCTACTCGTATTTTCTTTATCTTAGATGTTGAGTCCCGTGAAACAAGAATGAGTAATAACTAATAAAGTACTTAGGATTCATAATTTTTTTAATCATATAATAAGGAAAAAAAAAATAGAATAAAATTAATGTAAACGGGGCGGGATGGGTCATGGCGGATATTTAACAAAACTCGTACCCGTCTTATAACCCATGACGGGTTCAATTTATTTTACCAAACCCGCCCCTATGAAACTAAAGACCTTCCCAAACCCTTAAATAAATGGGCGGAACGGGGGTAGGGATGACAATTTTGCCCCGCCCATTGGAGTCCCGCCCCTTTATTCAAGGGTTTGAGAGTGTTTTTAATTTCGTAGAAGCGGGTATGGTATTAAAAATCGAACATGTCATAGGTTATGAGACAGGTACAAATTTTAATAGATACCCGTGCCCGCTCCGTCTCACCTCATTTATATAAATTTATCTATTTTTTTTGCTAATGTATATATTGTTAATGGGTTATAGGCTTACAGTGTACTGTGTGTGTGCGCATATATATATATATATATATATATATATATATATATATATATATATATATATGTATGTTTTGTGTATATAAATCACTTGAATCACTTTAAACTGTTTTTCAAGTATTTGGTTAGGATGAACTTTTTTATATTTAGGTTATTCTTTGAATTTTTATTCATGCAGCTAGTGTTGGCTTATATTGCCACTATTTGAATTTCTAAATTTAAATTTTTGGGGTTGATATTATTTTATAATTTATTTTTGTTTGTATGCTCTATTATTTAGATAAGAGTAAATTATGTTCATCCTATGCAGTTAGTAAATTTATTTATTGATTGTAAACAGATGTTAAAAAAATTTGCGTTAATGGGACAGGTCGGGTAAGGGTTTAGTAAAATTTTAATGAGGCGGGTATGGATTAGAAAAAGATAACCCGTAACAAATTTATGAAGGGTATGATATTTTAAAAAAAAATAAAAAAAGTACGGATATAGACAAATCCATATCTTACCCACATCATTACCATCCTAACAGGGCGGGACTCCGTTGGGCCACAAATTATCATCCCTGGTCATTGCTAACTTCAGTCCTTGTCCCCACATTTCTTTTTTCTTGATCATAAATTAATTTCACAACCATACAGATTGACCCACAAATTGATAAAATCAATGTCCTAACATTCTCCATATATAATTTTCTCTCTATGCATGTTCAATCATTTTTCTTCCTATCACAATTAACTTTGTTTTATTTAATTTCTTAATCTGCTGTCTTCTCACCCTTAGTGATTCTATCTATAATTAAGTTTAGTTTATTCGATTTCTTTATTTGTTGTTTTCTCACACTCGGTGATTCTATCTAGGCAAAAGTGCAAAATACCCCACTAAACTATCTACAAGTGAGTAAAAGGCTCATTGTATTATAAAAGTGAGCAAATCAGTTCCTTAAGTTCTCAAAATTGAGCAAATTTCCCCCTAACCCACTTTTTGAATGTTAAATTACCATTGTATTCATATATTAACCTTTTGTAAAATATAAAAATAAGGGTAAACTATATTTATACCCTTGAGATTTGTTTTATCTTCAATTAGACCCCCCTCAAGTTTAACATTATTATCTAGTTATATAAATTATTTGTTATATATATATTTTACTATAAACAATTTTTTTTATGTGAAAATAAAAAATTAATGCCGATTTTTTATTTTATTTCTTTATGCCCAAATGAGTTATTCTCAATATCTGAAGTCATGACTCCGTCATTTGGCAATTTGAGTCCTTACCATTGAAACATGAAATGTGCTTTAAAATCATCAAATTTTAGGTGTCAATTGAGGAAATCTTTAGGTCAATAAACATAATCAACCTTTTGTTTTCGAACTACAATTAATTTTGACATTAAATGTTTTGTCAAATTTTGGTCAATAGACATAACCAATCTTTTGGTCAAATTTAGGCATTAAGTTTTTATTTCGACATAAAATTTTTTGTTTATAGTAATATATATAATAATTTATATAACTATATAATAATGTTAATAGAGGGAAGATAATATACCCTAATTGGTAGTTTAAAAAAAATAAAATCGGCATATATTTTTTATTTCGGCATATCTCAAAAAAAAAAAATTGTTTACAGTAAAATATAGGATAAATTGCAGTAGCACCCCCTGAGGTTTAGGTCAATACCACTAATATGCCGGTCAACGCTAACTTTGCAATGACACCCCCTAAGGTTTGGTTTTTCTTGCAATGACACCCCCTGGGCTGGTGAAATGACTAGAATGCCCCTTTAATTGTTTCACTTATTATATTAGGGTAATATATAAAGTGTGAAATTACTCATACGCCCAAACACTTCACCCCTCTGAAATTACTAATTACACTTCCACCCCTTATTACAAAATATATATATATATATATATTACGAAAATATATATATATATATATATATATTATGAAAATTACAAAATTCTAAATAAACACAAAAAATTCGAAATAAACATATAAAATTCAAAAATATATATATAATTTGTAAAAAATATATAAAATTTGAAACAATCTATAAAATTCAAAAAAAAACATATAAAATTCGAAACAAATATATAAAATTCGTAAACAATATATAAAATTCGAAAAACATATAAAATGCTAAAAAATATATAAAATTCAAATATATATATATATATATATAAAGTGTGACTGAAGTGATTCCTACCACATTTGGAAATTCAAATTATTTTGGTAGGAATCATTTCCAAAAAAAAGTTATTAATTTGTAAATTTAAGTGTCATTTCTTAAAAAAGAAAAAAAAATGTCAATGGAACTATAAAATAAAAATAAATACCATATGCCCAAGACTCATTATGTTATCTCAATTTAGTACCAAATTATAAGAATTAGAAAGAAAAAAAAAACATTTTAGTTTATTTCCCTCGATTATTTTGGAGGACAACGAAACCTACTATTCATGTCTATTTTATATCCCTCTAAAAACTCCAATTTTCCATCTCTTTTTTTTCTTTTACCTTTTTCTTATTTTATTTTATTTTATTGATTTAATTTTCATATTTTCCTTCTAAAATCTCGATATTTTGTTTTTCTATTTTTTTACAACGGTTAGATTTAGGGGTAGGGAAAATAGTACTAATATGCGTTTCGTAATCTTTATTTATGGACCCAACCTAAAAATTAATCCCAGATTAACATGGGTTTTGGTTGAGGTAGTGTTAAAATTTGTGAAAAAGGACTTTTAAAATAAGACATAATTCCTAAAAGTCTATTAGGGTGAAGCTAGTAAAGACAGTTTCAAAGTTGATTTCTCGTGAAGTTTCTCTCTTCTTTCCCACTACAGCTTTACAAGTTACAAAAAATCATTTCCAAAATAATTTGAATTTCCAAATGTGGTGGGAATCACTTCAGTCACACTTTATATATATATATATATTTGAATTTTATATATTTTTTAGCATTTTATATGTTTTTCGAATTTTATATATTGTTTACGAATTTTATATATTTGTTTCGAATTTTATATGTTTTTATTGAATTTTATATATTGTTTCAAATTTTATATATTTTTTCGAATTTTATATGTTTTTTCAAACTTTATATATTTTTTACAAATTATATATATTTTTTCGAATTTTATATGTTTGTTTCAATTTTTTTGTGTTTATTTAGAATTTTGTAATTTTCATAATATATATATATATATATATATATATATATTTTGTAATAAGGGGTGGAAGTGTAATTAGTAATTTCATAGGGGTGAAGTGTTTGGGCATATGGGTAATTTCACACTTTATATATTACCCTAATGTAATAAGTGAAACAATTAAAGGGGCATTCTAGTCATTTCACCAGCCCAGGGGGTGTCATTGCAAGAAAAACCAAACCTCAGGGGGTGTCATTGCAAAGTTAGCGTTGACCGGCATATTAGTGGCATTGACCTAAACCTCAGGGGGTGCTACTGCAATTTATCCTAAAATATATATATAAAAAATTATTTCTATAACTAGATAATAATGTTAAAAGTGAAAAAATATTGAATAGAGATAATAAAATTTGTGTATAGTAAAGAAATTGAATTCTTGTTTTCAAACACCACTTATTTCACCATTGACGGTAGTTTAGGTATTAATTTGCATTAGGGGGTGTAAATGATGTGAGTTTTAAAATATGTAAGAGGTGTAAATGAAGTTTATCAAATTTGAGGGGTCTAATTGAAGATAAAATAAACCTCAGGAATGTGAATGAAATTAATCCTTGTTTTTATATTTTACAAAATATTGATATATTGGTACAATGGTAATTTGACATTCAAAAAGTGGGTCTAGGGGGCAACTTGCTCAATTTTGAGAATTTGAGGAACTAATTAATTTGTTCACTTTTATAATACTGAGGGTATTTTGCTCACTTATAAATAATTTAGGAGTTTTTTGCACTTTTGCCTTCTATCTATAATTAACTCTGTTTAATTTAATTTCTTTATCTGGTGTCTTCTCACCATATATTATTCTATCTATAATTAACTAACTTTATCAACAATATGAACGTCTTTAAGGACTCCAATTCTGTGTGACCCAATTCAAATTAATTAATAAATTTCCATTTGAGGAAAGATTGTGACATGCACTCACAATCTATTTAAATTATTTGTAGGACTCCAATAAATAGCCTACATCAACACAGCCTTCTTTGCTACAACACAAACCTAGAAATGGCTCCTAACATGTCTCTTCTCGTAGGAGCTTTCCTCCTCCTCCTTGCAACAATTCCCACCACCGTCCAATCCCAAAATCCCCCGAAAGAGGCGTCAAGTTCTTCAACAATTTAGAGGGATGCTACAAAGACCAAACAATGAAGGGCATTCAAGAGATCAAACACTATCTCGAAAGGTTTGGTTACTTGAACTATAATACTCGAATCAAAGAACAGTAAATTCGATGACATTTTATACTCTAAGGTCAAAATGTACCAGTCAAATCATCACTTGAACATATCAATGAAATTTCATTGCAAAGGAATGCACATTCCATTATGTAACATATCAAACTAAAGAATAATTGGAATGAGCATTCCATTCCAATTCTGTTACCGAACTCAACATAAGGGTACTAGGCCCTTATTTCAAAATGGGGGTTAATGGAGAGACAGTTTTGTTAGTGAATGTTTAACTTTTAAAAAATAAATTCATAAATAAAATAAAACAAAATAAATTAGAAGCAATTCAATTTAGTGACCTCATTGCCAACTTCAGTCCTTGTCCCGACATTTTTCCTTGATCATAAATTTCACAAGCATACAGATTGACCCCCAAAGTGATAAAATCAATGTCAAACATTCTCCATATATGATTTCCTCTCTCTATGCATGGTTGACATCTTAATTCCTTTAATAATTCAATCAATCATGCTCAATCACAACTTCATTTTGATTTTTTTCCTCCAATCTCCTCTCAATCGTAATCCTTTCCATAATTAACTCTACTTTCCTTATTTGT